>CM076579.1:799739303-800060898 GCA_034641835.2 Pinus albicaulis
GACACCATTTTACTTTTTAAACTATGATTAGAAAGGATTCCATTATCATTTCTTATCTACTTTATCCCAAGGTATATACAATCCTCTTCTTTATTATATGATTAATACGTATTTACATTTAATTCCATAATACTCTTATATTTTATCATTAATTATGAAGTGTATACGTTGCTGCTTACAAGTTAAAAATATGTAGAGATTTTGTCTCTGCGTTGCTGGAACTCTGCGGCCGTTGGCAACAAAGTGACCTAGTTCTTGAAACGTTTCTCCAAGCACGCAAATTCCGTCATGCGTAATTTGCGATTATGGAAGAACATTTTTGTGGAAACAGCAGCAACAGCATGAAGACACGGTTACCTGGATTATCCTGAAGATAGCATTCTTGTTGTCTCTGTTGTAATAGCATCTTTTCTTGGAAGAACAGAATAGTCTTGTTTTGGGAAAGAAAACAGATTTGAGATAATATAGATTCGCTCTCATGTAAATTGTAAAAGATCTCTCCTCTTTATAAAGAGGAGACATCATCATTAGTAGGGGAGGATTGGAAGCGACAGGAGAGTATTGTGTGAGAACTGGAGCTAGTCTCCATCTGTAATATAACAGTTGCTTTGACAGATGAATAAATTCTTCCTTTGAGCGTTCCAATTTAATTCTTTCTCCCGGGGAATCTTGTGAGAAGGAAAGGGCACGCCTTCCTCACAAGATTCACCCTTTGGCTCTTGTAATTTGTTTATTTCTTTATGTTGTTTGCGCTTCACTTTAATTCTGTTGTTGGACACTAGTTACACAGTTTAGTAATACTCTGTTTCTTTAGCGCTGCATATGTTGAATGCATCCACTCTTGGAAGTTGAGAATTCCATTTCTATTGATTGTATGAATGTATGATGTTGGGAGGCAGGTGCTGAAGGTTCACATAAGGGAATAAAAGGGAATAGGGTCCCGCCCTCACTCATTGCTTTCAGTTTCCTGCGAGTGTGATTAGAAACAGAACAAAGTGCGCAAAAAGTTCCTGTTCATAGGAATATGGTCTTGTCTCTTGAAGTTATCTTTCATACAGTGTGATCAAGTGTCAGGCATCATGTGCTGAAGTTCCTCACCAGGGAATAGGGTCCTGTTCCTGCTGTGGTTGATTTATTTCTTTCCTTGCAGATTGGTCTTCTTTTGTTTGGGTTTTAACTGCAACATAGAAATTAGTTCTGCTATAACTTAAGTGACTTCAGCTTTGATTAAACAGAGTGTGAATCAGTAGGTTTGTGAGATCAATAATTGTGTGGCTTTTTACTGCAACATTGTTTCTGCTTTTGAAATTGAGCATATCCGGTGCGTGATTATCTTTGAAATAAAAAGACTTCCTCGGGTTGACAATTTATGTGGAGCTTGAATTGTGAAAGCAATTAAAGCGACCAACATTTTGGCGCCGTTGCCGGGGAAGGTAATTATAGATTTCAAAAGCATTAATCTTTTCTTTTAAATGTGCAGATTGTATGAGAGGACGCGGAAACCAGAAGAAAACTAACCCCACAGGTGGCAAAGGCAAAGGAAGGGGAGGAAGAAAGACTTTTATTGACGAAATTGTATCAAAGGCTGAATCATCACAGAGATTGAGTTCTCGAAAATCAAAACTTCAGCACTCCCCTCAATCAGATTACAAAACAGAGGAAGTTGTGGGTCCTGAAAATATAGAAGAACCAGCAGTTAGTGCTGGAGAGTCAGAGGAAAGTATTAGTAAATCAGCAGAGCACATTGAGGAAATCGTAGAGAGCGTTGGACGATCAGTGGAAAACATTGAAGAGCCAATAGAGGATCTTGACGATCGAGAAAGTGCAGTAGGAGAGCCAACAATGGAAGAAAACAATGATGGTTTCTTTGGTGGAAGACGTGTAGATCTTGAAGGAGAAGGAAGGAATGAAAATTCCCTCTCTACCTTGGGATTTCCTATCAGTGATCTTCCTGCAGGGATAACTCCTATGAAAAATATTCCATTGTCTGCTTTACCTAACTTTCATGGTTTATCCTATGAGGATCCGGATGAATTTCTTTTTGAATTTGATATATTATGCAGAAGTTATGATTATGTTACTAATGCTCAAAAGTTGAAACTGTTTCCAGCCACCTTAAAAGGGAATGCTTTAAGATGGTTCATGAGCCTTGGAAGCCAGGTGATCACAACATGGGAGCAGATGAAACATAAATTTCTGCTTAAATATCAAGACTACTGCCGGACAAGAGAAAAGAAGGATGAACTATTCAATATGACACAAAAGACGGATGAGAGTCCGGAGGACTATATAGAAAGGCTGCAGTACAACATACAGAGATCTGATCATCCGAATATAAGTAAGGAAATTCGCAAAACAATATTACTTAAAGGTTTAAGGGATGATTTTTTAGATATGTTAAACATGCTTGCCAAGGGAGACATATCTAAGGAATCATATGATGAGATTTGTGAACTTGCTAAGAGGTGTTCTAGGGGAGCTGCAAGAAACAGAACAAGAGATTCCACCTATTCAAGAGTGCAGAAATCAGCCAATGGAGGAGCAACAAGAGCTGAAATAGGTAATTTACTTGAGGAATTTAAAACTGAGATGTTAAGCTCTTTTGGTTCACAAATTGACACTTTGCAGGTTAAGAAGAAGCAGGCTGAAGCAGAAGCAACTCTGGCTGTCTTTTGCCCGAAGTGCAGAGACAAACATCCACTAAGGGAATGCCCAATGGATAAAATACCAATTTGTACCCTTTGTGAGAAAGATCATGAGACGAAACAATGTCCATCTCTACCAGGAATAAAGGCAGCATTACAGCCAACGGAAGAAGAAGCTGAAGCAGTTTACCTGCTAACTCAAAGAAGACAATGGCAACCAAAAGGACAAGGTATGAACTCTAGTATGCCATTTAATCGTTGGAACAATTATTCTGCTTTTGGTCAAACAAATTACCCCCCCTTTAATTAAATGCAATACCCACCCTTCAACCAAATGAATTTCCCACCCATGCAGCAATCAAACCCACCCTTTGTTGATCCTTCAATGTGGACTCCTTGGCCCTCACAGCAGCCATCTTCTTTTAACCCTTGGAATTCAAATTGGAGAAGCCAACCACTCCCGTATCCAAATCAATTGCCTCAATTCCAACAACCACTCCCTCTACCATCAAATGCTCCGCCAAATAACCAAATGAGACCTCAGCTACCTGTGCAACCAAATCCTAACCCCAATAATAAAGTTGTGCAAGTTATTGATATTCAGAATCAGTCTATATTTCCTACTATGCAATGTAACGATATTCATTTGAGATCTGGAAAAATAGTAGAGCCTATTATTGATGACATAACTTCTTCTGATTCTGATAAAGAGGAAACTGAGAAACATAAGAAAGCACAACCACCTCCTAACAAAAATGTGGAAAAAACAGAACCACCATTCCCCGAGCGTTTGGTTTTAACCAGAACAATTGAAACACCTGCTTTTAATCTTCTAGGGGAATTGCAAAATTTGTATGTTAAAATTCCACTCTTACAAGCATTAAGAGATGTACCAATTTATGCCAGAACATTAAGGGATATTTGTGTCAAGAAACCTGGTAGGAAAACCAAGGACCCCCTTACAGTGCATGTGATGGGGGACTTGTCTGCATTAATGTCCGGAAAAGCCCCTCCTGTGAAATATGGTGATCCCAGCCATCCTACAGTAACAGTTCAGATTGGTAAAACAATGATTCCCCAAGTTCTGGTAGATTTAGGTGCTGCAATTAACATAATGACTCTTGAAACTTCACAATTGTTACAGCTGAATAATACAATCAGAGATACACCCACCATTTTAGAGTTGGCTGATCGTTCTACAATTAAACCTGAAGGAGTTGTTGAGGATCTACTTATTTGAGTTGAATCCTGGAAATACCCAGCTGATTTTGTTGTATTGCAGACTAAAACAAAGCTGGGGGGACATCCCTTAATTCTAGGAAGGCCATGGTTGGCCACAGCTGATGCTTTTATCAGTTGCAGATCTGGTTCAATGACAATTTCTAATGGTTATGAAACAAAACAGCTTACTCTTTATCCTCATGCTACATCAATAATTAATAATGAAGATTCTATATGGATGGATTATGATGATAATGCTGTTCAGCCTATTCTAACTATTGGACAAGCTTTAACTCTTAAAGACAATACAGAGGATGAGATAATTAATAATTTTATTTGTGAACCTTCTTCTGTCATTGCTAAAACACACAATCAATTAACTGCAATTTTTGAAACTGATACACAAGAAAATATTGAATCTGAAGACTCATCTCAGACTTTAACCACCATCTCATCTAAAAGCATAAGAGTTGAAATTGAACCTGGCAAGACATTAAACATAAATCCTGATCTAACAGATGCTGAAACACAACAATTAATGAAGTTATTGCATGAATATAAGGAGGCATTTGCATGGGATTACACGGATATGAAAGGTATTTCTTCTGAATTATGTACTCATCGGATTTACATTAAAGAGGGATGCCGACCTGTTTGTCAACCCCAAAGACGAATGAATCCTAATTTACGAGAAATTGTTAAAGAAGAACTTCAAAAATTGCTTAATGCAGGATTTATATACCCTATATCTGACAGTGAATGGGTTTCCCCATTGGTAATTGTCCCTAAGAAAAACGGGAAATGGAGAGTATGTGTCGACTACAGAGCCTTAAACAAAGCTACTCAAAAGGATCACTTTCCTTTACCCTTCATTGATCAGGTGTTGGATAGTCTGGCAGGGAAGAAATTCTTTTCTTTTCTAGATGGATTTAGTGGGTATAATCAGATAAGAATTTCACCCCAAGACCAAGACAAGACCACTTTCACCAGCCCCTGGGGAACTTTTGCCTATAGAGTTCTTCCATTCGGGCTATGTAATGCACCAGCAACTTTTCAAAGAGCTGTTATAGGAATTTTTTCTGATATGCTGAATGATTCTATGGAAATATTTATGGATGATTTTACTCCTTATGATGTGACTTTTGAAGATGCATTACAAAACCTTGAGAAAGTACTTAAAAGATGTATACAAGCTCACCTTTCCCTAAGTACTGAAAAATGCCATATGATGATGAGTGAAGGAATAGTGCTTGGACATTTTATTTCATCTCAAGGTATTCAGGTAGATCCATCTAAAATATTGGTCATTCAGAATCTTTCTGTTCCTAAAACACAAACTGATGTTAGAAGTTTTCTAGGACATGCTGGATACTACAGAAGATTTATTAAAGATTTCTCTAAGATAGCTTCTCCATTATTTGTGTTGCTTATGAAAAATGCTGAATTTAAGTGGACTAATTCTTGTCAGAAATCTTTTGAAGAACTCAAGCATCAGTTATCTACTGCTCCTATTTTGAGGGGGCCTGATTGGAACCTCCCTTTTCATATATCTTCTGATGCTTCAGACACTGCAATTGGAGCGGTCTTGGGACAAGAGGAAAATCATCTCCCTTATGCTATCTACTTTATTAGTAAGAATATGACCCCTGCTGAGCTTAATTATACAGTTACCGAGAAAGAGTTCCTTGCAGTAATCTATGCCATTAATAAATTCCGACACTATATCACTGGTTATTCTACTTTTGTGCACACTGATCATTCAGCTATTAAGTATTTAATGAACAAATCTGTCACAAATGCTAGAGTTACTAGATGGCTATTATTATTGCAGGAATTTGATATCACAATTGTAGATCGGCCTGGTAAAGAAAATGTGGTGGCTGATTTCCTTTCACGGTTAAAAACTGATAATGATATTCCAGTAGATGATTCTTTTCCTGATGAGTATTTGTTTGCGGTTTCTGCTCACTCTCCATGGTATGCAGATATTGCTAATTATTTGGTTGCAGGAAAATTACCATCACACCTGTCATACAGAGAAAAGAGAAGAATTGTTCAACAAAGTGCCAGGTACAGCTGGATAAGTGGGTGTCTTTTCTACACTGGGCTTGATCAGGAGATCCGAAGATGCATTAGAGAAGATGAAGTGTATGACATATTGAAAGCTTGTCATGATGGCCCTTGTGGAGGGCATTTTGCTGATAAGAGAACAGCACAAAAAATTCTGAGGATGGGTTACTATTGGCCCTCATTATTCAAGGATGCAAAAAAGTATGTAAGGGCTTGTGACAGCTGCCAAAGAATGGGTCAACCCAATCATAGAGACCAAATGCCATTAAACCCCCAGGTAGTTTCTGAACCATTTGAAAGATGGGCCTTGGATTTCATAGGACCCATTAACCCTCCATCCAATCAAAGAACTTATATATTAGTCTGTACAGACTATATGACTAAATGGATGGAGGCCAAAGCACTTATTAGAGCCAATGAAGAGGCTGTTCTAGCTTTCTTGTTTGAAGACATCTTTACTAGATTTGGAATTCCTAGAGAGCTAGTCACTGATGGAGGACCTCCATTCAATTCTCATGGTTTTAAATCTACCCTTCACAAATATCATATTCAACATAGAATGACTACTCCATACCACCCCCAGGCCAATGGGCAGGTGGAAAGCACAAATAAAGTTTTAGAAGCCATTCTAACTAAAACAGTGAAGGACAACCGGAAGGATTGGTCCCAAAGGCTCCCTGAGGCATTATGGGCTTACATAACTACTTGGAGAAACACTACAAGTTTTTCTCCCTATGAATTGGTTTATGGTAAAAATGCTGTTTTTCCTGTGGAATTCGAGATCAAAACTTTAGGAACTGCTTTAGCTGTTAATCTTGATTTGACTGATGTGCAGACAGCTAGGTTGCAGCAGCTTCTGGAGTTGGATGAGAAGAGATTAGATGCCATCCATCAAACAACCATGATACAGCAACAAAGGATGAAGTGGCATGACAAAATGATCAAACACAAGCAGTTCCAAAAAGGTAATTGGGCCTTGTTGTATGACTCTCGGTTTGAAAATTTTCAGGGTAAGCTACGCTTGGACCATATGAGGTAGATGTTGTTTTTCCAAATGGGACGGTAAGACTTTTAACAATTGATGATTCTAAAACACCTCTACTAGTCAATGGTCATAGGCTCCGTCTATATCAGCGCCCTGTTTCTAAAGAGGATTTCAAGACTGCTTGCATGACTGATATTCATTATCTTTTTCTAGGGGAGTCTTCTGCTCCTCACAGCATTTAAATTTCTGCACTGTATTTTTAGTATTAGATTAGATTTAGCACTAATAATCCCTCTCAAGGATTGGCATATTACAATGGAATTTTGCAGATTCTGGAAAAGCTCATTAAGGAGGACAGATTCATCATAAGAAGATCTGAAGCTTCAATCACAGAAGCTTGTTCCCATCATTTTATCCCATTTCCTAGTAATATCCCTTCATACCTATTCCTACATTATTCCCATTTCTCCATTTCTCCCACCCCTACCATTCCTGAAATATCTTCCCTCAGTCAGTATTTCCCATCCCTTACTGCTGAAATTATTCCCCATCAAATATTTTCCCTACTGTTACAGACCCAAGTCATTTATCCCATTTCTCTGATTTTTTCCGTTGCTGAAACACCTGTTTCAGTAACGTACCATTCATTTTTTCCGTTGCTGAAACACCTGTTTCAGCAACCTGTTATCATTAAAACATCATTTCTTTTCACTGTCATATAAGCTTTTGGTTCTCCATGATTATACTTCAGATCCTTCTGGTGAAGAATTATTCAGCACTGACCAAGAGCCAGTTACACTCCTGTTCTAAAATTCCAAAGAAATCTACAGATTCTTCCATGAACATTAAGCCATTTTGAAGCAATCGACACTTTGAATTATTAAACCAAAGGTAAAAAAATGTAAGGTATGAGGTTTTAATGTAATTCAGTTAAATTATATTAAAGAGAGGATTTCATTCATAATGACTACAAATCTTCACACGCCCAATCATCATTACACCATACGTAGGGGGGGAATTTCAAAAATTGAACAATCATTTCGCATTTACCAAGCCTCTGTCCCTTGTCATATCCATTTCCGCCGTCAATTGGACCTTGCAGCCTCTGTTGCAACAACTAGCGCGATCAGGGTCTGTGTTACTGTGTTCTGTGCCTCTGCGTATAACTCAAAGCTACAGCCAT
The DNA here is from genome assembly GCA_034641835.2 of Pinus albicaulis. Lineage (NCBI taxonomy): Eukaryota > Viridiplantae > Streptophyta > Pinopsida > Pinales > Pinaceae > Pinus > Pinus albicaulis. The sequence goes on from CM076579.1 coordinate 799,747,408, forward strand.
GGGAGGGTCGGCCATTAGACATGAGCCCGGCTCCATAAATCTTCTTCAATTGTTTCCTGAAGCCCATCAGATTTTCCAACAAGCGGGATGGACAGTATATTTTGAAAGATTGGGTGAATTTGACCAGGAACAAGTCTTAGAGTTTGCACAAAACCTTCAAGGTGATTTTTCAGTGGTTCAAGGGGTTCGCATTTCAGTAACAGAGGAGGACATAGTTCAGGTATCAGGGTTGCCAGCTGTTGGTACTCGCTGGTTCAGCAGAAAGCAGGTCATTCTCAATACGCAGCAAGATTTTCTTCGTCCAGATGAGCCAGTGGAACTCAAAGGCCGCGGGGTTAGTCTGCACTCACTTCCTCAACCATGGCCATCGGTGGCAGAATTCATCAAACACTACTTAACATGTGAAGGACGTTACCAGGTAGTGTACAATCACGATTTTGTCTTGATGAATCATTTGAGAAATGGACGACTGATTAATATCCCCTATTATTTGCTTGGTTGTATTAGAAACATGTCTTATTATTGTAGACGCTCTAAATTTCCAATGTTATCCCTCACCCACCACCGTTTATGCCAGTTGTTGATACAGAGGGGTTTTGCTCAGCAAAATCCCCCTCTGCATGTCCCACTCCCTGTTCCCCAACTGCCTGAAATTCCTCAGCAGGCTCAAACGTCCCAACAACCCGAAAGTTCTCATGATACTCCTGAAATTCCTTATGAAGGACAGCAGGACGATATTCCATATTCCCCAGTTGACCCAACCCCGAGCTCGCCCCACCTAGTAGAGTCATCTGTCCCCACTATTTCTATCCCTAGTGACGACTCTCTAACACCCCTTTCCCCACCCACTTTTAAAAAGAAAAGAACCCCAATAGTCTCAGTCTCCAGACGACGGACAAGGGCTAGATTTCAAATCCTCACTTCTTCTGAAAGCCCTTCCCCCAGAGAAGAACCCTCCCCCTCAAAGAAAAGGAAAGGCAGTGATTTTGCTGCCTTCCTACCAAAAAGAAAAATGAAGATGACTGTTGACACAGGACTCACCTCCATCTCCCCTGACCCTGCCACTATTCTGTTAAAACTCCAATCTCACTCCCCAATTCAAACCGCCCAACCCGTCTCGCCCGGTGGCACTGCCACACAAGAACCAGTGCCCCGGGATAATACGACATTGTTTATGGCTCAAGAAGTGACTGTCACACAAGAACCAGTCACTTACCCAGTGGCTGAAACACAAGAACCAGCCACTGTGGTACAAAAATACACCAAGCATGATGATAGTGGGAGATCAGCAGTAGCTGTCCCACAAGAACCAGCTACGACCGTGCATCAACAGACTACCCCAACAGAGTCAACCAGCGCACAAGGTTTACATACTATGACATCTTTACTGCAGGAGAATGAATTTTTGAAGTCTGAATTGAAAGCCTACAAGAATGAACTAACCATGGCTCGAGACGCTTTTGATAGAGAACTGAATCTTTATATGTTAGCACACACAGCCTCAATGCAAAATAAGGATCCATGCAAGGATTACATGTGCCATGAGTGTGGCAACATTTATCAGGATGCAGGCTACAAGCTAGTTAAAATTCAATTGTCAGAGGCATCTACATCAGCTGGAATACAAGAGGGATGCCCTACTGCTCCACAAGAACCAGTAGGGCTCTCTATAAAGGAAGAAAAAGAAATCAAACCCCAGATACCTCGGCCTTTGATAGTTAATGCAGCTATTCAGACAGAAGCACCACCACAGATGTCTCATCCTTTATCAGTTAATGCAGCTACTCAGACAGAAGCATCACCACAGATATTTCGTGCTAAATTAGTCAGTGTAGCCATTCAAACAACGTCCCAACCCAGTACTTCTGATGCCAAGACACAGACCTTGCCATGAAATCAATTGGAACAGATGAACAAATGGAAGAGGCAATATGCTGAAGAACAAGATATAATATTACGACAGCATAAGTTACAATGGCAGAACCATGTATATGCCAACTGGGATAGTTGGGATCAAATGATGCAACAGCTCAAGGACTCCAAAAAGGAAGTCAAGGAATCTAAGGAAAAGATGGCCTTGATGTTTTCATTAGTCCAGAAGTTATTGGCTACACGCAAACCCTCTGTAAACTACTCTCTCTTTCTTGCTGAACGATTAGTTTATTTTCAATTAAAAGCAATAAAATATGGCAGATCATATGAGTTAATGACTTCAGAAAAATTTGTGGAGACTTTTAATGAGGCCCCTGAGAGTGACCAGCATTTGCTGTGCGAACTCTACCTTCATAATGAGGTCATTCCCGACAATAGGAGAGTTAATCTTATTCCAATTGCAGGAGATATACAAATAAGGGCATTTGTTTCATTTTTGTCTAACCAGCTCACTTGGCAAACTGCGTTCACTACAAGCAGTCATAATGAGGAGAATAGAATCCTATGGATCAGACCAGAGCCTTTAAGCCCAGCCATGTTCATCGCACAATATCATAAATTCTTACAGAAGCCAGGAATGCAGAGGTATATACAGCAGTTACAGGCTTCAACACTTTCTAAGTGTCAACAGCAGATTAGAGTAAAGGGTACTGCTGCATTGAAGGCCAATGTTATGTTTTGGCAGCAGTCATGTAAAGAAAGACAGGATTATCACCCTTTTAACCCTCACAATCTTCAAGCTGCATTATCCAGGGTTTCTAATTACATTGGTTGCATTCAACGTTGTGGAGTAAAATGGATTGGCTATCATTTCCATTTTCCAATTTTATGGCTGCCTTCAGACAAATATCAGTGTCATTACCAGTTGACTGACAGAGATGAAGCCTTGGCATGGCAAAACTTGCAGAACAACAGTGGCTTCAGAGCTCCTACAGATGCCACCTTCTCCAGCTATTGCTTGAGTAATTTGCATGCTCAGTCCCAGTACTCAGACTCTGATTCAGACTAGGGGTTGCCTGAGGACATGCAACATTTTCAGCTGGGGGGGATGTTAGGACTCCACTATGTATCATTTTTGCTATATACTTTGACACCATTTTACTTTTATAACCATGATTAAAAAGGATTCCATTATCATTTTCATCTACTTTATCCCAAGGTATATAAAATCCTCTTCTTTATTATATGTTTAATCTGTTTACATCTAATTGCTTAATACTCTTATATTTTATCATTAATCGAAGTGCATCGTTGCTAACATAAGTCCAAAAGCTCGCAGATAAGTTATATCCGTTGCTAGGAACAAGCGGCCGTTGCTGAAACAGCTGACTCAGTTGCTGAAACAGCCGTCAAGCACGCAAATTCCGTCATGCGTAATTTGCGATTCTGGAAGAACCTTTTGTGGAATAGTAGTAACAGCATGAAGACATGGTTACCTGGATTATCCTGAAGATAGCATTCTTGTTGTCTCTGTTGTAACAGTATCTTTTTTTGGAAGAACAGAATAGTCCTGTTTTGAGAAAGAAAACAGATTTGGGATAAACGTAGATTTGCTCTCATGAAATTGTAAAAGATGTCTCCTCTTTAAAAAGAGGAGACATCATCATTAGTGGGGAGTTCATTGTTGTAAAGCTACAGGAGAACATTGTGTGAGAACTGGAGCTAGTCTCCATTTGTAATGTATCAATTATTTTGACAGATGAATAAATTCTTCTTTTGAGCGCTCTAATCTAATTCTTTCCCCCGGGGAATCTTGTGAGAGGGAAAGGGCCCGCCTTCCTCACAAGATTCCCCTTTGATTTCTATAATTTGTTTAATTCTTTATGTTGTTTGCACTTCGCTTTAATTCTGTTGTTGGAAATTAGTTACACAGTTTAGTAATACTCTGTTTCTTTAGCGCTGCATGTATTGAATGCATTCACTCTTGGAAGTTGAGAAATCCATTTCTATTGATTGTATGAATGTATGATGTTGGGAGGCAGGTGCTGAAGATTCCTGCATAAGGGAATAGGGTCCTGCCCTCACTCATTGCTTTCCTTTTCCTGCAGTGTGATTAGAAACAAGAGAACAAGTGCTGAAGGTTCCTGTTCATAGGAATAGGGTCTTGTCTCTTGAAGTTATCTTTCATACAGTGTGATAAAGTGTCACGCATCAGGTGCTGAAGTTCCTCACCAGGGAATAGGGTCCTGTTCCTGTTGTGGTTGATTGATTTCTTTCCTTGCAGATTGGTTTTCCTTTGTTTGGATTGTAACTGCAACATAGAAATTAATTCTGCTATAACTTAATTGACTTCAGCTTTGATTAAATAGAGTGTGAACCAGTAGACTTGTAATTGTGTGGCTTTTTACTACAACCTTGTTTCTGCTTTTGAAATTGAGCATATCCAGTGCGTGATTATCTTTGAAATAAAAAGACTTCCTCGGGTTGACAATTTATGTGGAGCTTGAATTGTGAAAGCAATTAAAGCGACCAACACATGCAAGCAAGAAATCTAATACTAAACAATAGGTTAATATATATGGAATAATAATCAAGAGGCTCTATGTTTAGAGATCCCACTTGCCCTTAATTAATGGTTGCATTATATCATTAACACTATTGCGAAATCATGAAAGTAGGAAATTTAACTTCTAAACAATGGATTAAGATATATGGAATGGAATAATAATCAAGAGGCTCTATGTTTAGAGATCTTGGTTGTCCTTAATTACTGGTTGCATTACATCATTAATACCACTGTGAAAACATGAAAGCAGGAAATCTAATACTAAACAATAGGTTAAGATATATGGAATAATAATCAAGAGGCTATATGTTTAGAGATCCTGGTTGTCCTTAATTACTGGTTGCATTATATCATTAGCACTACTGTGAAATCATGAAAGCAGGAAAAAATAAATCTAAGTAGACTAGTTCACAAATTACAACTATGAAAACTAAGAAGTGCACTAAGCTTGGTGTGGGGGCCCTTCCACCCTTGCCTTGCGCACTGAAAATAAAATAATCTACTCAAGACTTCAAGAAATCAATCAGCATGTAGTAGCATCAAAATATGGTAGAACAGATCTTCTATTATGTCTTCAAGTCTCAAAGATAATAATAATAAGTCATACAAGTTCCAATGTCAAAGCCTTCAAAGTGTGAGGCTTAAATAGATGAAATATCTAAAAAATTGATCTAAAATGTCTCAAGTAATCATAAATATCTATATCCTATCATATCAAGTCGAATCCATCTATCATATCCATCATAATCTGGAAAAATCCCATAAAGTAAGAGTGTTGACCTAGTTTCTAGGGATCCTCCATAAAGACTGGTCCTATTTGACCACCTTTTACTGAGCCTATTAAAGTTCAATCTGACTGTACCAACAGGTGAACTGTTACTCCTAGTTCCTGATCTTTCTAGAAACATATCCAGCTTGAGCCCAAGTGTCCTGCACATATGCAAACCATCATGCTATTACGGGAATTTCTGCTGTTGTCCAAAATTGCACTTAAATTACAATTTTCACAAAAACATCTAATAATTGAAAAACATAAATTACATACCTGTATATGCATATTTAGGCCTATGTGAGGTGAATATGATGGTAAATGGATGGATAATGTAGCAAAATAAAATGTATTTCTTAAGAAAAAAGAGATAAAAAATAAGGCCCAACAAAAGGATGGGACTTGGAGACTCTGTATTTACTATTGGGCGCTGAACAAGATCACTGTCTGGAATAGGTACCCAATCCCATGGATTGATGAAATTCTAGATCAACTCAAAGGGGCGAAATATTTCAGCAAGATTGACTTGAAGTTTGGGTATCACCAGGTACCAATCGAACCCTTTGATGTGTGGAAGACTTCCTTCAAAGCCAAGGAGGGCATTTTTGAATGATCCTGCAACCTTCATGAGGCTAATGGACGACATCTCATGGCCATTCACCAAATCATTTGTAGTATTTTATTTGAATGACATCCCGATATTCAATCAGACTTGGGAAGAGTACTTCAACCACATCCGACATGTCCTCCAAACGCTGCGGCAACACAAGTTGTGTGCCAATTTGGAGAAGTGAAATTTTGGCATGAATCAGGTTCAGTTTCTGAGATACATTATTGATGAACGGGGGGTGCATGTTGATCCAACCAAGATCCAAGTAATTCGGGATTGGCCGGCTCCAACCACTCTAACAGAGCTTCACAAATTTCTGGGTCTTGCTAATTTCTACCACAGGTTCGTGTTGGGATTCTCTCATATCACTTGGCCCTTGAGTCAAGTCACCAAGGGAGGAGCAAAAGAAAAATTCTTTTGGTTGCAATCTTAATAGAAGACGTTCATAGAATTGAAACATCGCCTCTGCTCTACTTGAGTGCTCACATTAATAGACTTGCAACAACCATTTGATATCGAGAAAGATGCCTTTGACTATGATATTGGGGCAATTCTTACTCAATAGGGGCATCCAGTGGCACATCACAGTGAGACACTATCTGACACAATCCTCATGTATCCCACTTATGACAAAGAAATTCATTCCATTGTGCAGGCGTGCAGCCAATAGAAGCATTACATTTTGGGGAAGTAAACAATAATCCACAAAGACCACCAACCCCTGTAGTTCATATAGACACAAGGGAAGTTCCAGAACGATCGTCATCAGAAGTGGTCCACATAACTGCAACAATTTCATTTGAACATTGAGTATAAGAAGGGAAACACTAATAATGTTGCAGAATGCCTTAGCTGACCATTGATCGTGGCGCTAAACACTATTTTCAACTCTTGTGAGCATGAGACTTCTGATTGGCCGCTTCTCTACAAGAGAGATCCGGAATTCGGCCACACATACAAGACATTCTTGGAGGGTACACAAGTTCTAAATTTTGACCTCCAGGATGCACTGTTATGTCACCTGGGACATTTTTGTGTTCCCTCAAGTGAGTTTGCCAAGATTATTTGGGAAGCACACTATAATCAAGTCACTAGGAATTTCGGGGTCGAGAAAACAATGAAAATACTACATAAGTATTTCTATTGGTCGAACCTTCGACAGGATGTTGGGAATTACATCAGATCTTGCACTTCTTGCTCCATTTCCAAACCGGCCATCAAGAAGCAAGGCCTCTATACTTGGCTACCTACCCCTAGTCGAACTTGGGGATCCATATCCATGGATTCCATGTCGTGCCTTCCTTATACTAAGCATGGAAATGACTGTGTTCTCGTGGTCATCAAATTTTTCTCGAAGATGGCCATTATGTTGACTTGCAAGAAGAATATCACAACAGAAGCCTGTTGGATATGTGTTATATTCTTTACACGACTAGTGAAGTGTGGGGGGGTCATGGGGGGGGCGGCAGCCCCCCTTGTTCGGGGTCCGGGGTAGCGCCCTGGGAAAATTTTTTTTGACCTTATTTTTCAGTGGGCAGACCTGCCCATTGTTTTGTGCATGGGTTTGCACATGGTTCTGGGGCATGATGGTTTTCAGCCCCTAGTATTTTGTAGATCCGGTCAAGGGAACTATGGTTATGTTCTAATCCATGGTTGATGTATTAGGATTTATGTATGCTTCGGCATGTATATATATGTGTTGTAACACTAAAAGAATTATAATGAAAAATCAAGCTGGTCGTCCCAATTTGGGGTCCAGGGGAAAATATCTGTGTATATCTGTTTTATGTTTTATGCTCTCGCTATTGTTTATTTTATATTTTTTAAGATTCGTTTGCAGATAATTTCTGTACAAGGTTAAAACCTACATTTGGTATCGAAGCTGTTTCGGCTTCAAGGGGATGCCTTTGCTACTGAGGGTTTTTTGCTCAGGCCTGAGGTAGACCCTGTTCAATGGGAGATCTGCGAGATCAATTCTTGCGGTGAAAGAATATGGTGAGCGGCGGGAAGATAGAGATAGAGAAATTTAATGGTTAGAGTTTTGAGTTGTGGAAGATCAAGATGGAGGATCTGCTGGTGGATAAAGATTAGTGGATCATGGTAGATCCGGGTACTAAACCAAAGGAAATGTCAGATGAAGACTGGAAGAAGCTGGATCAGAAGGCAAAGAGCACAATACGGTTGTGTGTCTCAGATTCAGTATTGTTGAATGTAGTTGGGGAAGCTACGACGAAGACCTTATGGGACAAGCTAGGGAATTTGTACCAATCTGAGTCTCTGGTGAATAAATTTTTCCTATAGAAAAAGCTGTATAACTTGAGGATGAAGGATGGAGACTCAGTGACAGAGCATCTAACCGCCTTCAATACTGTGGTATGTCAGCTGTCATCTATTGATATTAAAATCTCAAATGAGGATAAGTGCATCAGTTTGTTGTGTTCTCTACCAGATTCATGGGACAGTTTGGTTATTGCAATAGGTAGCAATACAAATACCTTGAATTTTGATGACATTGTCTCAGCCTTAATCTCGGAGGAAATGAGACGAAGAAATATGGAGGGTCAGAATGGAGATGCCTTATCTGTACGAGGAAGGTCCCAGAACATAAACAAGAATAAGGTTTCAAGTGGGAGATCTAAATCTAGAGGGAGATATAAATCTCCTGGAAAGTTTGTAAAAGTGTGCTGGAAATGTGGAAAGGAAGGGCACTACAAAAAGGACTGCAGATCTAAAGCTCCTGAGAAAGGAAAGGGATCTGATGATGCTCCTTTTGCAGAGGCAAAAACCACCTCAGGTGAAGGTGGGAATGTGTATTTGGCTTCTTCTTCAAATACACATGTAGATCATGAGTCATGGTTGATTGACTCGGGTGCATCCTCTCACTTCACTCCCCATAGGGAATGATTCTACGAGTATGAGAAATATGATGGCGGTGATGTCTTCTTAGGTGATGATAGGAAGGCCAGAATTGTCGGACATGGAAAAGTCAAGCTGAAGTTGCAAGGTGGAAGGATTAGAACACTTCCTAGTGTTCTGTACATTCCTGCATTGGCCAGAAATCTGATTTCTATAAGCAAGATGGATGATGCAGGTGTAAAAAAAGTGTTCGAAAAAGATACCTGTAAGATGATTCAGGGAGCACAGGTATTAATGCGGGGAGTTCAGATTAGAAATATATACAAGTTTCAGGGCAACACTGTTATTGATGGGTGAAACAGTCATTAGGGGAATTTTGAGGTCTAAAATGGGCCTCCTAAGGAAATTATAAAATAATAGTGGAAAAAATCTAATAAGATTTGATGACATCATCAAATTTTAGAGGGAAAAATGAAAAAACTACTTTTTTCAATTCATATTTTCAACTTATCTCCCAAATTTTTTACTCAAATTTTGAGCGGGAGTACTCGTTGGATGCAGAATTTAATTCCCCATCCAAGGAGTACCCATGTTGCATACTTTCGATGGGTCCTACCACACGAAAAATGAGAAATACACCTAGTCACGTTTATAGCATTTCTCATTAAAATATGTAGAAAATTTATGAGAAGTATGCAACATGGCTCACTCCTTGGATGAATTAAATTCACATCCAACAGTACTCCAAAATAAATTTGAGTAAAATTTACAGGAGATAAAGTTCATCGAAAAAAGTAGTTTTATTATTTTATTATTTTTAAATATTTTTACTTTTTTACTCCAAAAATGGTGAATCATCCATTATGGACGACATCATCATCTTGAATCCTATTGGTTGTTATAAAGTTTATTTTTGTTGTACATTTTTCTTATGAGGCCCATTTTAGACCTCAAAATTCCCCTAATGGTGGTTCTCAAAAGTGGAGCGGAAAGCCTAGCGGTCTCTAGAGAAAAGACCATGCTATGGCATCAAAGGCTTGAACATATTGGAGAGAAGGGCCTTCGGATACTGCATGGAAATGGTATGGTAGAAGGTATGTCTAATAGCTCTTTGGATTTCAATTTCTGTGAACATTGTGTGTATGGGAAGTAGAATCGAGCGACTTGTCCTTCTGGTGCTAAGAGGGCGAACAAGATATTAGAGCTTGTGCATAGCGATGTGTTTGGACCTGTGTCAGTTCCATCGCTAGGTAAGTCTGTGTACTATGTTTCATTCATAGATGACTTCTCAAGGAATACATGGATATATTTATTAAGGAAGATATCTGAAGTCTTTGACAAATTTAAAGAATTTAAGGCTCTAGTGGAAAACCAGATAGAGAAGAAGATAAAGGTGCCGAGGACAGATAATGGTGGGGAGTTCTGCAAGAAGGAATTTAAAGAGTTCTGTAAGAAGTGTGGTATAGCACGACAGTATACTACTCCATACACACCTCAACAAAATGGAGTTGCAGAAAGAATGAACAAAACACTGATGGAAAAGGCAAGAAGCATGCTTAGTGGTACCAGGTTAGGACAAGAATTCTAGGCAGAGGCAGTGGAGACTGCATGTAACTTGGTTAACAAATCACCTTCATCATCGTTGGAGGATAATACTCCACATGAGGTATGGACTGGTAAGAAACCCTCTCTTTCACATATGAGGGTATTTGGATGTGATGTATATGTACATGTTCCAAAGGAGAAAAGGAGCAAGTTGGATAATAAATCTGAAAGATGCATCTTTATTGGGTATAAGGATGGTTTGAAGGGTTACAAGCTTTGGAACTTGGAAACAAGGAAGGTTGTGTACAACCGAGATGTGGTGTTTAGAGAGGTGAAAGATCTTGTTAAACATGAAGTCCTACCAAAGGAATTTGAGAAAATAGAGTTTGAGCTGAAGGAGGATGAATCAGACTCTACAACAGAGGAAGACTCAAAAGAGGAAGAGCCACAAACTCCTGCTGTGAGAAGGTCAGTTCGGGAAAGAAGATAACCAGAAAGGTATAGTCCATATGATTTCTGTTCAAAGTTTGCTTTAACTATAACTGATGATGATCCCGGAACCGCCAGGGAGGCCGTAGATTCAAAGGATTGAAAACTCTGGAAGGAGGCCATGGTTGATGAAATGGCATCCTTGCATAAAAATGAGGCATGGAATCTGGTGGAGTTACTGGCTGGAAGGAAGCCCATTGGGAGAAAATGGGTGTTTAAGAAGAAGATGAATGTATAAGGCAAGGTGGAGAAATACAAAGCTAGGTTGGTAGCAAAAGGTTATTCCCAGGTGCCGGGAATTGATTTTGGTGATATTTTTTCTCTTGTTTCCAAGGTTACTTCTATTAGACTACTTTTATCTGTTGCTGCTGCATTTGATTTTGAGGTAGAACAGATGGATGTGAAGACATCATTTATTCATGGGGATTTGGAAGATTAGATCTACATGAAGCAACCTAAAAGATTTATAGTGAAGGGGAAGAAAGAACTGGTATGCGGGTTAAATAAGTCTCTGTATGGGTTAAAACAGTCACCAAGGATGTGGTATCAAAAATTTGATACCTATATACGGGGACTTGGCTTCACCAGAAGAAAGGAGGATCACTGTGTTTATTTTAAATTAATTGGTGACCGTTTTATTTGTTTGGTATTGTATGTGAATGATATGTTGTTGATTGGAAATGACAAAGAAATTATCCAAGATTTGAAGACCCAACTGTTCTCCAAATTCGACATGAAGGATCTTGGTGTTGCAAACTATATTTTAGGCATGGAAATTAAGAGAGATCGGGCAAAGAGGAAGCTTTGGTTAAACCAGAGGAAGTATGTTGAGACTATATTGCAGACGTTCAATATGCAGGATAGTAAACCGGTGAATGTTTCGATTCTTGTAGGTAAAATTTTTTCTACTGAATAGTGTCCCAAGACACAAGAAGAAGAGGAGGATATGTCTCGTGTTCCATATGCAAGTGCAGTGGTTATCCTGATGTATGCAATGGTATGTACTATACCAGACATTGCACATGCAATGGGAGTGTTAAGCAGGTTTATGTCAAACCCAGGGAAGGAGCATTAGATAACAGTGAAGCGGGTTTTCAGATATTTGCGTGGCACTAGTGATTATGGCTTGTGCTACCAGGGAAGACCAGGATTGGAAAGAGTGTTGTACATTCGTGGTTTTGTTGATGCAGACTAGGCTAGAGATCTAGACCAAAGAATATCTACAAGTGGGTATGTGTTTAGCCTATTTGGAGGTGCAGTCAGTTGGATGAGTAAAAGACAGTCTGTAGTGGCTCTTTCAACTAGAGAGGAAAAATACATAGCATCCACTCATGCAAGCAAAGAAGAAGTTTGGTTGTAAAGATTGTGTTCAATTATGGGGTTGGTGCAGCAAGCTATAAGGATAGATTGTGATAGCCAAAGTGCAATTTTCTTGGCTAAGAACCCTGCTTATCATTCAAAGACAAAGCACATTGATGTTCAATATCACTTTATGAGAGATATGGTTAAGGCTAAAAGGGTGTTGCTGGTAAAGGTAGACACCTTGAAGAATGTTGCAAATGCATTGAAGAAGTCTATGAGCACTCAGAAGTTCTCTTGGTGTAGAGAAACAATGGGTGTTGCAGAGCTAGGATAATGACTAAGCTCTCCTATGGCCCCTTATGGAAAGAAAACAACAAGTGGGAGAATATTGGGTATGTGTTATATTCTTTCCATGACTAGTCATGCGCGGGGGGGCGATAGCCCCCCTGTGCATTGCACTGGGCACAAAAAGGGGGAGGCAACCCTCCCTTTTTGGGGTGCGGGGCAGCGCCCTAGGAAAAAAAAATTGGACCTTATTTTTCGGTGGGCAGACCCGCCCATTGTTTTGTTCAAGAGTTTGCACATGGTTTTGGGGCATGATAGTTTTCGGCCCCTGGTATTTTGTAGATCCGGTCAAGGGAACCACGGTTATGTTCTAATCCAGGGTTGATGGATTGGGGTTTATGTATGCTTCGACATGTATATATATGCGTTGTAACACTAAAAGGAATTTAATGAAAAATCAAGCTGGTCGTCCCAATTTGGGATCTAGGGGAGCATCTCTATGTATATCTGTTTTATGTTTTATGCTCTCGCTATTTTTTATTTTCTGTTTTTTAGGATTCGTTTGCAGATAATTTTTGTACAGGGTTAAAACCTACAAAGCCACTGCTAAACTCTTCTTTGAATGAGTGTGGTTGTAATTTGGGATCCCATAGTCTATCATCTTAGATTGGGACAACAGGTTCCTCAGCACATTTTGGTCCAGCCTCTGGTCAATGTTGGACACCAAGTTCACCAAGTCCACAAATTTCCATCCCCAAATTGATGTCTAGACAGAGGTCATCAACAGGATGACTGTACACATTCTGTGCATGTACAATTCAAAGTATCCAAGCACATGGGATGAGAGCCTTCCCTATGTACAACAAAGTTATAATTGGGCTCTCCAAAACTCAACCTCCATAGCCCCTTTCAGGTGGGCCTAGGGTTCCAGCCACTATGTCCCATTGACGTAGCCATGCCATTTGTGGCTACTCAGGCTGATTCGGCTCATGTCCAGTATGAAGCTGACAAAGAGAACAAATTCATTGAGTACATTCAACACATTCGCCAACAAGTTCATGACATATTGGACAGAGCCAATGCTACGTACAAGCAACAAAATGATCAACATCGAGTGCCACACCACTTCTAGGTGGGCGACAAAGTGTGGCTACATTTGTAGAAGAATCACCTCACTGGACCCCACCGTAAGCTTCGCCCGCTTCGATATGGGCCGTAAACTATTACCAAGGCTATAGGGAAAAATTCCTTCGAGCTCAGTATTCCACCATTCCTTGGTTTGCACCCAGTATTCAATGTGGACCACCTTCAGCCCTATTTCCCACCTCTACTGGACACCTCTAATATTGCAGAACAACTCACATCAACAGAGTTAAACCCAAAATGCATGGAACATTCCACCACAGATTGTATCTTGGACATGCAAATCAAGAACACTCACCAGTAGAAGATCCAACTATATTGGGTTGTCAAAGCTGACCAAATCTTGCACCAAGGCAAGTGGTTAATGAGGGACCAAGTTTAGCATAAGTTTCCTCATCTCATGGAGGAACTCAACGCGATGGGGACCATTTATTCCTAAGGGGGGAAGAAGGATCCGGGTGGATATTGGTGGCCACCTACCTATTCAACTTGGGGCCCCACCATTGTTTCTTTCATTTTTTTAGTTTCATTAATTATAGCACAGTTTACTATTTTTAGCATTTTTTTGGGTCCTGAACTTTCAAAGCCGTTTTGAGGCCCTAAACGACATTTTTTGGGCATCAAACCTCCGAATAATATGAGCCATTTTGGACTTGATACTCATTATCAACATTTTTGTTCCTCAGATAGATATTTCTAACGATGTATCATGTGCATCAAACAGAGATAGTATGCCAAAGTTACGACCCTGGGAAATTGATGTACCAATTTACCCCGACGGGGCCCATATTTTGGCGTTTCATCTCCTAGGGTTAGGTTTTTGGATGTTTATGGTTTTCCATTGCTTCTCAATAATATATAGGCCTTCGAGCCTCATTGTAACACAGAGTACAGAGGCCTGTAGCCACCACATCTCTTCTCAGAGATAAGCTACCAACGCCCTAGTTAGTTTATTTCCATTATGTCTGTAAACAAATTTTGGTTCTTTTATATTAATTAAATGAAGTGTTATTTCTGTTGAATTTTTATATTTATGGTTATATGTGTATTTTGTTGCATTCTTGCATAAATCCAGATCAACTTCTATACAAAATTCTCATCCTCCCATGTGGAATCCTTAGCAGATAACTTTTTCCACTTGATGAGATATTTTGAAATTGATCAATTTCGTAGTTGTCGAGTTGTTGTTTGCGTACCTACTTTAGGTTCCAATACAAATTTTCCTTCCTCGTCAAGTTCTAGAAATATTGTTTGAACTGGGATTTTTTCTCCTATAAACTTCTTTAAGCATGAAACATGGAAAACTGGGTGCACTCGAGAAGATGTGGGAAACTTCAATTTGTATTCCATAGTACCAATATTTTGCGATACCTTGTAAGGACCATAGTAATTTGGCGATAATTTATTATCCTTCTTAGCATGCTTGAGGGACATTTGTTTGTATGATTGTAGACGTAAAACTACCCAGTTGCCTACATCAAAACTTATTTCGCTGTGATGTTGATCTACCTGTTTGTTCATTCGATTCTGCACCAAATTTAGGCTATATTTTAAGAGTTGGAGAACTTGTAGTTGATGCTTGATGTGATCTTCCATGTTTCCTTTCAGTTTTCAGCGGCAAAAAACTAAAACCCAAAGCTCTGATACCAAATGTTATGAACCCAACTCACAAAATAGAAGAAAAGATAGATCAACAACTTAGAAATCAACCTCTTTAAGGGGGAAACCTCCTTTACATTACATAAATGAAAAATTATTGGATGATACAAATGAAAAAACCTAATTTCTATATATATGAGTATAAGGGGTCACAATATAACAATATGGGGACTACATGGGCACATCAATAACAATAATGGGGCTACACTAGTATTATAGGGACCTAACAGTAACCTTTAGGTTCAAGGTATTCATGGAGGAGACTATTGAGTTTATAGACACTTGCATACTATATGTATGTATTTTTCTAGAAAAATAATTTGTAGCATAGACATGAGCTAACATGCCTCATAGAGAAATATTTGTCTACTTAACTTGCTCTAAAACTGATTGAATTCTTTTATCAATGTCTGGGAACTAGTTTTCTTCTTTTAGTACTAGAGGAAGGGCCCTGGATTTTTTTTCATCATCTTCTAATACAATGCCTATAAATGGGGGACATGGAGAGGTAGATTCAATCTTTTGGTCATCTAGGGTTTGCCAGTTATGCTTGGGAGTACTAGCTTCTACGTCATATTTCTTGCTTTCTTCTAGCATTTGTACAAACTTTTCTTCTTGGTTGGATTTCCAAGCAAAAAAAGGTATCCAAAATTTTTCTTGTTGCACGGAGTTTTTTCATTTTGAAGCTAATTTGTTCTTAATTTCTTGTGGATTTGTTGAATTAAATTGTATTGACACAAGGTGAGTGCACAAATCCCAATTTATCATCTTCTTCACCCAATTTGGACCTACTTTCCATTTTTTCTCCCTCTCATAAGTGTGAAAAACTGATACATTTCAGGTGTTGATGGCCTTCTTATGTCTTCTATGATTGGATTGTTGAATCTACTCACAGGAATGACAGAGTCAACTTGTTCTATATAACCTGATAATTATGGCATGGCGACATTATAAAATGTATCTATTTGTGATATAACCACTATAAAAATTATATATATTAAAAATAAATAATGGTTATGACTTTTCTTTATTCGAATATATATTGAAAATATTTAAATACTTTATTCTCAATATCATCTTATAGATGTATGTTTTCAAAATATCAAAATTGAGATGAGATTTTGATAATTATTGTAATATGTTATGCATGAATAGAATATATAATGTACTTTTTTTTATACCAACACTATATCAACTAATTTTGTCGAATAATAAATGATAGTTGTCATTTTTATGTTTCTAATACATATCTAAAAATAAGTTTATTACTTTATTTCTATTAACAATAAACATGACTCGATATATTCCATTTCAATATGACCTTACCTATTCACGATATTCACGATGTATCTTCACTTTTGACAACAATAATAGATTCTTGATCTAGAAGTAGAGTATATTCAACATTATCCATAGATTTATTTTCTCAAGGTAAAGGAAAATATATATCATAAACAAGAATATCATAAAATTAGAATTATGGTAAAAAGAAATATAATTATTGTTATAAATTTGATATATTTTACTAACCTAAAGTGTTTGATAAGTGTTTGAAAGTACCCATTCATAAATTCTTCTTAATGTACATAAAATAAAATTTTATGAGATAAATTTTGCCAAATGTCGATTTTCCATCCATATATATATATAAGATTTGTCATTTCCATTTATCCTAAAATGATTTACCCATACGAAAAAATATATTTACTTTATAATTCAACATAAGACATATTTAAAATTGTTAGTAATTTGAATATTTTAATAAAAATATTAGTAAAAATTTTATGATTGGAATTTTAAGAATTAGTAAGACTCACAAAAATTTCTATACTTTAAGATAAATATAGATACCTAAAATTTTCCTTGAAGTACATTCCAACAACACATGTCAATCTACACTTTTGTTTCTTCATTATACATTGAAGATACTTAATTTTGGCATAATAAAAATAAAAATCTTCTACCTTTCTCTATAATACATTCAAGAACATTGTTCCAAAGTAAAATATTTCTTTCATTTTTTAAGTGATGTTTGCTCCTCTGGAAACATTTGCTTTTAAAAAAGAAGGAAGAGAACATATTTCTATTTAATCTTCATTCTAATGATGTATCGTGTTTACATTTTGTCTCATATCAATTTCTTCATGTTTTTCTATCTAATATAACCCGCGCAACACAATTATGATATCCTCTTGGTCATATGTGTTTTTATGTTTCGATCCTTTGATGTCACTAACTCTAAAGAATGTGATGTATTTATTTACTAGTACCTTGATAACTTCAACAATAAAAAAGGATTTCACTAGATCAACAAGAAAAAAACAAATGCACATATCCCTATTGTTACTCTATATCCTAAACAACTCTCCCAAATCATTGCAACTCCAATAGTATATCACATTGCATAAAATAAAACTAGTAAATACTTATATCACATTTCAAGTTTTCTAGTGTAAGGTATAATGAATTCAAATAGTTGAACCACATTAAAATTCATAAGATTTTGGAAGTCATCCTATTTATGCACCATTCTTTTATACGATAAACATATTTATTCTTTAGTTATTTGGTTTATAAACATATTGAAAGTAGCCAACCTTTCATTTTTTTATAGATGGAAAACTCTTGAAAATATAGGTAGTTTAAAAAAATATGGCACTAACAATGAATTGTGGATGTCATATTTATGCACTTTTTAAGAAAGAGATAAAAGGTAATCAAAGTGCCACGAGGAAGATAGATGTTGGCCCACATGATGATGGGTGCATAATGAGGTTGCTGTTAAGCCCTAGACAAGCCCCAAATTAACCCTAAAACCCATTATTAAGCTCTAGATATTGAATTATTACATTTATACTATTTAATTGTTATGTAGCCTGGAAAATTTTATTGTATATTTTCAGTATAATTGTACCGTTTATCCCTAAATATACCAAGGCCGCTTAATATTAGGATCATCAAATGTTTTATTATACATTGTATTCATTGTAGAAGGAGGTTTCTCCCTTAAAGTGGACTATAATTATTGGCTTCTCATCATTTCTAAAGTGCATGGTTCATAAAATCTGGAATCAAAGCATACGATCCTAAGATTTTGTTGCTTCAAAACAATCATCTTGGAATTTCAATATAACGTTTTCCTTTGGGAAGTTTTATATGTGAAAATTTTAAGCATATTCAAACAAGATAACATGAAATATTTGGTAAAAATATTAGATTCAATTTTTCTATACTTTTGGAGATGTACCTTGTCGAAGTTAGAGTTTGTGGAACATCCTAAAGTAAATTTCAAACAATCACTCCAATTTTCATTATATATATATATATATATATATATATATATATATATTTTTTTTTTTTTTAATTATTTATTTTATTTTATTTATTTATTTTTCTGGAAAGATTCAAACCATGAAATTTTGATCATATCGAGAAACAATGTTGGAATGTATTTGATAAAATTTGTTTGTATGTTATATTTTTCTATAGTTTCATAGATATATTCTATGGAAGTTAGGGTTTTTGAATGGTTTTAAAATTAGTTTCAAATGAATGATCATGACATTTTCATTATAATTTTTTCTATGACTCGTCTAATTTTGGATTTTTTTTTTAAATATGAAGAGATATATTGAAATATCTCAATTTGGAATTCAAATTCAAAAAATTGGAGAAATGGCATGCTTTACAAGTTCAATCTTGATAAGAGGTAAAAAATTATCAAGTTTTGGGAAAGTTACCTTTCACTTGGAATAAAAATTTTTGCTAAGACTAGTATAATTGTAGAGAAGGCATATCATAATACTACATGCCTAGAGTACTACAAGCTAAAATTCCAGACTCAAAAGGGCTCAAATCTTAGATATATATGAAGACAAATGTCAATCATACAAATAATCTCCAAATTAAGGTTTTAAATGTATGTAACTTACAAGTGACTTAATTTTTTTTATTGAAATAGCTATTTTTGGTGATTCGAAATTGGTGATAAAGAGGAAAAAGAGGAGCACTATAATTTTCTCATGTATATATTCTTTGCTCCCTTTGATCTCCAAAATTTTATAAAAAATCACTCTAAGGTATTTGAAGAGATTCCTAAGGGTCTTACACCTATTAGAGATCATGATCATGTTATTCATATGCAACCTAGAAGTGTACCACCTAACATTAGGCCTTACATGTATCCATATGCAAAAAAAGTGGGATTGAGTGTATGGTTCAAGAATCGTTAGAGGTTGATTCATTCAACCCAATGAAAATGCTTTATCTTTACCACCAGTGATGGTTATAAAAATGTTGATAATGGCATATGTATCTGTATTACAAATGACTCAACAAAATGAAAATAAATAATAAGTTTCTCATTCCTCTCATTGACGAATTATTAAATGAATTGCATGGACACATTTTTTTACTAAGTTTTGGATATCCATTCAAGGTATCATCAAATCAAAATGAGGCAAGAAAACATTCCCAAAAAAAAATATTTAAAACACATGAAGCTCAATATGAGTTTTTGGTTATGCCATTTGGACTTATTAATGCACCTTCAGCATTTCAAAGCTTAATGAATTATATTTTCAAACCCTTAGAAAATTTTTATTAGTATTTTTTGTTGACATACTACTCTACAACAAATCTTGATAGGAGCATGTACACCATGGCAATAGGGTGTTAACACTATTGAAAGAGAAACAACTATATGTGAATCCTTCCAAGTGTGCATTTGGTGTTCAAGAAGTGGAATATTTGGGTCATATTAGTATCTTGTTGTCGACTTTTTTTTCACAGAGAAAAAGTTCGTAACCTTTCAATTATTGATCAGCTACATGTTACATAATGCTGTAGTATAAAACTACTGATCAGTCCTAAATCAAAAACAATCAGCCACACAATCTAAAACTGTAGGCATACAGTCCCAAAACATGATTCATCAGTAATGAAACAAGTCATATCTTGTTGTCGACTTGCTTTCATGTCAAACATCAAATAAAGTGATTATGAAATAAAAAACTTTAAGACAATTTTAACGTTGCGAATAATTTTGACACAAGGAAAACAAGGATGGTTTCTCTTTTGATAAAAAAATAAGAAAATAAAAGACATAAAAAAGAAATGAATTCCTCATGTTCATATTCTCATTTGATAGGCCTATGTCTTAGCTTCATCCAAAATTTTGCAAAATCAAAAGAAAAATCATATGCCAAACGTATCATTGCTTTTTCCACATATCTCCATTATTACCATTATTCACATTATTGATCCATTTTCCATTTCCCCAAATAAGTATTACTTTCATGGGAATTTACCTTACCAACTCTTATGTTTTTAATTAGTCATTTACTTGAATATTTCCCACACTTATGCATTTTCCAAGATGTGGGGAGCATTACCCCACTTCATATTTCTCCACACACCCTTTCCTCTGCAAATACCTTTTCCTCTGCACTCCCTTTCCTTTGCACATACCTTTCCTTCAACACATTCCTTTTCTCTACATACCTCACACTTCATTCTCTATTACTTAGTCAATTTTACCTTTTTATTTTTTTAAATACCCACACCTCACTTCCACATTATATTATTTTTATCCTAAGTTCTTTTGGTACATCTCCTTATGACACATGGAATCTAGCTGGACATATCAAAGTGTGACACTTAGAAGGTACTGGTTGGACACACATGACTAGGCAATGACTCAAAATGATGATTAAGAAATGATATGAAAACCACAAACTACGTTATGTGTAAGCTACACAAGGTTTTGTGGCTCTTTCTACTTCATGCACAAGTAAATTGAGAAACTCATTTATTTATAAATCATTATAAATTCCCTCTCATAATTTGTGTAGGATGAGTAAGGTGGATTTATAAATCAAGAAACCAATATTCATTTGGAGCAGATCAATGGCTGCTAAGTCACTTTATGCAGATCAGTGACGGATAAGTCATGAAATTCCAGAGGCAATAAATTGAATTCTTCATATCTGATTTTGGAAAATGAAATTTCATTGGAAATATAGAAGAATGAAGAAAAAAACGGGAATAGTTTATGGGGCTAAAATCATAGATATTAGTTCAGAAAATTAAAAGAATAGTTATGAAATATTTTGGGCCTATCATCAATTTTTTTTTGAAAAATGATCTATAAAAAGTTAAATTTAGAATATATAAAGCGAGACTTAACTTGGATGATGAATTCCTAACTTGATATTTTCAAAATGGATCCTTATTTAGTTAACACAAAGAGGAAAAAACCTACTTTCCCAACTAATGAAGGATTCCATTGAAGATTGGCTTAAAACATCTTTAAATAAAATTGTTACTCTTGAATAACTACCTGATTAGTTAGATTAGCTAACACATAAGCCAATGTCTACTCCGATAACAAGTGTTGCATATTATTTAGTGAGAAATAACTCATTCCACTAATCATACCCCTATAATTTTGTGAGTGTCCTTTATCATTTTTGGAAGAAATTTATTTTCTTTCTCTCATATAGATTTATGAATTTCTTTATATATTTGTAAAGATAATCCCTAACTACAATTTCTCTCTTTCTTCCATCTACCCTCATATTAACTGCTTCACTGGAATTGAATCCCAATTCCTTAGTTATAGACACATTTACATTTTACATTTAATTATTATGATTTTGTTAAGTGTTGTAGAAACACACTTTATTCAAAAACTTAAAGTCTATAAAATTATTATTTGAATATCCATGCTTGAGGATAGTCTACCTTCCTCATCAAGCCCCATCAATAATTTTCCAAGCTATGACAAAAGGAGAAATTTCCAAAAGAAGGAAACTAGTGTACAAAAGTCCACTTAATCTGCAAGGAAATATTCTTCCCTTGCTAAATATTTCCTTGGAAAAGTTTCCCATGTTCTTTGGAGATACTTCAAAGGATGCAAAAAGCATTTGGTTAAGTTTGAAAATGCATGTGATATTTATAATGTATTTGAAGACATTCTATATACATATTTCTTGTCCTAACTCTACAAGGAAATGATCCTAAGTTTCCTGGAACCATCACAAACTATGAAGTATTGGAAGATTTATGTGTTGAGACATATTTCTCAAGGGAAGGTCCATATTTTGTTTTCATGAAGATTATTGAAATATATATGAATGAAGAAAAGAAAACTAAATACTTTTCTTTCATATTTATGAAATTCCTTCATGATATTACTCATGAAATATTTCCAAAAAATTCGATCATTTTTAACAATATGAAAATGTTTTACCTACATATTTGATATTTTTATTAAAGAAAGAGAAAATTTTCAATTGGAAAGAGTTAATGTAGAAAGCTCAATTCATTGAAGAAAATATGCATGGAAGTGGTGTTGATCTCTTAAAATTTCAAATATGATTCCAAGAAAATAAGAAGGGGAATTTAGAAGAGAAATCTAATGGAATATATGAAAATTTATGTACAATATAATATGTTCCTCAAGCTAAGCATCAAAATGTTTCAAAGGAATAATATAAACTACATGTTGAGAATTGGTTCAAAGATACAAATGAAGACTTCATTCAATACCATTGTGGTTAAAATATTAGAGTGGGTTCTCAAAGGCCATAACTAATTTATATAGAGTTGAAAAAGGAATATCAATGTGAGATGAGCATGAGTTATTACTTATCAATTATATTTCAAGCTATTTATTTCTCTTCTCAAGTAGGGACTAATTAAAAACAAGGGCAACTACAGCTAGGGGATGAATTGTGTATTTTATTTTCAAAGAAAAAAATATTGTTGATAAACCATTTAAAGAACCAACTCTCCAATTTCCCATGGATTATCAACATCAATTAATTTTGTAGCTTCATCATGGAAAAATTATTATTTCTTTATAGGGAGGTATATTTAGAAGAGCTCCAATAAACAAATTCTCTCAAACATGGTTGGAAGAAAGAATATAATTCTGTTATATACATGGATCCATTGGAAGTCTACTTAGACTTGATCGCTACCATTCTATCCAAGTATATTAGGGTAGGTATATTTTGTATATAATTTTGTTATTTTAGTTGGTTTTTTATAATATGCATTTGGGATGACTTCATAACCCAATGAAGAAAGATGTGCAGTTAATGTTCTGCAGTTGGAGATGAATGTTGATGTGTTTTCATGTCACGTATCGAATATAGTGATTATGACACATAAATATTTTAATTAGTTTAAATGTTGCAAATAATCTTCATGCAAGTATAAACATGAGGTTTCTATTTTTTAAAAAAGAGATGAAAAGAAAAGATATTAGAAAGAAAACAAATTTCTCATGTTCATCTTCTTAGTTGATAGGCTTATGTCATAGCTTCATACCTTTCCCTCCACACCCCATTTCCTCCACATAACCCTTTACCCCCGCACATTTATTTTCTTCACACAACTCACACCCTATTATCTATTACTTGGTCATTTTTATCTTTTTAATTTTATAAATTCTCGCACCTCGGTTCCACATTATATTATTTCTCATATTAATTGTGTCCTAAGTTTTTTTAGAATTTATCCTTGTCACACATGTAAATAAATAGGACATATCATAGGGTGACATTTGGAAGGTATCCATTGGGCACAAATGACTAGGCAATGACTCAACATGATGATCCAACAATGAGATGAAAACCACAAACTACACTATGCGTAAGCTATAGAAGGTTTTGTGACTCTTTATACTTCACACATAAGTAATGTGAGGAGCTCATTTCTTTATAAATAATTATAAATTCTCTCCCATAATTCATGTGGGATGATTAAGGTGGGTTTATAAATCAAAAGGCAAAGATTCAAGTGAAGTAGATCAGCAATTGTTGAGTTGCTTCGTGCAAATTAGTGGTGGTTGAGTCATGGACTTCCAAAGGCCATAACTTTGAGTTTTTGATGCTTGATTTGGGAAAATGATAGTTGGATGGAAATTTGTAAGAATGTAGAACATATTGGGAGTGGTTTCCAGGGCTAAAACCATAAATTTAAACTCAAAAATTTAAAATAAAAGTCATGACCAATTCTGGGCCTATCATCAAATTAAATTTTAAAAATGATTTATAAAAGGGGAAATATAGAATATCTAAAGAGGGACCCATCTTGGAGGATGCATTCTTCACTTCATATTTAAGAAAAAATATTTATTTATTTAAGACAAAGAAGAAACACCTAATTGTCCTTCGAGTAAAGGATTACATTGAATATTGGCTTAAAATATCTTTAAAATTTTTTGTTAATCATGAATAATTTACTCAATTTTTAGATCATTAGACACATGAAGCCAATTTATACTCCAACATTAGATGCCAAAAATCATTTAGTGAGAGAGAATTCTTTCCACTCATCATCCTTTTTCACTTTTAAGAGTGTCCTTGATCTTGTTTTGAAGAAATTCCCTATCTTTCTCTCCAGTTTTTTATCATCCAGGTTTATGAATTGTTTTATATATTTGTAAATCCAATCCCTGATTGTAGTTTCTCTCTCTCTTCCAACTACTCTCACATTAACTAGTCCATGGGAGCTCAATCCTAGTCCCTTAGGGATGATTTCCTTTAAATTTCACATTTAAGTATCAATATTTTTTAAGTAGTGTAAGTGCTTACTTAAACAAAAAATTAAGTCTATAAAATTATTCTTTGACTCCCGCATGTTGGAAACTATAACTAGGTTCGGTCTTCATAATTATTATACTAATATAATTACATAAAATAAAAAGAAGAAAAATAAATTTTATTTTTCAAGCATGTGTTTCATGCTCAATTCAAATGGTTATTTAGGTCAAGCATGTTCTTCATGCTTCTAGGGTTTGTTAATTTAAAATAATATTTGTCATGATTCAATATTTTGTACTTGAGTCAAGTCCCATTTTGAATTTTGAAAGAAGCAAGAAAAATAATTTTATTTGAGTCAAAATTGTCAATTTTGTCCCCATAAGACCATGTTGGCCCTGGAAGGGACCCATTCGACCTCTTGGATGTGTATATATTCAATGTGGTTCGACCTCGTTTGAATACCATCAAGAAGAGAGAGAAATACCAACGTAGAAGTCTAGAAAGAAGAGTGAAGGTCAAATTAAGTCAAGATAGAGAAAGTGAAGGTCAAAACATTGTTTTTATACCCTAATTCTCTCACATGTGTGGAATTCTAAAGTTGTTGTAGGGGTAGTGTTGGCCCTCAATTTTGGTCAATTTTGCTTATTAAAAATCCACCTAATTCCCATAATTTTCCACATTATGTCATCCAAATATGCCTTATTTTGAACTTATTATGCATATTCAGGTAAATAAATTATGTTTTTCAATTTTTAGATATTTTTGTAAAAATTGGGTTTTAAGAGTATTTTTGGACAAAATTGAAAATTCCCGTAATTGCTTCATGAATTTCATATATGCAAGATACCTGGGCATGAGATGAGCATGGATTTGGAAACATTGGGAACCATGGATGGAAAATCATCTATTGGTTCAGTCAAACTGAGCTAAAACAGGCCCGATCAACGCTGGTCAAACATGACCCGTTTTCAGGAATCCCTAGAAAATAGAGTAGAAATAGTAGTTTTTGGGATTTTTCCAGATTTTATGTAGCTAAATGAATGAGTTCGACCTAAATGGATGGGATTAGGATAATATAAGGTTTTTAGAGACATTGTAGCATACTTTGTTTATCATTTATCTATTTATACCAAGCTTAGGAAGCATTGAAACATGGAGAATTTATATAATATCATATTGAGACTTCTGAATTTTGTGAGTTAATTTGAGGAACCAGTTCCACCTTATTTTTTATGTTCAATGATTTGTATGTTTGACTTAGTTTTCAGTAGATGATAAGTTCTTCAAGTGTGCAAGGCAAGGGTGGAGGCCCCCCACACCAAGCTAAGTACACTTCTTGGTTAATTAGCTTAATTTTCATGAACTAGTTTTGCTTCAGATTTGTTCAGTTAATTAGATGAATGGAGATTTATTATGTTTGCTGATGAATATTGGTTTACTTCTAATCTGCACATGAAGGGACAAAAAAAGGTTTAAGTTAAACTCTCCTTCTAGCATATTCAAGAACAATAACTAGAATTCATCTTCTTTTCCTTGTTGAGTTATTTACTTATGCTTGCTAATGAAACTTGGTTTCATTATAATCTGCATATGAAGGGACAAACAAGTGTTTAAGTTAAACTCTCCTTCTATCTGATATAAGAACAATAACTAAAATTCATTTTCTTTTCCTTGTTTGAAGCTATTTTTTGAATTTCTAGTCTTAAATAAAATGGTAACAATGATGAATGAAATTGTGAAGAAGGACAACATGGAACTCCTTAGTTAGGATCCTCTTCTATTACTCTTTATGCATCATAAGATATTTTCCATGAGTTAATTGGTTTCTCTTCATGAAATTAGTAATGTGGGGAAGGTCAAACAAGATCGCCTAAGTTAGGAGCCTCTTCCCTCACTTATTACATATTGAATTAGAAATTACTTAGTTAGATTTTATATTTGTAATATGCATTTTGTTTAGTTTAAACATTTTGTCTTCTAAAAGATTGACTACATCTTAGATCCATATATTTTGGACATGATTCCAAGTTTCCAAACCCAGATTGATAATTAAATGCTTGTGTTAGTTTACCCAGTAAATTAACCCAACATTTTTGGCGCCATTGTTGGGGAAGAATACATCAACATAGTCAATTAGGAGGATAAAAAAATATAAAAAATAAAAACACAACAAAAAATTAGTTTTTCTTTCAGTTATGTTTCTTTATGCCTAGAGAAAGAGACCAGAAAGGTAGATTTACTAAACAAAACCCCCCAACAATTAAACCATCCATAGGAGCAGGACCATCAAGACTAACAACACCAGTTGCTGGGAGACCAACTCTAGAGGAATTAGAAGAAAAAGAAAGATCAGGACAAAGATTGAATCTTATTAAAAGAAAAACCTTGTTAGCCTAGGAGGTGAAAAGAAAGCAAACACCAAAAGAAACCCATTTCATATAAAGACAAAAAGAAACAAGGAAACCAATTGTTAAACAATTAGAGCAACCAGTTCTTGAACAAATCAAGATAGTTGAGGAAACACAAAACTAGCCTCATATTGAAACATTACAAACAACTGAAGAAGGAGAAGGATATAATATACCAGTTATGACTCCAGAACAAAGACTTTAGTATGAGAGACAACAGAAGGAATGGCATAGAAAAAGAGAGGAAAACAGGAGAATAGAAGCGGCGAGAAAAATAGATGAAGATGAAAAAATAGAGTATGATAACAAAATACAACATGATATAGAACAAGACAATGATCACAAAGCTACCTTTGGCTTCCCAATATTAGACACAAGAGAAATACTATGAGAGGAAGTGAAAATGAAAAAAATTTCAGCTTTTGTTTTGCCCAATTTTTATGGAATGTCAACACAAGATCCTGACTCATTTATGTTTGAATTTGATATCTTATGTCGAACTTATGGATACACAGATGACACACATAAACTTCATCTCTTTCCTGCTAATTTGAATGCAGCAACACTAAAATGGTTTATGGATTTAGGAGAACATACCAGTGCTTCTTGGGATGACATGAAGATAAATTTTCTCACAAAATTATCAAGCCTATTGTAGGGCTAGAGACTCAAAGAAGATATTTTTAGAATGACACAACAAGAAGATGAAAGTTTGGAGAGTAATTAGAAAGATTTCTCTACAATCTACAAAAATCCAAACAACATTCTCTGAATCCCAATACCATCTGCACAATTTTTCTTAAAGGTATCATAGATTAATACTTAAATATTCTCAATGTGATGGGCAAAGGCGATATCTCAAACTTGCCATTTGATGAGATTTCTGAACTATGCCAAAAATATTCTAGGGGGAGAGAAAAAATTGGAAAAAGATATGTTACATCAAGAGCTTCCAAATCTGCAACAGGAGGAGTAACAAGAGCAGAAATAGGAAGTTCGCTAGAAAATTTTAAAACTGATCTTTTGAGCACTTTAGGAACACAAGTTGATGTTTTAAAAGCAAAGAAGAAGAAATAAGAACAAGATAAAATATTATCAATATTTTGTCCAAAGTGTAGGAAGAAACATTCACTTAGAGAATGTCCTTTGGATAGTATGCAGGTGTGTGGAATTTGTACAGAGAATCATGCAACTGAAAATTGTCCAAAGATTAAAGAATGAAAATGGAAGAAGTAAAAGGGACATATTCTCTTTACTATATGGCACCAAGGAGACCTTGGCAACCAAGGATTCCTCAACAATTTTCTCAAAAAAATCCCTAGAATTATGAGTATCCTCCTCAGAATTCATGGATTACTCTGATGACATGGCAAGCTTGGCCTCCACAACAATACCAAAACCAACCTCCACAAGGTTGGAGAGGATATAGTTATGGAAACCAAACACCTCAACAGTACCAAAATCCGTATCAACAACCATATCCTCAACAACCAACACTATTACCGATGAAATAGGTAACCTGACCTCAAAACAAGAACTCTAGCCCAAAAAGACTCAAAAAACATGAAAAAACACCCCAAAAACAAAAAAAGTGTATTCTAGAATGCACGTGGTTTTTTTTGAAGGTCAAATTTCAACATTTTATAAAATTATGCTAAAAACAAAATTGTTTCTTGAAAAAAGGATTGAAAAAACACCCTCAAAACAAAACTAGTTGATGCTGGAATAAGCAAAAAAGAAAATTGTGTCATATTTTTGATATTTTTAAAAATAGAAATAACATTTTTTAATTTTAAAATTCAAACATTAAAAAAAACCTAAAATTTAAGAAAAAAATAAATTTAAAAAATAAAAACATTTTAAAGCTCAAAATTTAAAAATATATAGGAATAAAAAAAATAAAAATAAAAACAAAATAAAAATAAAAATTCAAACATTAAAAAAAACCTAAAATTTAAGGGAAAAAAGTTTTAAAGATTAAAATTTCAAAATATATAGAAATAAAAAAATAAAAACAAAAACAAAATAAAAATATTAAATTAAAAAAAGAAAGAAATTATAAAAAATAAAATATAGAAATTAAATTTAAAAAAGAAAGAGAAAATGTTTATTAAAAAAAAAAAAACCATTATTTAAATTAAAAGTAAAAAAATAAAAAATTAATTAAAAATAAAAATGAAAAATAAAATACAATAAAAATATTAAATTTAAAAAAATATATATTAAAAAAACAAATAAATTTTAAAAAATAAATTAAATTTCAATTATATATATATATATATATATATATATATATATATATATATATATATATATATATATATATATATATATATATATATATATATATATATATAAACTTAAATTAAAAATATATATATTAAATTTTATTAAATTAAAAAAAATGTTAATATTAAAATAACAAATTAAATTAAAAAAAAAAAAATTATTAAATTTTAATAAATAAATGAATAAACAAATAAATTTTTAAATAAAAAATAAATTTTAAATATAAAGGAAAAAAAAATATTGTTAAAATAAAAAGTTACAAAACTTTAAAAATCAATTAAAAATGAAAAATTGAAAAAAATAAATTAAAAAAATATATTAAATAAAAAATAAAATAAAAAACAAATTAATTTGAAAATATTAAGTTTAATTAAAAAAAAATCTAATTTTAAATACACAACTTTAATGGAAATAAAAAATATAAAAATTTTATGTAATTAAAAAAATAATAATAAATAAAAAAAAATATTAAATTCAAATAAATAAAAAAAAATACAAATTTATTAAATTTTAAAAAATTAAATGAATAAACTAAACATAAAATTTAATAATAAAAAAAATATAAAAAAAAATGAATTAAATAAAAAAGTACAAAATTTAGAAAAAAAAAAAATTAAAAACTAAAAAAATGAATAAAATTAAAAAAATAATAAAAAAAAACAAAACAAAAAAACAAAAAAAGTAAAACAAATTAAATTTCAAATATAAAAATTAAATTTAAAAAAAATAATTTTAAAATTTTTGAATTTAAAAAAGAAAAAAAAAAAGAAAAAAAGAAAATAAAAAAAAATATTAAAAATAAAAAAAATAAAAAAATAAAATAAAAAAAGAATTTTTTGATGGGTGGCGCCGCCCAGGAATTGGCCTCCCGCCTAGGTGGCGGTGTAGGCCATGGGCGAGCGGGGAGGCTTCATGCAGCCCCCTGCTCGTCTAGCGGCCGGCCTCCTTCGCCACCTGGGCGGGAGGCCGATTCCCCCCAGCAGACGGCCTCCGCCGCCACCTGGCCGGGAGGCCAATTCCTGGGTGGCGCCACCCATCAAAAAATTCTTTTATATATATATATATATATATATATATATATATATATAGATATATATATATATATAATTTTTTTTTTCGTTTAAATTTTTTTTTTTTAGTTTTCTGTTTAAATTTTTTTTAATTTCTAATATTTCTTAATTCGTAACATATTTTTTTTAAATTTTTAATATTTTTTAATTCGTAACACACACACACACACACATATATATATTATAATTTTGTTTTTAATTTAATTTTTTTTTTTAGTTTGATTTTTTTTCTTTTTTCTTTTTAATTTTTTAATATATTTTTTTTTAATTTAATTTTTTTAAAATTTTTATTCTTTTAATTTCAAAAATTTAAAATTATTATTTTTTTAATTCAAATTTTTTATTTAAATTTAATTTGTTTGGTTTTTTTTTTTAAATTTTGTTTTTAAATTTAATATTTTAGATTAATTATTTTTTAAAATTTAAAATTTATTTATTAAATTTATTAAATTTTAATTTAATTTAATTTAATTTTTTTTTAAAAATCTTTTAGTTTATTTAGTTTTTCATTTTTAAAATTTATAAATTGTTTCATTAAAAAAAAAATAGTAAATTTATGGATATTTGTTTTTTAATTATTTGCACGTGGTTTTTTTTAATTTTTTTTGTTTTTTAATGATAGTTTTTTTTTTTTTTTTGTTTTTTTTGTTTTTTAAATTTTAATTCTTTAATTTTAATTTTCTTTTTCAATTTTAGATTTTGTTTTGTTTTTTTTTTTAAGTTGTTTTTTTTTTGTTGATTTTAAAATTTGTATTTTTTTTTGTATTATTATTATTATTATTTTTAATTAAAATTTTTAAATTTATTTTTTCTTTTTTTGTATTTAATTTTTTTAATCTAAATTTTAATTTTGTAATTTTAATTATTTTTAAATTTTCTATTTGAATTTTAATTTTTTAATTATATGGTTTTTTTAATAACTTAGAATTTTTTTTTTTTGATGTTTTTATTTTTATTTTTAAATGTTTTGGTTAATTTCTGTTTTTTTTCTTTAAATTATGTGTTTTTTTTTCAATTTTTTTCATTTCTTTTGATATAATTTTCGAATATTTTTGTTTTTTATTTATTTATTTTTGTTTAAATTTTTTATTTTTACAAGTTAATTTTGTTTTTTTTACATTTTTATTGGTTTTTTATATATATTTTTTTAATCTAAGTTTTGTGTTTTATTACCAACATGAAAAGCACCACTCTAAAAAAAAAGGTTGATGCTGTATCTATACGTTTCAAAATTAGCATGAAAATCACCGCTCTAAAAACAAAAATTGATGATGCATCAATACGTTTCAAAATTAGCATGAAAATCACTAACATTTTAAAACAAATATTCGTACTTCATAACTAAAAATATTAGAGTGTCAAAAATGTGCACAAAAAAAAGGGGTGATTCTGCATCACCACTTTTCAAAATCGGGTGGTTTTTATGCTACCAAAAAAAAGTAGGTAACAGTGCGGTTACCTATTTCATTGATAACAGTGTTAACCATTCCAATACCAAAAATTCCAACAACATCCTCAACCAATGCCATTTCCACATCAAAATTCTGCACCATTACTAACTCAACCTCAGCAGCTTCAAATGCCTTCTAACCAACCCCCACCTAGACCAACTCAATTACCAGCTCAGCCAGTAGCAAATCTGAGTAAAAAAGTGGATAAACCAGCATACAATGTTGAAGAAGCAACATATTTTCCTACATATTCTATTCTTCCTGTACAAGATGTCCACTTAAGGTCTGGGAAAGTATTACAAAAATATTCTCCACCAATCATAGAAGAACAAACTGAACAAGGAGAACAAACTGAAAAATCTCATCTAGGAAATCAAATTCAGAAAGAAAAAGTTATTATGACTCAAACACCACCTTATCCAGAGAGGTTACTAGAGCAGAAAATTCCAATGTTTCTTCCTGAATTTGATATTTTGGATGAGTTGAAGAATTATTATGTCAAAATTCCTTTATTTCAAGCTATAAAAGATCTTCCAATTTATGCAAAATAAAAAGGAGTTATGTATTAAGAAAACTAACAGAAAGAAAAGAGATCCACCCACAATCCAGGTCATTGGCAAACTAGCTAGTTGATACCATTTCAATCAATAAGTTTTCAGTTCCAAATACTTTAATAGATTTGGGAGCAACTATAAATGTTATGACCACAAAAACTATGAAATACTTGAAATTTCCCAATATTCGACATACTACTACAATTTTGGAGCTTGCAGATAGATCTAAAGTTGTACCAAAAGGAATATTAGAAGATACCATTGTTTCTTTGGATTCATGGGAATATCCTTTAGACTTTCTAATCTTGCAGCAATTTTTTTTTTTTATGAGGCCATCCTTTAATTCTAGGAAGACCATGGTTAGCCACAATAGAGGCCTTCATTGGATGTAGATAAGGAAGTATGATAATAACACATGGGGATGAAAGGAAACATGTTACACTCTATCCTATAGCACAATATCCTTTTTTAATATCATGGATTGTTGAACAACAACACCAAGAAAATAAATATGTTCTCAGTATTAATCAAGTTTTTAATTTTAGAGAAGAGGAATAAAATGAGGATATATTAGACCTTTTCATCTCAGAACCTGATATTTCAGAGAAGCTTAGAATAACACAATATGAAGCTGCAAGTCATCTTTTAAATCAATGTTTCTAGGAAAATTGTACTATTCAATCATTGCAAAATTCATTTGAAAGTATTTTTCCTGTTAACTCAACTACCAATTCAGAAAGTAAAATAATTGAAATCAATATGGAAGGAGTTTGAATATTAGTAATAATTTACAATCATCTCAGGAACAACATGTAATAGCATTATTATAGAAATATTCAAAAGCTTTTTCCTGGAATTATACAGACATGCATGGAATTCATCCAAAGACATGTATTCACCACATCTATATTGATGATCATATCAAAATAGTGAGACAACCACACAGAAGAATGAATCTTATGATGAAAGAAATAGTGAAAGAGGAATTGTAGAAATTGTTACAAGTTGGATTCATCTATCCTATTTATGATAGTAAATGGGTTTCTCCCTTAGTTGTGGTGCCAAAGAAAAATGGAAAGTGGATAATATGTGTAGACTCTATGGAATTGAATAAAGCCACATTAAAAGATCATTTCCCATTACCATTTATTGACTAAGTACTAGATTCATTAGCTGTAAATAAATTCCTTTCTTTTCTTGATGGATTTAGTGGATACAATCATATTAATATAGCATTGGAAGAACAGGATAAAACCACATTTAATTGTCTATGAGGGACATATGCATATAATGTTTTTCCCTTTGTGTTATGTAATGCACATGTAACTACTTTTCAAATAACAGTCCTTGCAATCTTTGCTGATCTAATTCATGAATGTGTAAAAGTGTACATGGATGATTTCATTGTAAATGGATGAACATTTGATGATTATTTGAATAATATTGAAAAAGTTTTAAAAATATGCATAGAGAAAAACCTATCCCTCAGTGATGAAAAATTATTTATGCTGTTAACTAAAGGGTTATTTTTGGGACACCATATTTCTTCTTTAGGAATCAAGGTGGACCCAACAAAAATACAAGTCATTGTGAACTTGATGCCACCAACAACACAAAAAGAAGTAAGAAGTTTCTTGGGATATGCGGGCTATTACAAGAGATTCATTGAAAATTTTATTAAAATAACTCTACCACTATTCAAGTTACTTGCAAAAGATGTTGAGTTCCAATGGACAACAAACTGTCAAAATGCATTTGAAATATTATAAGGAAAATTGTCAGTTGCACCCATTCTCCAAGGACCAAACTAGTCATTGCCATTTCATATATCCACTGATGCATCTAATACAACCATAGTAGAATCACTTAGACATCAAGAAAATCAGTTCAATTATTCCATATAGTTCATAAGAAAAAACTTAACACCAACAGAATTGAACTATATAGTCACAAAAAAAGAAATGTTATCTTTTGTGCATGCAGTTAATAAGTTTAGGCATTATATAACAGGCTATCAAGTATTCATTCATACATATCATTCAACTATTAGATACTTAATGAAAAAATAAATAACAAATGGAAGAATTACTAGATGGCTGTTATTAATGTGAGAATTTAACATCACTGTTCTAGATCAACTAGGTAAAGACAATCAAGTAGCAGATTTTCTATCAAGGCTTCATTCACCTGGTGATCCAAATCCTGTTTCAGTCAATTTTCCAGACGAACATTTATCTGCTATAACAGTTAAAACCCCATGGTTTGCAGATGTAGCCAACTATTTATCATTTGGAATATTACCATCACATTTCACCAATAAACAGAAAATAAAAATAATTAGAGAAAGTGCTAGATATAGTTGGGTCAATGGTGACCTCTGTTATACTAGTTCTGATCTATTAATAAGAAAATGTGTTAGAGAAGGTGAAAGTCTAGATATTTTGAAAGCATGTTGTGATGAAACATGTGGTGGCCTTTTTGTAGACAAGCAGACATCATACAAGGTGCTCAAACTTGGCTACTACTAGCCAAAAATCTTCAAGGATTTGAAAGCCTATGTTAAAAGATGTGACAACTTCTAAAGAACTGGAAGCCCTGTGGTATCAGATGAAATGCCATTAAAACCACAACTACTCATAAGGCCATTTGAGGAATGGACTCTGGACTTTGTGGGACCAATTAACCCACCTTCAAATGGAAATAAGTGCATTCTAGTATGTATAGATTATGTTACAAAGTGGGTAGAAGCAAAGGAAGTGGCAAGAGCAACATAAGACATAGTAGTCTCATTTATCTTTGAGGAAATCCTTGTCAGATTTGGAGTTTCGAGACATATTATTACAGAACAAGGAGCACAGTTCACTTCCAAAATTGTATAGGATCTTATGGAAAAGCATAAGATAAAAAAAAGAAAATCTACTCCGTACCACCCCCAAGAAAATTGACAAGTAGATTCAACAAATAAAGTCATGGAAAATATCATGACGAAAAGTGCAAATGAACAGAAAGGATTGGTCAAAAAATTTGAGAGATGCACTGTGGGCATATAGAATTACATGGAAGAAAACAAATGTATTTAGTCCATACCAGTTGGTATATGGTAAGGAATTTATATTACCCATTGAATTTCAGATTCATACATATAAACTTGTAGCAAAATTGGGATTGGAACTATCTGAAGCACAACAATAGAGAGTCATGCAATTGAATGCACTAGATGAAATAAGACAACAAGCAATAGAGCATACAACACTGGTGCAACAAAAGAGAATCAAATGGCATGACATATTCATTAAAAATAAAAATTTTCATAAAGGAGACTAGGCATTACTTTTTGACTCCAAGTTCAAAGATTTCAAAGCAAAGTTTACAACTCATTGGCTTGGGCCACATGAGATAGAATTTTTTTTTGACAACGAAACGGTTAAAATAAAAACAATTGATGAAGCAACAATTTCATTTTTAGTCAATGGGCATATGCTTAAGGTCTATAATAAGCCTATCAATAAGAATGACTTCTTAAAAAGAATCTCAATAGAAAATAACATGGAAATAATGGAACAAAATAGTGATATGCCTCCCTTACTTCCATATATATATATATATATATAATGGAACAACATAGTGATATTTCTCCCTTACTTCCAGAATAATATATATATATATATATATATATATATATATATATATATATATATATATAAAGGAGTTTGGTTGTGAAAATCCAGGAAACTGGCATAATACAAACTCGAATTCATATCAGAAAACCAAATTGTTTGACCAATATGAATTCTCTATTTTGTTTTACTTTTACTTCAGTTTGATTTTGCAGAAATAATCCTCCAGAAATTCCAAGACTTAAGGACAAGTCTTAACATAAACAAGGGGGAAGTTCGTAATGAAACTATGCAAATAGTTTGAGCAACTGTATTGCAGAAGGGGCCTAGAATATCATTTATAAATTGCAGAAGGGACCTGAACAACATCAAAATTCATTAGAAGGAACCTGAATCAATAGCATATGCCAAGAATAACATGAAATAACATAATATCAAGAGGTTCAAGTAAGCAGTTACAATTTTCTATATTCCATCTGAATTCATCTTTGAAGAACCATCATCATGAGTCAAATATGGATAGACCAGCAAAAGTCATCGTCAATCAATATTGATATCAAGCTATGATGCGAAAGGGAAAGTACAGTAAGTACAAAAAAAATGTTCTTAGAACTTTAGATTTTAATTTTTTTTTCTAGAATTGTTAAAACTAATTTAACTTGAGTATGCATTATATTAAATTTTTTTTCTAACATCCTACATTTATTCTACCTACATTCATTATCCTAACCTCATTATCCTATTATATCCATTATCCATACCTACACTCATTATTCCATCATCCTACCATATCTACACTCATTATCCTACCCTCATTTATATCCATTACCCTCCCATATATTCTACATTTAAAACTTCAATTGCATACATTCATTCCATATACCCCTACATTAAAAAAAAAATCAATTTCATGCACCCCTACTTATCTTTTAACATATATTATAAGCATTTTGATCAAAGATTGAAGACTCAATATTTCCCCCCTTCAAGAATTTTGGTTGACCTACAAAACCACACAAAGTTAGTGTCATAATGAGAATAATTTAATTTTCAAATGACCTATCCTATGGCCATTTTAAAATAAATTAAGAAGTAACCATATAAATGAAAAAGTCTAAAGTATGGCATAAGAGTGCAATATGCAAACATTTGATTGACACAAACTAAAGTGTGAAAATGAAACCATAAGAGTCAAAATGAAATGCAATATGAAAACATACAGAAGGTTGAAAATACATGAGAATTATTATGCATACAAACAAACATGGACATGTAACGTAATGAATGAGGCCATTAAAAAAGAATGCAATTACAAGGAACGTGGGTGATGTGGTGTTATGGTGATAAGACAAGCATGAACACCGTGGAAGAAGGATTGTACATAAGCCAGAAGAACGCAACCACGGGGATACACAAGTCAGAAGGTGAGTTGGCATGGTAAAACAGTCAAACACATTCAAAACTCTATGTAATGCTATTTTTAAGATCTATGTTAAGCCTTCACCATTAAAATTTAAACCGAGCTTTGTGTTACGCCTTTCTTCCACCATCACAACCAGATTTAAGCTCTGGAAGAGGAGGAGAATGCTGTGCAGACACATGCACACATATAACACCTCGTGAAAGAAGGAAATAAGAGAGAAAACACAGAGAAGGGTTGCGTAAAAAGAAGAAGCTTGAACACAGAATAAGTTGCACAAGAAATAGGCAAGGAGATCAGAAGAAGTTGTTGAGAAATAATGAGAATAGGCATCGATTTTAACAAGAGAATCGAAGGCGGAGATCTCCTGTTTGCCAAGTTGACTGAGCTCACCAACAAACTCTAGAAATTTCACAAGAAGAAAAGGTAAGAGATGACTTCCGGATTTCTATCAGTGGATTGAGTGGATTTCAGGAGCATTTTAGTTCAAAATAAAGTCTGAGATGTGTCATTTTATAAGGAGTGAAACTTCAGTTCTAAAATTGAAATCTTGCCACCATTGAAACCACTTTGCCACCTATGTATAAGTGAATCATTAGAGATGTTGGAGAGGAGTTCTAACTGAAGTAACATTGTTTAAACACAGGAGCATGAGTATTAACTT
This sequence comes from Pinus albicaulis, assembly GCA_034641835.2. Lineage (NCBI taxonomy): Eukaryota > Viridiplantae > Streptophyta > Pinopsida > Pinales > Pinaceae > Pinus > Pinus albicaulis. Next base: position 799,785,531 of record CM076579.1, read on the forward strand.
AGAGATATCTTCGAGATTGATTTCAGATTAGGTAACCGAGTTTGAAACACAAAATCCTCCATGCATAACTACGAATTTGTCACACGTAAAAAATGGAGTTCCATATTTTTTTACACATAGTGTGATTTTCAAAACACAGTGAGAGAATTTTCATTCTCATACACACAGGGATCAAGATTGTCCTATTCTTCATATGCACAGTGAGAATTGTTAAAACATAGAAGGAAATTTTGAGGAAATTTTTGGAAAAATTGAGATTGAGACATGAATTATGAAGAAGTGAAAACTGTGTTAAGGTGTTTTTATGATCTTTTCACATAGAGAGAATTTGTTTTTATTAGTTTTGAAGAAGCAATGGACTCATTTCTAAAGTAGAACAGAGGATTGGAGAAGACTCAAAGAAAGGCAATAATTTCATCTTTTAAGGAGCTTCAAAAGAACAGGTAAGCATAATTTCCATGATGATTACCCATGAATACAAATTACATGAATAAAAGATAGAAGTATATAGATGCATGTATTTTTGTTCATAATGAGGATGTTAACTGTTTAAGGGTACATAAATTGGTACACAGAGAACATGACAAACAAAGGAGATCCAAAAGAGTTCACGATAGAGAATTGAGGCAACTAAACAATAGAGAAATTGTACCAAGATCGGTTGATAGGTTTCCTTCACAAATTCAATGGGTATAATGAGAAAATTACACAAGAATTCATAAGTCATTATGAATAAGGAAAAACAAAAATGGGTGACCTTTCAATTCCATTAAACCCAGAATTCCTTTCACAAGCTATATACCTTCCATTAGCAAGAGATGAATACCATAAAGGCCTACATTTCAGAGAGAAGGGTTGGATATGATTTTTAGAGAAACAGAGGAAAGGGTCTTTTGATAGAGAAAAAGGAATCCCAGGAGATTGGTTGAGTGAGCCTTGGGCCGAACTAATACTGATCATTAAAAGATATTTCACATGTGATGTCCCGTTCAATATAGTTTATCTCTACCATATTAGCCTTCTATAACACATGAAAGGGGAATATGAGATAAATTTACCTTATTTCTTCTCAAAGAGTTTGGTCAAAATGATAAAAGGCGTCAAAAATAAAACTGGAACAAAAGAAGCACATGTATATCATCAAGGGCTCATAAAACTACTTGTAGAACATCAAGTGAGGAGCAAGGGGTTGATTTGGATAGAATTTTTGGCACAACATCATCTAAGGGGAAAAACTACAGAGGAGAAATTTGAACAAATGCATGTCACTAGAAGAATTATGAATTCTATAGTATATCCTAGAACTAGATCCAAGAAGAAACATGATAGTATCATGATTGAAAAAAGAAATATCCTTCTTGTTTGTTCCTAGGAAGCCAAGGAGGAAATTACATAAAGAACCAAGTGAAAAATATCGAGAAGTAGAAATAATTGAGTCTCCAACAACATCCAAACAAGTCAATGAAATATTGGAAAGAATGGAAAGAGTTGTACAAGAAGAGACTTTAGAGAAGGATTCCTACTTTGACCATGCATGGATAGGAGCCACTTCATCCAAATAATTTTCCAAAGAGACTATGGGAGAATAAAAAGAGTTACAACAGGAAGAACATCTCAAGAAAATAGAAGAGTTGGCAAGGGAGTTAGAGGTCAACAAAATTTTAGAAAATCACTTGAAGAAGGAAAACAAAATGTACAAAGAAAATAATAAAAAGATACTTAGAGAAAATGAAGAATTGACCAAAAATGTTAGAAAGCTTGAGACCAATAACACTCTCATTTCCAAACATGCTTTTAGATGGCTTAATGAAAAGAAAACGTAGCAATATAAATATGAATGGCAGAAGGTAAATGCCACCATCTATAAAGAAGGAAGGTATGAGGGGATTGAATGTCTTCTTCAGGCTGCACAATAGGAAACTACAAGATCAGGTACAGTGGGCACATCAACACTCAAAAGGTCAAAGAGGAGAAAGAAAGCATGAGGACATGCTTGAAGATCAGCAAGGGGGAGATGTTGGCCCTCAATTTTGGTCAATTTTGATTATTAAAAATCCACCTAATTCCCATAATTTTCCACATTATATCATACACATATGCCTTATTTTGAACTTATTATGCATATTCAGGTAAATAAATTATGTTTTTCAATTTTTATATATTTTTGTAAAAATTGGGTTTTAAGAGTATTTTTGGACATAGCTGAAAATTCCCTTAATTGCTTCATGAAAATCATATATTCAGGACACCTCGAAACAAGATGAGCATGGATTTGGAAATATTAAGAACCATGTATGAAAAATCATCTATTGGTTCGGTCAAACTTAGCTAAAACAGACTCGGTCAATGCTGGTCAAACATGACCTGTTTTTCAGGAATCCATAGAAAATAGGGCAAAAATAGTAGTTTTTGGGATTTTCTAGATTTCATGTAAATAAATGGATGAGTTTGACCTAGATGGATGGAATTAGGATAAGATAACGATGTTAGAGACATTGTAGCATAGTTTGTTTATCATTTATCTATTTATACCAAGCTTATGAACCATTGAAACATGGACAATTTGTATAATTTCATATTGAGACTTCGGAATTTTGTGAATTAATTTGAGGAACCAGTTCCACCGTATTTTTGTTGTTAAATGCTGTGGATGATTTACTGATTTTGCAGTAGATGGTAAGTTCTTCAAGTGTGCAAGGTAAGGGTGGAGGGCCCCCACACCAAGTTAAGTACACTTCTTGGTTAATTTAGCTTAATTTTCATGGACTAGTTTTGCTTCATATTTGTTCAGTTAATTAGATGAATGAATATTTATTATGTTTGTTGATGAATCTTGGTTTACTTCTAATCTGCATATGAAGGGACAAACAAGTGTTTAATTTAAACTCTCCTTCTATCTAATTCAATAACAATAACTAGAATTCATCTTCTTTTCCTTGTTGAGTTATTTACTTATGCTTGCTAATGAATCTTGATTTTATTCTAATCTGCATATGAAGGGACAAACAAGTGTTTAAGTTAAGCTCCCCTTCTATTTGATATAAGAAAAATAACTGAAATTCATTTTCTTTTCCTTGTTTGAAGCTATTTTTTGAATTTCTAGTCTTAAATACAATGGTAACTATGATGAATGAAATTGTGAAGAAGGAAAACATGGACCTCCTTAGTTAGGATCATCTTCTATTTCTCTTTATGCATCATAAGCTGTTGTCCATCAGTTAATTGATTTCTCTTCATGAAAGTAGTACCTTGGGGAAGGTCAAACAAGATATCCTACATTAGGAGCCTCATCCCTCACTTATTACATATTGAATGAGAAATTACTTAGTTAGATTTTATATTTGTAATATGAATTTCCTTTAGTTTAAACATTTTGTCTTCTAAAAGATTGATTGAATATGAGATCCATATATTTTGGACATGATTCCAAGTTTACAAACCCGGATTGGTAATTAAATACTTGTGTTAGTTTACCTAATAAATTGACCCAACAGATAGAACATTGCAGATCTAATTTTAGAGGCCGAAAATATATTACATGGGGCGAAAATTTGAATTTTGTGTAAGTTTTGAGAGCGTTGACTATTGTTGAATTGAACTGACTTTGAACTATTGGAAGAGATTGGAAGAAGGGTTGACTTGGATCTTATGGTAGGTATTGATATTGGATTCTGGGTCATGGATTTATCACTTTGATCTAATTCTATAAGGAGAATATTTGATTGGGTTTTCCCCTTGGATGGGTTTTCCCCTAACTTGGAGCCTATATCTTGTGTTCATTATCTTTTTGTTATATTCATGGTTTATGGTTTTGATAATTGTTTGATGAAAACAACATAATATAAGTAATAATAAATCCAACATATCCTCATACGAAATTATCAACTAAAAGAGAAATCACCCTAATTGTTTCCCTGTTGATTTCTCAACATGGTATCAAAGCTAAGGTGAAGAGACAATAGCTTGAAGTTCACTTTTGTTGGAATAAGAGGAAGACATTCATTAGAAAAAAATGGAGGACATCATTTTTTAAGGACATAAGGAAGGGATTAAGGAAGAATATTTGTCATTCATCTCGAAATAATAATACTACATTGACTATATCTCTCTCTCTATCATTGAATGATATTGATTACTCATCATCAGTTTGAAGAAGATAAATCTCTCTCCTGAAATATCTTTGATCATCACTCATTTTTAAATACATCTCTTTAGAAGTCATCACCTAAAAAGCATCAAGACTATTGGGATTATCATATATAATCTTTGAAATATCATCATTCATATTTGAATAAACTTGAAGATATTATTGTGCAAGCCATCCTAGTAGTCATCATTCTAGGACATATTTGAAGTTTCTTGGTAATATTGGGAGCATCAAGATATTTCAGGACATCATCATCAAGCAGGACAATATTTTGACAAGTAAGTAATATATTATTATCTAGTCTCTATATTCAAATCAAATTAATTCATTTTGTAAGGAAGGCAATAAGCTTGACGGGTCAACAAAAATTCAAACACAGAAGAAGAGAATCAATTTGGTGCTCACAGAATATGAATTCATGGACCATGTTCAAGGAAAATTTATAGAATTAGAGAAGGAAGAGACTCAAGAATGGGCCAAGTCAAATAAATGAGAATTTAGGGCTCAAAGGGTTATTATTGAATCCATCAAGATTATCTCATACCCTTTGGGCACATCTAAAAAAATCTATGACAAGTTGGTAAACCTATATTATGTTAGTATGACTGGTCATAAAATATGTTTAAGGAATTGACTTTAAAAAACAAGGTTATCGAAGGATGAATACTTGGCCTCATATCTTATAAATATATCACAATTGAAGGATCAAATGCAAGGGCTTGGAGAAGTTATTTATGATTTTGAATTAACTACTTCTATACTTAATGCTTTACCTTTAGAATGGAGTAGTTGTGTGGCAAGAATCTACTCAAGAAAGGACACTCCAAACTTCAATAAGTTGTGGGATTTGTGTATTCTTGAAGAGAAAATATTGAAAGCCAAAGTTGACACCGAACCAAATGAAAAATATCAAGCTTTCACTGCTAGAGTAAAGAAAATATTGCATGGAAAATTTTAGGGGCTACTATTTGCAGGCGGGTTAATTTTCCATGATTTTTCCAATTTTTTTTTTTTTTTGTCCAATTTCCATTTTTTATAAAAATGATTCGCCCAAATTTTACAATATATAATTATTTTACCTTAAAAATCGCCAAAATTATATAGAGAGTATATATAAAATCATTATAAATTTGAATAATTTTACAAATACATCAATAAATAGTTTATAGTTTGCATATTAGGGACTAGTGAGTTTCACCAATGTTTTTAAACTTTAAGATAATTTTCCATCCTTGAAATTTTCCCTTTATATTGGAAATTTTGGAAATTTTGAACCTCTTTGAAAGTACAACAATAACAAAAAAAACAATCATCCACATGGAAGACAAGACATGTCTAAAGTACAATGCTTTGGATGTAGTGAATATGAACACTTTAAAAGGGATTGTCCTAAGGATCCTCAAAACCGAAAGAACAATAAGAGGAATGAAAGGAGTGGAGCTCACATTGCTGAAGAAAATGAATAAACTTGAAAAGAAGCTAAAGAATGAAGATCCTAAGGATCTCTATTATTGAAGAACTCCAGTACTACCAAGTTTACTTGTAGTTTTTTTTCTCTTTTGTTAGAAGATGGCAGTTAGAGTAGCATATGCAGTTACTTTTATTGAAGAGTCTTAGTTTTCACGAATTATGGCATCATGTAAAGAAGCATGTATAATTGGAAGGAGTAGAATATACAAAGTTAGTTGCATCTCATTGGTAGAAATCATTTAACATAGCAAAAATAGAAGAATTGGAGCATCTAGCACTCTAGAGTTCATGCAGCTAATTTTTGGCATCATGTTGTTATAGAAACAACCTTCTAGTAGGAAAGGATCACAAGGATCCTCTCCGGAAACAAAACCATTATTATGAGAATATTATTTAGTATATGGAAGAATAATTTTGACATGACAAGATTATATTCCACTATAAGATTATGGAAGAAAACACAAAAGAATATTGAAGGTATGAATATAGTCGAGCTACAACATGAAGGTATAATTGAAGCATTTTTCATCTTAAGAAAGAAGTCTCATGACAGACATTATCTTCAAGGAAATAAGCAATTTGTTCAAAAGGAAATCAACTAGATGTCTCTATGAAAGAAAGAGGTATGCAAATCTTTATAAAATGGCTCTAAATTAAAAAGTAGATTCATGTCTTCATAAAGTATTGTAGGTGTTTAGTAAATTTAGTGTCATAAATCACTAACATAAATTATCGACCAGGGCTAGTAAACTGATGAAGTGTGATGCACTATATGTGCCTAAGTATCCATTTTCCTTACTTCGTTGTTTTTAGTGTTTTATTGATGTTTTGAGGTTTTTATGTTTGATGCTTAGTATGCTACTCTATGCTAAAAAGATGAAGTTAGATCTATGTCAACAGGGAGAACATGAAATGTTAATAAATGAATTAAAATAGAATTTATTTGCAAGTTCTGTTCCAAATTAGAAAATGATGAAAACAGAGAGTCCTAATCCATGGACATTACAGCTTCTAAATGAACATTCATGAAATGAAAAGTAACTCAAAACACTGCAACTTAATCTGATTCATTTAGTTAGAGATTTGTTGGAAGAGCTTGTGAAAAAGATTAATTATAATGCAATGAGGATCTCCTATGAAATGCTGAAACAACTTATAACATTACAACTAAATCTCATTCATGAGTTAGAGGTTTATTGGAAGAGCTTTTGAAAGAGATTAATCGTAATGTGATAAGGAAAAACAATAAATAACTCACAATATTACAACTAAGTCTTATTCGTGAATTAGAGGTTTATTGGAAGAACTTTTGAAAGAGACTAACTGTAGTATAATGAGGATCCTCCTTTTAACTAAGTAACAGAAAATGAAATGCTAATAACTCAGAATATTACAATTGAATCCCATTCATTTAATAGAGATGTATTGGAAGAGCTTGAGAAAGAGACTAACTGCAATATCATGAGGATCCTTTATCCAAGCAAATGACATGAAACATAATGCTAAAAGCTATGAATTCAGAAAGTAGTCTAAGTAAGGAAATATGACAAAACAGAATTGAAAATGACTTATCTAGAAAACATGTAAAACCTCCTCGAATAGCAGGGGCCCTATGCTACCAATTTGGTGAAATTCTTCAGCTTCTTAAAGTTGTAATCAAAATAGCATCAATGAACTGAACTTCTTTACTGATAAACTCACAAATCTACATCCCATTCCATCTTAATCTTTGTTACAAAACACTCTCTAATCCTTTCTCTTCTTCTCCTATTTTTCACTACTCTTGATAGGAAAAAGCTTCCCCTATTTATACAAAAATATGAGAATTTATCTCATTAATGAGAGTCCATGAATCTCTCCCTCTATCTTTAGAGTTACAATCAAAATAGGAAATGATAAGACACATGTCTTTTTAGAATTTCAATACAAATAAGAAATGAGACACATATCTTCTTAGAGTTTCAATACAAAAAGAAAATGAGACACATGTCCTCACGATCCCATGATCTTCTCCACTAAAATTCGAATTTGGTTTTGGGAGGCCACATAAAGGTCTTTTAGAAGCTTCCTTTTGACCTACACATGTCACAAAACTCATAACACATATATAGATATATGAAACTATGTTACTTTTCTAGTTTCTAATCATAAATTCACTTTAAACACATAAAACAAAAAACTTTGGAAGACAAGGATACTAACCCATATATTTATGAAAATGGTTACTTGATGTAGGGTTTTAGGTCAGATAGTTATGAAATGAGAGATAAATGGTAATGCCATAATGGAAATATGTATGAATATGGAAAACACTTTTGAGACTCAACAATAGGAAGAGTCAGATGAAAAAATATACTTGGTAGCATGAGCTTAGTATGCCTTGGTTAGTTTGGAAAAGTTAAGAATCTTCCATATGTTTATCTGATATATAGAGGCATGATAGATGGGAAAGACACATTGTGATATTAATCAACGTCTTATATGGTCTCTAGAGGAAATAAATATAGTAACAAAAAATTCAGAGGGAGTTGTAAAGACTATGATGGATATGATATTGAAGCTTGTTGGTTGGTTCAGGAACACATTGATTGTTGATAGAAAAATAAATAGCTTGAAGAAGAACTATAGTACAATATGAAGATATATCATGCAAAGGGATGTTGATATTAGAGGGAGCAAGCAACATAAGAGGATTTCATGATTTATGTTAGGTCCATATATTACTAGTGTAGTCCGTTATTGTTGATAGTGTAGCCCCCTTATTGTTATTGTTCTACACCTGTAACCCCAATATTGTTATTATTGTGCTCTTACATTATTATTGTTAGGTCAGCTAGGATTATATTGTGACCCCATGGACTCCTATATATAGAAGGAGGTTTTGTCAATTGTATCATCCAAGAATTGTTCATTTATGTAATGTAAAGGAGGTTTCCCCCTCAAAGTGGCTTATTTCTAAGGATTTGATCTCTCTGTTGGCAATATGATGCAGAGTGTTGTCCTTGATGGCAACCCACTTAATGAAGATGAAGACGTGAGATTTTTGGCATGTGTTGTCCTTGATGGCAATCCACCTGATGAAGTTATTCTTGACTTGATGGACTTGGTAAATGATGTAAATCTGATGTGATATGATGTTTTTTGGCAATATGATGCTGAGTGTTGTCCTTGATGACAACCCACTTGATAGAGTGTTGTCTTTGAATGGAAACCCACTTGTCGAAGATGATGGAAACCTATTTGATGAAGTTGTGCTTGATAAAATATGTCTTGATGAACTTGTTAAATGATGTAAATCTGATGTATCTACAGTGAGTACAGAAGGTAATGAACAAAAGAATTCAGTATGTGCTAGATCTATGATGAAAAGAGTATGTCTCAAGGCATACGCGGATTTGGCTAGGAGAAGTCGCGTATGCATGCGGAAAATAACGTGCCAAGTCGCGTATGGGAAAAAGCGCTCATAAAGTGCAAAACCAGGGGTAGCCACCATGGTATTGACCCATTGTATTGGGTAATGATTCGTCTAAATGACCCCGTCCAGGAATACCATCGGAAGTAATGTAGTTTTGGGCTCATGGTATTGTTTTAAAAAGGCAAACTACATAGTAGGAAGAAATTACTGTGGCAAATCAGTGAGGGGGACAGACATTCAAGGCTTAAATGAATACTGAAATATATCCGAATGGAAAGGTTGTTGCATTAACGAAAGATCCAATGTATGGATGTGACCATGAAGAAATGGACAGAAGGGAATTCAGATCCTGAATGTATTTGTATTTACAGATTCGTTTGTGAAATGATTAGATCATAAGAGGCGAACATCCGTTTGGAAGTGTATGGTTAAACATGAACTCACATCCTATCCGAAGAAGTATGCTGCTCTATAATGACTGAAGATGTATACGCTAGTTCGTAACAGCGGAAGCATGTATATACGCGGGTTTGGTAAAGTGGCGTGTATACGTACGAGAGTATAAATAGATGTATACGGTTGATGTGAGCAGACGTGTATGCAGTATCAGTGAAAGGAAAGCGCGTATGCAAAACTAGGGTTTGCTGAAGTTTGTGGTATGAGATGTCTGATCTGTTCTGCTATGTTACTGCTATCTGACTGGGTTATCTGAATTGACAAGTATCTGTTGGTGATGTATGTTTGAGCTTAAATGTGTGGAGTGGGTCCAGTCTGAAAATATGATGAAACGTGGCCTGCAAGTTGTGTTCTAAAGGAAGCTTTGGATCCAGTGTGAAAATTGATGAAACATGGTCCATACAGGTGTTGAGGGTTGTAGCCTTCAGTCGGGGGGTTGTAGCTCCCTTCCAGGTGAGGCTGGTAAACGAGATCAGGGGGTCGTAGCTCCCTTCCCGGGAGAAAATAGTAAATGAGTCGGGGTCGATTACGTGAGAAACATTTGATGTGACGCAATTGGGTGCACGTATACTGGTATGAGTCTGCGCCAGTACATAAGTTGTAAGATGTTTTCTTTATAATAAAATATTGAAGGCTGAGCAACGGCAGCGGTGGTTTTCTCCCGACTTGGGTTTCCAACTAAAATCCTGGTGTTCTTGTGTGATGCTTATGTGTGATGATTTATTCTGTTCTTACTGCACATGTTTACTGTTTATTGAACATATGATGAATGAATGATGGAATGATATAAGTGAATAATTAATGGCATAATTATATCTCTGTGTATACGCGAGTTTCATAAAGGGTATCCGCGTATATACGCAATTATTTGAGAAAGTAGCCTATGGGTTTAGAAGCAAGAAAAATTAAAATTTTTGAATATCACGGTAAATCTTGTTGATTCACCCCCCCTCTTAGTATTTTTCCCAACAATTGGTATCAGAGCAGGTTCTTCTGCAGAAGCTTGATCGCTTGAAGGAGATCCATCGCAATGGGAAAGAAGCAAAAGAAGAAGGCTACTTGAAGCAAGGAGGTGTCTCAGAAAACCTGTATAGCAGAAATTGAAGAAGATGAATCAGGAAGTGATTGGGGCTCTTGTGATAATCTTCTTTGTGCAAACAATGGTGAAGATAGTGAAAATTATGCTATGGACCTAGAAGAAGTTATCAAAGATCAACAAAGAATATTTAATGAGAAGGAATCTGCCGCCAAAGATTTGATCTATAGACTGAAAAGGATGTTCGATGACGTATCCAATCGAAATAAAGGACTTGAAGAAGATCTGGAAAAATCAAATAAGAATAATGAAGAACTTGAAGCAGAAATCATCTCCCTCAAAGCAGATCTCGAAAAATCAAACAAGAAGAATGCAAGACTTGAAGCGGATCTCGAAGATCTAGAAAAATCAAATAAGAAGAATGAAGAGCTGCAACAAACATGTGAAGAAAACGAAAATTGGTTGAAAGAAGAGATTCTAAATTTGAAAGATCAAGTAGAAGATGGACGAAGGAAAGAAGACAGCATGACAAAGCAGTGTCAAGCCTTGGAGGTTGAGGTAAACATTCTCAAAGGTAAATTAGAAGAAAAGGTTAAACTTTTGATGTTTCAAGATAGTTCTAATATTTTGGAAAATATTCTGAGTAATCAAAGGTCTCCTGATATCAAACTCGGTCTTGGCTTCCATGAAATTGTTAAAGGAGAATCTAGTTCGCAAGGAAGTGCAAAAAATTCAGAGGATGTCAATACAAAACCTGAAGTGTTGAAAGAGACAAAAGTTCAACCAACAATGATGAAATCTCAAAGGAAATCCGTCAATAATGTTGAATGCTTTAAATTTCATAATTATGGGCATGTTGCAGCAAATTGCAGGAGCAGATCATTTCAGCCTCAAACAAACAGTTCCTACATAGAAAGGTACTCTGGTTTCTTCAAGGGATATTGTTTTTCATGTAACAAGTATGGAGATAAAGCAGCTGATTGCAAAAGGAGGAAGATTAGAAATACTCATCATAATTCTTATGCTTATTTCTCTAGACACATGAGATGTTATTCTTGTAACAAGTATGGACATGTAGAAAAAGAATGTAGGCCGAACAGATCTAAGAAAGTGGACAATTTTCAGCACACAGTTAGAAAGTTCAAGCAAATTTGGAAAAAGAAGGAGGACCGGTCAGAAACGTAGGGAATACTGACCCTACAGCAGTCATCCGCTTCTAAAGATTACTTCTCTGAATGACTGCAAGAAGTGATGTGAGATACATTATAAGGATTAGTAATGTATCGTCACAGGGGGAGCAATGTATGATGATTCTCATGGTTGATTTGATTATTCTGGTTATATGTATTTCTAATGAACATACGATATGAAGAAGACGGTATAGGAAGGACAAGTTCGGGGAAGATGAAAAGGAATGAAAAATTTCTATGCTTCACTTTCCATACGCGGGTTAGATGAACACAAATCGCGTATACACCTTGATTCTGACAGAACACGATCGCGTATGCATTAAGGATAAGAGAATTGGGATGGACAGCTAAAGATTAGAAGTAGAGGTTCGGGGGAGCATCGGTCACATTGTGCTTGTATTATTGACTGAGTATCGGCTTAGTTTTCTCGGCTCTAAATTATGATGATATGATACTTGGTTTCTTATGTTGAAGATTATGAATGAGCCTGTTTGCTTTTTGCTGAAGAGTATTCGTTGTTGAGATGAAAGTCTTATAATTTGGAGATATGGACAGATCATGCAAATTTTGTTGTTGATGACTTGCTGTTGAAGGTGTTCAGGTTGCACAAGCTAAGGAGGAGCCTTGGCCATATGAAGAGGATGTTTTGGATGCACATTTTCAGGGGGAGCCCTAGCCTTGCAGAGTATAATGCATTGTTGGCATTATGATGGTTCTGATATATGATCTCTCTTGAGGTCTTTTTGATAGTGGTCATGAAAAGTCATATTTGTAATTGGATGAAAAGGTCATGTTGAGACCTATGATGTAAAATTATAATATTCAGTCATTTAAGGACTTGTTCATTTTGTAAACCCACTTTGTTGGGTAGTTGAGTCAAAATATGTAAACCCACTTGGTTGGGTATCTGAGTCAAAATGTGTAAACCCACTTGGTTGGGTATTTGAGTCTCATATATAAATCCACTTGGTTGGATCTGTGATGTAAGTATGAGTCTTTGGTGATAGGAAGGTCATAGAGTCATGTACTTCATTGAAAAATATGTTTGAAGATTTAGCATGAGCTCAAGAGAAGCATGATAATTTGATTACACATCAGACAGATCTACGAGCGCTCTTCTTGCACATGAAGAGAAAAGGGAGAGTGTGTTGGTTTTGATCCGCCCTTTGCCCTTGATTTCAAAGGGGGAGAGTGACATGGTGTTTGAATAAAGGAAATGAATGGTGTCAAAGAATGGGGAGAGTGACATGGTGTCATTGTATTTTTAATGTATATATCTGTTGTAGTGATCAAACACCATCGTGGTTGCCATCAAGTCCAAAGGGAGAGATTGTTGGCAATATGATGCGAGTGTTGTCCTTGATGGCAACCCACTTAATGAAGATGAAGACGTGAGATTGTTGACTTGTGTTGTCCTTGATAGCAATCCACCTGATGAAGTTATTCTTGACTTGATGGACTTGGTAAATGATGTAAATATGATGTGATATGATGTTTGTTGGCAATATGATGCTGAGTGTTGTCCTTGATGACAACCAACTTGATAGAGTGTTGTCTTTGAATGGCAACCCACTTGTCGAAGATGATGGCAACCTATTTGATGAATTTGTGCTTGATAAAATATGTCTTGATGAACTTGTTAAATGATGTAAATCTAATGTATCTACAGTGAGTACAGAAGGTAATGAAGAAAAGAATTCAATATGTGCTAGATCTATGATGAAAAGAGTATGTCTCAAGGCATACGCGGATTTGGCTAGGAGAAGTCGCGTATGCACGTGGAAAATAACGTGCCAAGTTGCGTATGGGCAAAAGCGCTCATAAAGTGCAAAACCAGGGGTAACCACCATGGTATTGACCCATTGTATTGGGTAATGATTCGTCTAAATGACCCTGTCCAGGAATACCATCGGAAGTAATGTGGTTTTGGCTCATGGTATTGAAAAAGGGTAAACCTATATAAAGAGAAGAAATTCATTGTGTAAATCATGAGTGTGGGAGCAAGATATCTGAGCTTGAATGAATACTTCTCTCTGAAATATATCTGAATGGAAAGGGTTACAGTTGAATGAAAGATCTGAATGTATGATGCATCGATGAAGAAATGATGAAGAAGGGAATCTAGATCTGGAATGTATTTGTATCTGCTAGATCTGTTTATGAAATGATTAGATCTGATATGAGGCGAACATCTGTCTGAAGTAAAAGGGTTAAATATGAACTGAATATCTGATCTGAAGAAGTATGCTGCTCCATAATGACTGAAGATGTATATGCTAGTTCTAAACAGTGGAAGCGCGTATATACACGGGTTTGGTAAAGTGAAAGCGCGTATCTGTCCTAAAGTATAAACAGATGTATACGCTGGTTGATGTGAACGGAAGCGCGTGTATACACGGTATAAGTGAAAGGAAAGCGCGCATGCAAAACTAGGGTTTGCTGAAGTTTGTGGTATGAGATGTCTGATCTGTTCTGTTGGTTTACTGCTGTCTGTCAATGAATCAGTTTGATGTTTGACTGTGCTTAAATATATGGAGTGGGTCTAGTCTGAAAATATGATGAAACGTGGCCTGCAAGTTGTGTTATAAAGGAAGCTTTGGATCCAGTGTGAAAATTGATGAAACGTGGTCCATAGAGGTGTTGAGGGTTGTAGCCTTCAGTCAGGGGGTTGTAGCTCCCTTCCAGGTAAGGCTGGTAAACGAGATCAGGGGGTCGTAGCTCCCTTCCAGGAGAGGCTGGTAAACGAGTCAGGGGGTCGGTGCTCCCTTCCAGGAGAGGCTGGTAAACGAGCGCAGGTGGGTGCCTGCGTACTGGTATGAGTCTGCGCCAGTACATAAGTTGTAATATGTTTTCTTTATAACAAAATATTGAAGGCTGAGCAACGACAACGATGGTTTTCTCCCGACTTGGGTTTCCACCTAAAATCCTGGTGTTCTTGTGTGATCCTTATGTGTGATGGTTTATTCTATTCTTACTACACATGTTTACTGTTTATTGAACATATGATGAATGAATGATGGAATGATATAAGTGAAGAATTAATGGCATAATTATATCTCTGTGTATACGCGAGTTTCATAAAGGGTATCCGCGTATATACGCAAGTCTGTTTCAGGAAAGTAGCGTATGGGTTTTAGAAGCAAGAAAAAGTAAAAGTTTTGAATATGCAGTAAATACTGATTCACCCCCCCCTCTCAGTATTTTTTCCAACACTCCCTTTTCTTCTATTTTTGGAGCTAGTTTCATAACATTTGGTATCAGAGCTTTGTATTATATGGTTTTGATGCTCGAAACAGACCATCGTGGAATTTTCGCTATAAATTTTTTTCTACGAAGATTCATAAGCTAAAATTTTTAGCACATGAAGCCGAAATCACGAGGAACATCCTGTAAACATTTTAGATATTGGTTCACAATATTTGTGAAGATATGATCTGTGGAATTTAGGGTTTTTTCAGGCTCCTGAATTTCATCTAAAAAAGGTCATTGTGGAATTATCAATATAAATTTTTTTCTACAAAGGTATATTTGCTAAATTTAGAATCACGCAAAGTTGAAATACTCAGGAACTTCGTGTAAAAATTTTAGATCTTGGTTCACAATATTTTCGGAGATATGATTTGTCAAAGTTAGGGTTTTTGCAGGCTCCCGAATTTTATCTAAAAGAGGTGACCCGGGGAAAATCATCATAACTCTCTTTCTCAGCATCGGATTGGAATTATGTAAAAATTGGTCACAAGTACATAGAATGTGGTTTCCTTTGTATCAATTTTAGATACAAAGGAAGAAACAATGGCATGTGGTATGCCATACAAGTTCGCTCTACTGAACTAGTCCATAATTAGGTCATTGTGGGAGATTGGTCATAACTTTTCCTTGAAGAATCCAAATCAGGTTAGACCTGTGGCATCCAAAAGAAGATTCAGAGGGCTACTACAAGACTAAATTTAAGATATTTAAGATCCTAAATCTCAAATATAATTCAATTTCAATATCGAGCTCATCAAAAGCAAGAAAAATGTGTGTATTTTTTTTTCTCTGAATTGCATAAGTCTTGTTTGAAGAATCAGTTTGAATTGATTCCAAGGGCATATTGTAGAATAGATATCAGTATTGGGTTATAAATTTCCCTCTAAAAATAATTCAACACCTATTAAGCCTTCAAAAGGCTCTACTATGATTCATGAAGACAAAGAAATTCAAGATGACATATCAAAATTACAAGAGCAAGTACACCAAATTTCGCTCTCGCAAATAGCAACAAAAAATGAAATGGAAGTTTTGAAGAAAGGCGTGGAAGCTAAGCTGGATGAAGAAATGAATGGAAGATAAGATGGATGGTTTGAAGAATGGCATGGATGACATGGAAGCTGGCATGGAAGACATGGAAGCTAAGATCGATGAAAAAATGGAAAACATGAAGAATGATCTAAAAGCAGACATGGAAGGTTTGACAAATTTGACACAAGAAATGTTTCCTAATGGCGAAAATATAGTAGAGAAAAATCATGATGAGAAAAGAATAAATGTTAATCATGATTTCATAAACTTTAATGTTGGATGGAAGACCCACCATATTCCAAGGATCGATATGAGGAAGTTTGATGGAAAGGATTTCGTAACATGGATACTATAGATGGAGCAATATTTTGATCTCAATAATATGAAAAACACACAAAAGGTACGCATTACAACTTTATATATAGAAAAAAATACATTTGTATGGTATCGATGGCTTTGTTCCCGTAAAAAAAATGTCACTTGGTCAATTTTTACGCAGGAAATGATAGCACATTATGAGGATACAAAGAGCAACACCTTTTTTAGCCAATTGATAAATCTAAAACAAAAGGGTTCAGTGGTGGAGCACATTGAGGACTTCCAAAAATTGAATATAAGGGTAATTGATATTCCAGAGGACCACAAGATCGATTTCTTCATAGGGAATTTAAAGGATAACATCCAACATGAGGTTCACATTTGGGAACCTGATTCATTGGAGAAAGCATTCAGGTTGGCAAGAAAAAATGAATGTAAAATTATGGCTACAAGGAATATTACCACTCATATCTATAAATATGGAAGTGTTGCTACTCCTAGACTTCCACAACCTACAAGGTTGACACCACAACAATTGGAAGAAAAAAGAGCAAAAGGGCTTTGTTACAGTTGTGATAAACAAAACACTAAAGGTCATAAGTGTGTCGAGAATAAATTATATTACATATATTTTGAAGAGGAGGAAGAAAATGAACAAGAAACTTCAAAAGAAGAGGATATACACCAGGAACCAACCCTAGAAGAAGAAGAAATGAGTCCGACCATATCGTGTAATGCATTGGTTTGAATTGCCACTCCTCAAATTCTCAATATAGAAGGACATATCAAGAAGAAAAAGGTAATAGTGTTGATTTATTCGGGTAGTACCCATAATTTTATTCATTGTAAGGTATCCAAGGAATTGAATTGTTTCCTATACCCAAAACCAAAATGTAAAGTGATGGTTGCAAATGGAGGAACTATAAATTGCTCTGGAAAATTCCATAATATCAAGCTAACCATGGGGGAAAATATTTTTAATAGTACAATGCTTTCCATTCCAATGGGAGGTGTTGATGTTGTACTAGGAGTACAATGGTTACAATCTTTAGGGATGGTAGCTTTTAATTTTCAAGAAATTTTCTTGAAATTTTTTTCGGAATGAAAGGAATTTGAATTAAAGGGTATCGCAGGGAAGCCTGCAAAAATAATAAGCTCTAATGTCATGAAAAATCTTCTGAAGAAATAAAAACAAGGCATAATTGCACAATTATGCTCACTAGAAGTTCCAACATCAAAATCATCTATTTCTCCATATCTCCAAAAAGTCTCGAACAATTATTCCAAGGAGTTTGAAACTCCCAAAGGACTCCCACCTATGTGTGATCATGATTATGCTATTCATTTGATTCCAGAAAGTGTTCCTCCAAACATCAGGCCTTATAGATATCCTTATGTCGAAAGAGCGAAATTGAACGTATGATTGCAGAAATGTTAGAGGCTGGTATAATTCAACCTAGTCAAAGTTTTTTCTCTGCTCCAGTAGCATTGGTGCACAAGAAGGATGGATCATGGCGCGTGTGTCCGGATTATAGGGAGCTCAATAAGCTCAATATTAAATATAAATTTCCTATTCCTGTGATTGGTTAATTATTGGATGAATTACATGGAGCAATTTATTTTACCAAGTTGGATCTTTGTTCAATATATCATCAAATTAGAATGAAGAATGAAGATATTCCGAGAACAAAATTTCAAACTCATGAGGGTCATTATGATTTTTTAGTCATACCTTTTGGCCTTACCAATGCACCTTCTACATTTTAAGGGTTTATGAATTCCATTTTCAAACCCTTCCTTAGAAAATTTGTGCTACTATTTTTTGATGATATAATAATCTACAATGGGTATTGGAAGGATCATGTTCAACATATTGACAGGGTGCTCAAAATATTGGAGGAGAAACAATTATATGAAAAAACATCCAAATGTTTATTTGGAGTACAAGAGGTTGAATATCAGGGTCATATTGTATCTCACGAGGGTGTTAAGGTAGACCCTAACAAAATAAAATCCATTAAGGAATGGAAAGTCCCCACAACCATAAAGCAGTTGCGAGGATTTCTTGAGTTAACAGGGTATTATCACAAGTTTGTTAAGAATTATGGGAGAATAACAACACCTCTAACAACATTATTGAAGAAAGATGCATTTTCATGGACTCCTGAAGCAAATAAGGCCTTTGAACATCTTAAAGAGGCAATGTGCCTAGCACCGGTCTTAGCTACGCTAGACTTCACAAAAACCTTTATTGTGGAATGTGATGCCTCAGGAAATGGAATTGGTGTTGTTTTAATGCAAGAATGAATACCCATTGCTTTTGAAAGTCTTCTAATCAAAGGCAAGTATTTACAGAAAGATATTTATGAGAAGGAAATGTTAGCAATACTACATGCAATAAAGAAATGGCGACATTACCTAACGGAAAGACACTTCAAGGTAAAAACTGATCGTGATAGTCTTAAACACTTTTTGGAACAAATACTATCTTCAGAAGAGCATAAAAAATGGGTCACAAAGATGTTGGGTTATGACTTTGAAATCATCTACAAAAAAGGGAAGCTAAATGTTGTTGCAGATGCACTCTTAAGAAATAATGAAGAGGTGGAAGCATTTATTTGTGCCATTTCTATTATCCAACCTGATTGGTTAATCGAAGCAAGGGATGAATGGAAGAAGGACGAAGAAGTGTGGACACTCATTCAAAAGTTGCAGCAAGATCCTAGTACATTTGATACATGTAGTTGGAAAAATGATTCCTTCTGGTACAAATATCGCTTATATCTTTGTAAGAATTTCCAAAAAAAAAAATATATTCTTTTGGAATTACAAACTTCTCCTTTAGGAGGACACACATGATTTTTAAAAACTTACCACAGGGTGAAGAAAGATTTTTTTTGGGATGACCTTAAATCTGATATTCAAAAGTTTGTGGTGGAATGTTTTGTTTTCCAACAAAATAAAGTTGAGACAATTAAGACCTCGGGCCTTCTACAACCTTTATCCATTCCAAGTCAACGTTGGGAGGATATTTCAATGGATTTTATCACAGGTTTACCTAAGTCTGAAGGAAAGAGTGTCATCCTGGTGGTAGTTGATAGAACTACCAATTATGCACACTTTTGTGCATTATATCATCCATTTAAAGCAAGTATAGTTGCTACTACATTTATGGAAACAATTAAAAAGCTACATGGATACCCAAATATTATTGTAACCGACAGAGATCACATTTTTACTAGAAATTTTTGGATGGAATTAATTTCTTATTTGGGTACTCAACTAGCTCATAGCTCATCTTATCATCCTCAATCTGATGGTCAAAATGAGATAGTGAATAAATGTTTGGAAGGATATCTTCGTTGTTTTGTATCTGATAAACAAACACAATGGGTCAAGTGGTTACCTCTCGCTAAATGGTGGTATAAAACTTCCTTCCATATTGCAACAAAAATGACCCCATTTATGGCACTTTATGGATATCATCCACTGTCCATCACATCATCTTTAGGAGAAAATTCTAAGGTTCAAGCAGTGGAACATGACATCAAGCATCAACAACAAGTTCTCCAGATATTTAAGGATAACCTAAATTTGGCACAAAATCAAATGAAACAATAAGCATATCAACATCACAACGAGAGAAGTTTTGATGTAGGAGACTGGGTATTTTTATTGCTACAACCATACAAAAAAATGTCCCTCAAGAAAGTTAAGAAGGATAATAAATTATCGCCAAAGTACTATGGTCCTTACAAGGTGTTGCAAAAGATTGGTATTATGTCATACAATTTGGAGCTTCCCGCTTCTTCGCGAGTGCATCCACTTTTCCATGTTTCATTCTTAAATAAGGTTATAGGTGAAAATATTCCAGTTCAAACAATATTTCCAAAACTTGATGAGAAAGGAAAAATCATATTGGAACCTGAAGAAGTCATAGAAACAAGAACTTGATAGCTAAGAAATCGATCAATTTCAAAGTATTTCATCAAGTGGAAGAACTTACCCACTGAAGATTATACATGGGAGGATGATAATTTTATACAGAAGCACCCAGAGCTACTCAAGCGTTGAGGACAACAATTTTTGAAAGATAGTGGCATGTTAGGTCCCTATATTACTAGTGTAGTCAATTATTGTTGTTAGTGTATCCCCCTTATCGTTATGTTGTACCCCTGTAACCCTAGTATTGTTATATGATTGTGCCCTTACATTGTTATTGTTAGGTCGGCTAGGATTATATTGTGACCCCATGGAATCCTATATATAGAAGGAGATTTTTTCATTTGTATCATCCAAGAATTCTTCATTTATATAATGTAAAGGAAGTTTTGTTATGAAACCAACTCCAAATATAGAATAAAAGAGAGATCAACGCCTTAGAAATCATCCACTTCGAGGGTGAAACCTCCAATACATTACATAAATGAAAAATTATTGGATGATACAAATGACCAAAACCTCCTTCTATATATAGGAGTCCATGGGCCCACAATATAATCCTAGCCGACCTAATAATAATAATGTAAGGGCACAATAATAACAATATTGGGGTTATAGGGGTACAATAATAACAATAAGGGACTAAAATAGTAATATAGGAACCTAACATGCCCCTCTCCTTCAAAAAAGTGTTGTCCTCAATGCTTGAGTAGCTCTAGGCACTTTTGTATAAAATTCTCATCCTCCCATGTAGAATCTTCAGTGGGCAAGTTCTTCCACTTGATGAGATACTCTGAAATTGATCGATTTCGTAGCTGTTGAGTTCTTGTTTCCATGACCACTTCAGGTTCCAATATGATTTTTCCTTCCTCATCAAGTTCTGGCAATATTGTTTGAACTGGAAGATTTTCACCTATAAACTTCTTTAAGCATGAAACATGGAAAACTGGATGTACTCGTGAAGAAGCAGGAAGCTCCAATTTGTATGCCATAGTACCAATCTTTTGCAACACCTTGTAAGGACCATAGTACTTTGGCGATAATTTATTATCATTCTTAGCTTGCTTGAGGGACATTTGTTTGTATGGTTGTAGCCGTAAAAATACCCAATCTCCTACATAAAAACTTCTCTCGCTGCGATGTTGATCTGCCTGTTGTTTCATTCGATTTTGTGCCAAATTCAGGTTATCCTTTAAGAGTTGAAGAACTTCTTGCTGATGCTCGATGTGATCTTCCACTGCTTGAACCTTCGAATTTTCCCTTAAAGATGATGTGATGGATGGTGGATGATATCCATAAAGTGCCATAAATGGGGTCATTTTTGCTGCAGTATGGAAGGAAGTGATATACCACCATTCAGCGAGAGGTAACCACTTGACCCATTGTGTTTGTTTATCAGATACAAAACAACGAAGATATCCTTCCAAACATTTATTTACTATCTCAGTTTGACCATCAGATTGAGGATGATAAGATGAGCTATGAGCTAATTGAGTACCCAAACGAGAAAATAACTCCGTCCAAAAATTTCCAGTAAAAATGGGATCTCTGTCGCTCACAATAACCCTTGGGCTTCCATGTAGCTTTTGAATTGTGTTCATAAATGTAGTAGCAACTGTACTTGCTTTAAATGGATGAGATAATGCACAAAAGTGTGCATACTTGGTAAGTCTATCAACTACCACCATGATGACACTCTTTCCTTCGGACTTAGGTAAACCTGTGATAAAATCCATTGAAATCTCCTCCGAACGTTGACTTGGAATGGATAAAGGTTGTAGAAGTCCTGGGGTCTTAATTG
Source organism: Pinus albicaulis (assembly GCA_034641835.2). Classification (NCBI taxonomy): domain Eukaryota; kingdom Viridiplantae; phylum Streptophyta; class Pinopsida; order Pinales; family Pinaceae; genus Pinus; species Pinus albicaulis. The sequence goes on from CM076579.1 coordinate 799,807,587, forward strand.
TTTCCACTTTATTCTGCTGGCAAACCAAACATTCCGCCACAAACTTTTGAATATCAGATTTAAGGCCATCCCAAAAAAATTATTTCTTCACCCTGTGGTAAGTTTTTAAAAATCCTGAGTGTCCTCCTAAAGGAGAAGTGTGCAATTCAAAAAGAATCTTTTGTTTTAGTTGGGAATTCTTACAAATATATAAGCGATATTTGTACCATAAGGAATCATTTTTCCAAATAAATGTATCAGATGTACTAGGATCTTGCTGCAACTTTTGAATGAGTGTCCACACTTCTTCGTCCCTCTTCCATTCATCCCTTGCTTCGGTTATCCAATCTGGTTGGATAATAGAAATGACACAAAGCAATGCTTCCACCTCTTCATTATTTCTTGAGATTGCATCTACAACAACATTTAGCTTTCCTTTTTTGTAGATTATTTCAAAGTCATAACCCAACATCTTTGTGACCCATTTAGGTAAGGTCACCATTTCTTTAGTGCATGTAGTATCGCTGTTTGGTTCCAATTGATGATTTCAATTAGAGTTAATTTAATGTCAACCCCGGAAGGTAAACTTAGAAGTTCTTATCTAAAATATATAGATCTAGAAAGATTCCTAATTTGTCCAAGATCCTAAAGTTCCCTTACAAGAACATATTCGACAAGATCTCTTCCAATAACTAAACAAACCTAGATCTAATAATTGTTTGAGATCTATGGTTCTCTTACAAGAACATATTCTACAGGATCTCTTCCAACATTAGAACATCTAATAAGAAATTAAAAGCTAAAATGAAATAAACCTAGATCTAATAATTGTCTGAGATCTTATGGTTCTCTTACAAAAACACTTACAAATAAGATCCTTCCAATATTAGAACATTTAACAAAAATTAAAAGCTGAAATCAAACAAAAACATAAATTAAGTTATACCTAAAATAAGAAAATAAGCATGCAAGTGAGGCCATGGGGGCCCTCCATAACTCCATAAGCATACCACTTCAAAGGAGACTCAGATGTAGAAGCAAAATTGAAGTATGAATCTTTATTTCAAAATCTCTATTACAAAGCAACTCTAAGGTTACAACTCTAAGCTTCTAAGATTACATATTCCAAAATTCTAAGATTACAAAACTTCAAGATTACAAATGGAGGAGATTGTACTCCTATTTATACAATGGGATGAGTAACAAACTCATAATGATCATCCACTAATCTCTCTTTAGTTTCATACTGCTCTCAACCATCTAGACACATAACCCCCTTTTGTCCTTGATCTTCTCCATGAGGTTTATCTCTTCAAATTCGAATTTGATCATTCAAGGCCACATAAAGGTGTCTTGGAAGCTTCCTTGGCACCTACACATGTCACAAAAACAACCCACTTTCCATATATAAAGTAAAATATATTATTTTCTAATATTTAATCAATAATTTCTCTTAAAAATGCTTAAAAATAAATAATATTTGGAAAATATAAATGAGACCCATTAATGGTGAATAATAGGGAAAATGAAGTGACATGGTGGTGAATAATGGGTGATATAATGGAAGCATAGGTGAAAAATGTATGGTAATGAGTGACATTTTGAAACCCAAACATACTCCCCAACTGAAGCTCTTGCATGTCCTCATGCAAGCTACTATAATGACTTATCTGATTTGATTCTTAGATGAGCTTCTTTTTACAAGATGTTTGGTTCTTGTGTAACAAACATCTTTCAATCATGGACTTCCTTTTAACTTTGCACTTCTTTGGATAAATTTTATTTTTCAAAGCATTTTCAACTTTTAATGATTGGTTCTTGTGTTACAATCATTATTTACTTTGTTGAGATCAATCATTTTAAGAAGTCATTTAATATGCTCATCATTTTGTAGTAGTTTTTATTGTGGGAAGAATATGTGGGTTAAGATGTAATATGAATGAGGAAAAAAAAAATGAAGTGTGAAATTCCCCCTCCCCAACTGATGGTTTTTGGCAATTTTTTAATCAGAAAGGGAATAGTGAAATAGTGGAATATTTTCCAAATATCATCATTTTAGCATCTAAAAATAATTTCAAGATTAAAGGTTAGAAAACATCATACCTTACTTACCTATAGAAGTGGCTGAATCATGCATGTTTAGTTGTTGCAATTCTGATCTGAAGCTTCTTCTGCAAGTTGTGGATGAAAGACGGATCTGTATTGTCGTATCTGCTGTTGGATCTTCTGCTGAATAGTCTGATGAATCTAATGAGTTTGTTGAATATGGCTGAAAATGTATAAGGCTTGGAAGGTATACAAAATATAGAAGTTACATTTTCCGCCCCCCAGCCTTATTTATTGACTTGTCCTCAAGTCATGACAAGCTGAAAAACAAATGAAAGGAAATCTGCTTCATCTGCTACAAAATATGGGTCTTCAAGTCTTCAACGGTCGATGGCACAAATCTTACTATGTGATTAAATGTGCTGGTGTCGAACATAGTAAGAAGTTGTTGACTTAGTGGCCATTAATGAATGCCACTAGCCAACACAAGACCTCCCACCATTGATTCCAATGGGAGTCAAGATGCCTAACACATCTTTGTAGGTACGAATATGTTTGTTGTGGTCGAGTCACCTACAAGATCCAACGAACAAGGGATGTTAATGTACTCCCATTGTTCATTGGCAAGAGTACTTGCCATTAAGGCATGCAAGCCTCTAGGTGTTTTTACAAAGATAATTAGACTCTAGGACTTTGACTCAATGATATACATAGAAGCAGTGTTTTATTGGCGGAAATGAAAAATGGTAGGAAAAAGGAAATGAAAATGGAAAATGGTTTTTATTGATGGGTTAGGAATAGATGAAAGGAAATGCATGGTGAATGAAAAAGAACTCTTGCTGTAAAAAATGGACATGGAAATGGTATGCTTTATGGATTGACAATTGGTGGAATTCAAAATCTTTTGCAAAAAGGGAGGTGCAAGGTAGTGGTTGTAGACATGGATTTGTCTTTAGAATTTTTCATGAATTTAGTCGTTTGAAGACCAATTGTGCGCACAACGTAATCTCCTTAATGATCACTTGATTATCCTGTAACCTGTAAAAAACTTGGTAGAAAGAAAACATAAGTGTGCTCTAGAAGAAATCGCCAGTTCCTTCATGATTCTTACGCAAAAATTTCGTACCAAATAAAACATATTAAGGACAATCAAAGTGTTGAAATTGACTTAATCATGATATTAATATCAATCCATTCTTAAAAATAACCATGAAAAGTAATACTCCCTGTTTGTGTCGGTTAACTCATGAAATTTGCTCAACAAAAAGATTGGCATTAGAAAGATCTGTTGTGTTCTGCATATTAGTATGTCACATAAAAGCATTCAACAGAAAAATGTTATGAGTTTAATTCCAACTTGAAGCTATCGAAACAAAATAATCATCCTCCAAATGTTTGTAATTTGTTTCCAAGTGTTCCATTATTTTTTTGCAAACCTGCTTGAATTTTGTGAAAAGTGTTTTTTTTTTTTAAATAACAACTAAAAAGATAATTTTTTTTAGAAGCAACAAAAGAAAAAAAATTAAAAAAAACATTTTTTTTTTAAATTTATTATTTATGTTGATTTTTTTATTATTTTATATTAATTGCAACAAAGAAACTAATTAAAAATGAACAAACCCTCTTAAAAAAAAAAAAAACAAACAAAAAACATAAACAAAATTTGCCAAATCATGTATTGGTCATTGAACTTGCTGGGAATGTCGATAAAGGCAGTGTTATGATTGCAGGGTCAAGCTTCAAAACATATTATCATATTATAGACACCTTCGTGTGAGAAACAAGCCGATACAACAACCTTTTCTTACTACTTCCTACCAGTCCAATTTTTAAAGAATGGTTATCACGGCATGAATTTCAAGTGGGTTCTCTCTCGTAGTCCTTCATTTCTTTGCAAAAACTGTCATTGAATAATTTTCCTTCTTATGTCACGAGTGAGAAAATCTTATTTTTCAGGTTAATATTGGGTGTTTTTAGTTTCTGCACTTGCATTTTCACACCACGGGATACACATCGGCATTAAGACTGCTGCCAGCACACTGCAGTTTGGGAGTGAGGACACACTCCACAAGATTACAAGGCTTGCACCCCGCACATATACCAACACATGATGGTGGCGTGGAAGCCAAGCTTCTACCCTCTCCCTGCAATATCCCATTCACGGCAGGGACAAAAGTACGTACCGATGATGTTTTTCTCCCTAGCAATTTCTTTAAAGCTCAATAATATTAAAACAAAACCCAAAATGTTCATCCTGGAAAAATGTGAAAATAATCCAGTTTCCATATATATCACCAGAAATGGAGAAATGGAAATGTGTGTGTTTGAAAAACGTATATATTATTCCTCCCCAGCAGTGCAGAATGTGTTTGAAGAAATAGTGTATTCTCCCAACTAATTGCTGTGTCTCCCCGATCGAGCCTAGAAAATAGATATATTGATATATATCAAGAAATTGAAATCTCTTAGCCCAATTTTTTATGGATTTTGGAGGATTTTGGGGGCTTTTCTGAGGAAGCTGCGATGACAGAGGGAGAGGAGATGACTGTAGCATAATAGAAGGTGTGTGAGAATTATTTATAACTCAGCTAATAGTTTTGAAGAGGAGGTCGGTTCTTGAAATAGATTGTGTAGGCTATATCAATTGCATTGTGAATGGAGAAAGGGTTCCAAGCCCTCGTAGAGCGGAGGAATATCAGAAATTCAAGAAAACACCATCCAATTTCACCCACATGATCCTTTAGGGATGGATTAATCCGCAAATGGATAAGTGAGAAGAAAGAAGAATAGGCGTGCTATTCTGCCTCCCTATCAAACCTTGAACCAATACATTGCACGCATCGAACTATCAACCAGCGATCAAAGAATTTTTTTTCAACTTGAATTCTTCCACCACCTAAAACAGTTGTTATTCAATTGTGGAGGCGGTATTAATTCCAGTGTATATCTGCTTCAGCTAGGATCGCCCACCGTATTCCAATCATAGCGTAAAGGCTCTGACTAAATGTTGTACCCAAGTCGTTCATTTTGTGTATGTTCCTTTTGGTCGAGGCATGCAGCGCACCTTCTTTCTTTGAAGCACCGGATTAATGGTTCGCGCGAAAATAGAATATAGCGCTCATCCAATTCAAGCAAGCCTTCCAATCTCCAGGGTCTGTAAGTAAGGCTCTAAAACACCGGTACTGTAAGAACTTGCAAGGCTGTCTTGGGAGGCGTAGCAAGAAATTAGTTTAAATAACAATAGAAGCAACCAACTAGAATATCTATGCCGAGACATTGGATAGTAAATAATGAACAGTGAATAAAAAGTAAACTATTGTTGAATCTCTTTACCGCAATTTTTTTGTGCAATGTTTGTTTTTTATGATCTCCATTTTTTTTAATCCGGTCGAAAAATGGTCTTTGGTTGTGGAGTTATTGCATAGTTTTGTTATAGTTTCGTTTTATTTGTTGAGGACGTTGGTTGGATTTTTTTATTTTTATTGTTTTTGTTATTATATTTTTTTAAGACTTTGTTTTGTTTTGTTTTTGTTTTTTTTTTTTTTCTTTTTCTTTTTAATAATAAAATTGAATTGAATCCTATTTAAAAAAAAAAATGTTAGTTTTCAAAAAGTTTTTTTTTTTTTTTTAATAATAATATATATATGATATATATATTATTATTATTTTGTGGGAATTTTTATTTTTTAGTATATTTGTTTTTAAACTAAAATTAAAAGAAAACTAAATTTTATCTAATTTTTTTTTAAGATGATCTTTCTCTTATTCACAAAATTCTTTATTGTCATATCGCAGATTAATTTTCCAGCAAAAGTATTTTTATTTGAATAAATCGATAGATTTTCTGATCTTCCTCATCGCACGAAGCGCACGAAGAGAGCATACTAATCTCTTGATTTATTTTTATTTATGCAGGTTAGCATGGATGGATAAAACACAATTAAGATCTGCGACAAAACCTTGCATTATCTACACTCTTTCTGCAATGTCATGGGGGCGTTTAGACTCTCGGAAGACAAAGCTTTCCGATAATCAAGCTCCTGGCTCACTCGTGATATAGAAACAAGACATAAAAATGCAAAGATGAAGCAACTCTTTTTATTCATGATGATATTTAAAAAAACAAAACTAAAAGGAAATTCTACGATGAAATTCTACGAGATCTCGTTTTTATTTTTATTTTTATACTATTCTACATTAACTTGAAAGATGTTTTATTTTCTAAGTAAAAGAATGCTTCCAGTGAAGCCATCTACGGATTAAAAGTTCGAACGTGCTCACATCAATATTTAAAAGTTTTACATTATGTTTTACATGTATGTGAGAATCTTGTCTTAGAGTTGGCTCAAGGTTATTGTCCTTGCTCTCCAAGAAGTACCTGTTCAACATTGTCAAAGTCCTCATCTGTAGATGGATTAGTGAGAAATGGGGGGTTTAAAATAAAAACTGAATTTAAATTAACTATGTGCGAAAATAAAAATGCTCCAAAATTTGAACTCCTTTATGAACCTGCTGTCACCAAGTTCCACAAATTAGTCCATAAAAACAAATGCATAAAATAATTACTCAATCCTTCTAGTTGCACTTCCCCGGCAACGGCGCCAAAATGTTTGGTTCCAATTGATGATGTCAATTAGAGTTAATTTAATGTCAACCCGGGAAGGTAAACTTAGAAGTGCTTATCTAAAATATATAGATCTAGAAAGATTCCTAATTTGTCCGAGATCCTAAAGTTCCCTTACAAGAACATATTCGACAAGATCTCTTCCAATAACTAAACAAACCTAGATCTAATAATTGTTTGAGATCTATGGTTCTCTTACAAGAACATATTCTACAAGATCTCTTCCAACATTAGAACATCTAATAATAAATTAAAAGCTGAAATGAAATAAACCTAGATCTAATAATTGTCTGAGATCTTATGGTTCTCTTACAAAAACACTTACAAATAAGATCCTTCCAATATTAGAACATTTAACAAAAATTAAAAGCTGAAATCAAACAAAAACATAAATTAAGTTATACCTAAAATAAGAAAATAAGCATGCAAGTGAGGCCATGGGGGCCCTCCATAACTCCACAAGCATACCACTTCAAAGGAGACTCAGATGTAGAAGCAAAATTGAAGTATGAATCTTTATTTCAAAATCTCCATTACAAAGCAACTCTAAGGTTACAACTCTAAGCTTCTAAGATTACATACTCCAAAATTATAAGATTACAAAACTTCAAGCTTACAAATGGAGGAGATTGTACTCCTATTTATACAATGGGATGAGTAACAAACTCATAATGATCATCCACTAATCTCTCTTTAGTTCCATACATCTCTCAACCATCTAGACACATAACCCCCTTTTGTCCTTGATCTTCTTCATGAGGTTTATCTCTTCAAATTCGAATTTGATCATTCAAGGCCACATAAAGGAGTCTTGGAAGCTTCATTGGCACCTACACATGTCACAAAAACAACCCACTTTCCATATATAAAGTAAAATATATTATTTTCTAATATTTAATCAAGAATTTCTCTTAAAAATGCTTAAAAATAAATAATATTTGGAAAATATAAATGAGACCCATTAATGGTGAATAATAGGGAAAATGAAGTGACATGGTGGTGAATAATGGGTGATATAATGGAAGCATAGGTGAAAAATGTATGGCAATGAGTGACATTTTGAAACCCAAACAATTGCTAACATTTCCTTCTCATAAATAGCTTTCTATAAATACTTTCCTTTGATTGGACGACTTTCAAAAGCAATGGGTCTTCCTTCTTTCATTTAAAGAGCACCAATTCCTTTTCCTGAGGCATCACATTTCACAACAAAGGTTTTTGTGAGGTCTGGCGTAGCTAAGATCGGTGCTAGGCACATTGCCTCTTTAAGATGTTCCGAGGCCTTAGTTTCTTCAGGAGTCCATGAAAATGCATATTTATTCAATAATGTTGTTAGGGGTGCTGCTATTCTCCCATAATTCTTAACAAACTTGCGATAGTACTATGTTAAACCAAGAAATCCTCACAACATCTTTATAGTTGTGGGGACTTTCCATTCCTTAATGGATTTAATTTTGTTAGGGTCTACCTTAACACCCTCGTGAGATACAATATGACCCAGACATTCCACCTCTTGTACTCCAAAGAAACATTTGGATGATTTTGCATATAATTGTTTCTCCTACAATAGTTTGAGCACCCTGTCAACATGTTGAACATGATCCTTCCAAGACCTGTTGTAGATTAGTATGTCATCAAAAAATACTAGCATAAATTTTCTAAGGAAGGGTTTGAAAATGGAATCATCAACCCTTGAAATGTAGAAGGTGCATTGGTAAGGCCAAAAGGCATGACCAAAAATTCATAATGATCCTCATGAGTTCGAAATGTTGTTTTCAGAATATCTTTAGTCTTCATTCTAATTTGATGATATCCTGAACGAAGATCCAACCTGGTAAAATAAATTGCTCCATGTAATTCATCAATCATAGGAATGAGAAATTTATCTTTAATGGTGAGCTTATTGAGCTCTCTATAATCTAGACACATGCACCATGATCCATCCTTCTTGTGCACAAATACTACTGGAGTAGAGAAAGAACTTTGACTAGGTTGAATTATACCAACCTCTAACATTTCTGCAATTGTACATTCATTTTCGCTCTTTTGGACATAAGGATATCTATAAGGTCTGATGTTTGGAGGAACACTTCTTGGAATCAAATGAATAGCATGATCATGATCACAAATAGGTGGGAGTCCTTTGGGAGTTTCAAACACCTTGGAATGATTGTCCAAGAATTTTTGGAGATCTACAGAAATAGATGATTTTGATGTCAGAACTTCTAGTGAGCATACCTCGTAATTCAACTTCCTTTCCTTATGAAAAAATTTCAATAAAAGTTATTGAAAATTAAAATCTACCATCGCCAAAGATTGTAACCATTGTACTCCTAGTACAACATCAACACCTCCCATAGGAATGGAAAGAATTGGACTATTCAATACATATTCCCCCATGGTTAGCTTGATATTATGGAATTTTCCAGAGCAATTTATAGTTCCTCCATTTGTAACCATCACTTGACATTCGGGTGCTGGGTATAGGAAACAATTCAATTCCTTGGCTACCTTACAATGAATAAAATTATGGGTACTACCCGAATCAATCAACACTATTACCTTTTTCCTCTTGATATGTCCTTCTATCTTGAGAGTTTGAGGAGTGGTAATTCCTACCAATGCATTACACGATATGGTCGGACTCATTTCTTCCTCTTCTAGGGTTGGTTCCTGGTGTATATCCTCTTCTTTTGAATATTCTTGTTCATTTTCTTCTTCCTCTTCACAATCTATGTAAAATATTTCTTCTCAGCACACTTATAACCTTTAGTGTATTTTCTATCACAACTGTAGCAAAGCCCTTTTGCTCTTTTTTCTTCCAATCATTGTGTTGCAAACCTTGTAGGTTGTGGAAGTCTAGGAGTAGCAACACTTCCATCCTTATATATGTGAGTGGTAGGCTTCCTTGTTGCCATAATTTTACATTCAATTTTTCTTGCCAAACTGAATGCCTTTTCCAATGAATTAGGTTCCTAGACGTGAAATTCATGTTGGATGTTATCCTTTAAAGTCCCTATGAAGACATCAATCCTGTGATCCTTTGGAATATCTGTTACCCTTATATTCAATTTTTGGAAGTCCTCAATGTGCTATTCCACTAAACTCTTTTGTTTGAGATTTATCAATTGGCTAAAGAAGGTGTTGCTTTTTGTATCCTCATAATGTGCTATCATTTCCTCCATAAAAATTGACCAAGTGACAACTTTTTTATGGGATCAGAGCCATCAATACCATACAAATGTATTTTTTTCTAAATGTAAAGCTGCAATGCGTACCTTTTGTGTGTTTTGCACATTATTAAGATCAAAATATTGCTCCATCTATAATATCCATGTTACAGGATCCTTGCCATCAAACTTCCTCATATCCATCTTTGGAATATGGTGGTTCTTCCATCCAACATTAGAGTTTATGAAATCACGATTAACATTTATTTTTTTCTCATCATGAGTTTCCTCTACTATATTTTTGCCATTAGGAAACATTTCTTCTATCAACTTTTCCAAACCTTTGATGTCTACTTTTAGATCATTCTTCATGTTTTCCATGGTGTATTTCATTTTTTCATCAATCTTAGCTTCCATGTCATCGTTCTTAGCTTCCATTCCCACTTCCATGCCATCCATCTTAGCTTCCAAACCATTCATCTTAGCTTCCACACCTTTCTTCAGAACATCCATCTTAGTTTCCATGCCTTTCTTCAAAACTCCCATTTCATTTTTGTTGCTCTTTGCGATAGCAAAATTTTGTGCACTTGCTTTTGTAATTTTGATATCTCATGTTGTGTTTCTTCGTCTTCATGAGTCATAGTAGAGCCTTCTGAAGGCTTAATGGGTGTTGAATTATTTTTAGGGGGAATTTTAGAACCCAATACTGATATCTATTCTTCAATATTCCCTTGGAATAAATTCAAACTAATTTCTTTTTCAAACGATACTTATGTAATTCGAAAAAATACACACCTTTTTCTTGCTTTTGAGGAGATCGATATTGAAACTGAATTATATCTGTCATTTTGGATCTTCAATATCTGAAATTTTCCCCTGAAGTAGACCTCTGAATCATATTTTGAATGCCACAGGTCTGACCTGATTTGGATTCTTCAAGTCAAGGTTATGCCCAATCTCCTACGATGACCTAATTATGGACTAGTTCAGTAGAGAAAACTTGTATGACTTTTCACGTGTCATAATTTTCTCCTTCGGCTTTGAAATTTATATAATGAAAACTAAATTCCGTGTACTTGCATCCAATTTTTACAGAATCTCAATCCGACACTCAGAGAGAGAGTTATGATGTTTTTCCCACGATCAACTCTTTGAGATGAAATTTGGGAGCCTGAAAAAATCCTAACGTCCATAGATAATATCTCCAAAAATATTACGAACCAGGATTTGAAATTTTTACAGGAGGTTCTTCAGGATTTCATCTTCACTCTATGAAAATTTCAGCTTCTGAAACCTTGTAAAAAAATATTTATAGCGAAAATTCCGCGATGACCTGTTTAGGCTAAATTCAGGAGCCTGCAAAAAGCCCTAACGTCCATAGATCATATCTCCGACAATGTTGCCAAAAAAGATCTGAAATTTTACAACGATGTTCCTCAAAGTTTAGGCTTCGTACTCTAAAAATTTCAGCTTCAGAACCTTTGTAGAAATCAAGTTATAGCGAAAATTCCACGATGACCTATTTAGAGCAGCAAAACACTAGAACCCAAAGCTCTGATACCAAATGTTATGAAACCAGTCCAAATATAGAAGAAAAGAGAGGTCAACGCCTTAGAAATAAGCCACTTCGAGGGGTAAAACTCCAATACATTACATAAATGAACAATTCTTGGATGATAAAAATGACCAAAACCTCCTTCTATATATAGGAGTCCATGGACCCACAATATAATCCTAGCCGACCTAACAATAAAAATGTAAGGGCACAATAATAACAATATTGGGGTTACAGGGGCACAACAATAACAATAAGGGGGCACACTAATAACAATAATGGACTAAAAAAGTAATATAGGGACCTAACAAGTTTTCCCCTTGAAGTGACTTATTTCTAAGGCGTTGATCTCTCTTTTCTTCTATTTTTGGAGTTGGTTTCATAACAATTTGGTAACTTCGATATTGATGATTTATTTGATATTTTATTTTGCTTCCTAAAAGAAATATAGACTAGAAATATAGAAATTATACAAATGTTTGAATTAACTCAGTTAAAAAGGCACATGGATTAAGTGGTAAGCACTAGTATTGGCTTTGAATAATATATGGCAGAAAAGGTAGCAAGTCATGAGATAACCTGTTGGTCATGCTGTATTTGATGATGAAGAAATTCACTTTCATAGATGAACAGAGGGAGCTTGATTAACTCTACATTGATTGGTTTGACAAGATATGTTTAATTAAAAAGATAATATAAATTATGGTTGATGGAAAGTGATATAAAATGACGATGGAAAGAACCCTTCCATGAAGATAGATTGAGGAAGAGTTTGGCTCAATGAAATACAAGAAGGTTGAAGCTCAAGTATTATATTATGTATTGTGAGATAAGGAGCCCTACTACTACAAATAAGATATCGACCAAAGAGAAAGTAGCTAATGCATGAGACATGATGAAGCTTATGGTTGTGTCTCCCTAGTTGAGAGGGATCTAGGATATACTCCCTGTTTGAGGGGGAATGAGGAACTCCTCCTTGGTTGAGGGGGATTGATGCTGGACACTATATTCTCCATGTTTCATGCACTAGACTAGGACTAACAACTATAAGTCTAGTCAAGGCACTGGTAGGGAGAATGGAGGATTTGATAAGCATATGGGAACGATATTCCTTGAGGATTGGGAATCCAAACTAGGAAGTAGTCCCATGGACTGATACTCTTTGAGGATAGGACAAGGTATCCAGGATAAGAGTAGTCAAAGAGGACCGATATTATTTGAGGATTGGGAATCCAAGATAAGAATAGTCCCGTAAGGACATACCTAGTGAACATCTAGATGGAGTGTGTGACTTAAAGAGGCTATGGTTTTGGTGTACATATGTATTCCTCCAAACATTGTTCTCTAATCTAGTGGAGAGTTAGAGCTTATTAGTCAAGTCCTTGCTATATTTAAATTTGAAAATGTTGGTCATGATGTTGATGCTTGATGACGACTTATCAATTTGAATCTTCTTATGAGAACATTTCAATTTTAGAGTATCCTTATACCGATTATGTAATTATGAATACCTCCCTAGTTAAGAGGGAGTGATGGAAAATGTAGCTAGGTTTTGTCTTCATAAATATTATTGTACTATTGTCATTATGTAAAAAAAAAAAGAAAAAAAAAAGAAAATTTACTTTTCAAGCATGGGTTTCATGCTCAAGTCAAATGGTTATTTAGGTCAGAAATGCTATTCATTCTTCTAGGGTTTATTAATTCAAAAGAATATTTTTCATTCATCAATCTATTATACTCATTTCAATTCCCATTTGGACTTTTGAAAGAAGCAATAATTTTATGTGATTCAAAATTGTCAAATTTTTCCCCGCAAGACCAAGTTGGCCTTGGAATGGACCCATTCGACCTCCTAGATGTTTATATATATAGTGAAGTTCGAAATAATTTGAATTCCATCACGACAGTCCAATTTTCATACTAAGAAGAGAAAGAAATAATAGTGAAGAAGTCTACGAAGAAGAGAGAAGGTCAAAGGAAGTTAAGAGAGAGAAAGCGAAGGTCAAAATATTGTTTTTATGCCGTAATTATCTCACATGTGTGAATTTTTGAAGTTGTTGCAGGGGAAAAAAATTGCAAACCTAATTGTAGGGGCCAAAAATTTGTTGTGGGGGTCAAAAATCTAAATTTTGAGCAAGTTTGGAGAGCTTTGACTATTGTTGACCTGCATTGAATTTTACTTATTGGAAGAGATTGGAAGGACGGTTGACTTGGGTATTATAGGAGGTATTGGTATTGGATTTTTGGTCTTGGATTTATCACTTTGATCTGATTCTATAAGAAGAGAATATTTGAATGGGTTTTCCCCTTGGAGGGGTTTTTATCTGGCTTGGAGACTATATCTTGTGTTCATTGTCATTTTTTGATCTTCACGGTTTATGGTTTTGGGAACTGTTTGATGAAAATAATGTAATAAAAGTAATAAGAAAGCCAACATATCTCCACAAGAAATTATAAAGTAACATATAAATCACCCTAATTGTCAACCTATTGATTTATCAACACTACATAGAGCTATTTTTGAGAGGGAATATCATTTGTGGTTTTGAGACTTTTATATAAGAAATGAAAGTTGTTGAAATTTGCAACAAGAAATAGTGAAATTGGAATCCATAAACAACATGACAAAACCTACACTAGTGTGGGACCACAGGTCGTGTAGTGATGGGTCCTAGCGATACATTAGTGTGCAATTCAATTTATTTAATAAATTGGAAATGTGTCTAATTTAATTACTCCTTAATTAAATTGGACAATAAATTGTAACCTTATCTCATAATCACTTTTAATAGTTAACTGCATGTGATAGACTCAGTTAGCTCATGAATTTAAAGTTAAGGGTGGTTGGTGAGGCATGCAGAGTGATTATTTTAGTTTCAAAGTCCAAGTTGCAGTTAATGTATATGTATAATGCATGAGAAATAAATTAACTCAATTAAGTGAGTTAAAGTCAGTTCGACTAGCTATAACTATTTGTTGCACTAGTGAGAGATCAAGTGAATTAAATTAGATTTAATTCGCATGCAGTGATCTGTCATGCAACTGATGATTTACTATTAATAGCTGCATGCATGTCAGTTCCTGTGTAGACCCAGTTGAGACAAAGGTTAAAGGGAATTTGACCATCAGTTGTATTATTAGCAAACTTCCCAGATGCAATTAAAACAACACATGATTTCCCATGATTCTTGCGCAGTTGAGAAAGGATGAAATTCATAAGGAATATAGATTTCATTCCTCATGAATTGCGTGAGCAAGGTAGGCTGAAGACAGGTTGAGAATTGGCTAAGTGTTGGCCTAATTTTTTCTAGATCAATGTGAGATGATTAGAAAAGGGCAAGAGACTCTTCTGAGAAGAGTGCATTGTAATTGTTTCATGATTCCTTGGTTAATATACAATAGAAGATAGAGGGGTTTTGAGAAACAAGCTTTCCCTGGGATAACATATATGTTGTGGTTTGATTTTCTTCTTTCTGTACTTTTTTTGATTGGAAATCATCTTTATTTTCTGCAATTTATGTGTAGAAGGATTAAATATGTTGCTTTAGTAGATCTCATGATCAGATTGAATCCATTAATATACATATTGTTTGTATAATTTCTACCTGGGATTAGAGAATGAATTATTTGGGCACATGAGTTTGCAGAGAATAACTAAAAATTAAAAAAAAAAGCATATTTGGATTCCTTGCGAAAAAATACCCAAATTTAAAATAAAAATCAGTCAAATCAGTGCTTGGATGAGGGAGATATCATCAATTTAAAATCAACCCCTTTTTTCAGAAAATTTTGCGATGACGGGACAAATACAATGTGCACGAGTCAGAAAAGGAAATAAAGCCGAGGGAAAGAAGTCCGAAGGAAAAGTGGGCAAGAGTGACTTGTCCAAGATCAGATGCTTTCACTGTCACGAGTATGGGCACTATGCTACAAATTTTCCATAGAAGAAAAGCAAGAAGGAGCCTGCAATTGTAGGAGATGAAGCATTGGCTTCACAATTCGAGCTTGATTTTAATCTCATTGCATGCATGGCTAGCAATGTAATGAGATGCATGTGGTATCTAGATAGTGGTGCTTCATTCCATATGATGGGGGATAGAGATCTTGTTGTGAAACCAACTCCAAAAATAGAAGAAAAGAGATATAAACGCCTTAGAAATAAGCCACTTAGAGGGGGCAACCTCCAATAAATTACATGAATGAACAAGTCTTCGATGATACAAATTACAAAACCTCATTTCTATATATAGGAGTCCATGATGCCACAACGTAATCCTAGTGGGGCCACAATGTAATCCTAGCCGACCTAACAATAATAATTTAAGGGCACAATAATAACAATATGGGGGTTACAAGGGTACAATAATAACAGTAAGGGGGTTACAATAACAACAATAAGGGACTATACTAGTAATATAGGGACCTAACATGCCCCTCTCCTTCAAAAAAGTGTTGTACTCAACGCTTGAGTAGCTCTGGGTGCTTCTGTATAAAATTCTGATCCTCCCATGTAGAACCCTCAGCAGGTAAGTTATTACACCTGATGAGATACTCTAAAATTGATCAATTCCGTAGCTGTCGAGTTCTTGTTTCCGTGACTGCTTCAGGTTCTAATATGATTTTTCCGTCCTCATCAAGTTCTGGAAATATTGTTTGAATTGGAAGATTTTTACCTATAACCTTCTTTAAGCATGAAACATGGAAAACTGGATGCACTCATGAAGATGCAGGAAGCTCCAATTTGTATGCCATAGTACTAATATTTTGCAACACCTTGTAAGTACCATAGTACTTTAGTGATAACTTATTATCCTTCTTAGATTTCTTGAGGGACATTTTTTTGTATGGTTGTAGCCATAAAAATACCTAGTCTCCTACATCAAAACTTCTCTCGTTGCGATGTTGATCTACTTGTTGTTTCATTCGATTTTGTGCCAAATTTTGGTTATACTTTAAGAGTTGGAGAACTTCTTGTTGATGCTTGATGTGATCTTCCACTACTTGAACCTTCGAATTTTCTCTTAAAGATGATGTGATGGATAGTGGATGATATCCATAAAGTGCCGTAAATGGGGTCATTTTTACTGCAGTATGGAAGGAAGTGTTATACCACCATTCAACGAGAGGTAACCACTTGATCCATTGTGTTTGTTTATCAAATACAAAAAAATGAATATATCCTTCCAAACATTTATTTACTATCTCATTTTGACCGTCAGATTGAGGATGATAAGATGAACTATGAGCTAATTGAGTACCCAAACAAGAAAATAACTCTGTCCAAAAATTTCCAGTAAAAATGGGATCTCTATCGCTCACAATAACCCTTGGGTTCCAATGTAGCTTTTGAATTGTGTCCATAAATGTAGTAGCAATTGTACTTGCTTTAAATGGATGAGATAATACACAAAAGTGTGCATACTTTTTAAGTCTATCAACTACCACCATGATGACACTCTTTCCTTCGGAATTAGGTAAACATGTGATAAAATCCAATGAAATCTCCTCCCAACGTTGACTTGGAATGGATAAATGTTGTAGAAGACCCAGGGTCTTAATTGTCTCAAATTTATTCTGCTGGAAAACCAAACATTTCGCCACAAACTTTTGAATATCAGATTTAAGGCCATCCCAAAAAAATTCTTTCTTCACCCTGTGGTAAGTTTTTAAAAATCCTGAGTGTCCTCCTAAAGGAGAAATGTGCAATTCCAAAAGAATCTTTTGTTTTAGTTGGGAATTATTACAAAGATATAAGTGATCTTTGTACCATAAGGAATCATTTTTCCAACTAAATGTATAAGATTTACTAGGATCTTGTTGAAACTTTTGAATAAGTGTCCACACTTCTTCGTCCTTCTTCCATTCATCTCTTGCTTCGGTTATCCAATTTGGTTGGATAATAGAAATGGCACAAAGAAATTCTTCCACCTCTTCATTCTTTCTTGAGAGTGCATTTGCAATAACATTTAGCTTCCATTTTTTGTAGATTATTTAAAAGTAATAACCCAACATCTTTGTGACCCACTTTTGCTGCTCTTCTGAAGATAGTCTTTGTTCCAAAAAGTGTTTAAGACTATCGTGATCAATTTTTACCTTGAAGTGTCTTCCCATTAGGTAAGTTCACCATTTATTTAGTACATGTAGTATTGCTAACATTTCCTTCTCATAAATAGGTTTATGTAAATACTTTCCTTTGATTCGATGACTTTCAAAAGTAATGGGTCTTCCTTCTTGCATTAAAACAGAACCAATTCCATTTCCTGAGGCATCACATTCCACAATAAAGGTTTTTGTGAAGTCTGGTGTAGCTAAGACCGGTGCTAGGCACATTTCCTCTTTAAGATGTTCAAAGGCCTTAGTTTCTTCAGGAGTCCATGAAAATGCATCTTTCTTCGATAATGTTGTTAGAGGTGCTGCTATTCTTCCATAATTCTTAACAAACTTGTGATAATACCATATTAACCCGATAAATCCCCGCAACTGCTTTATGGTTGTGAGGACTTTCCATTCCTTAATGGCTTTAATTTTGTTAGGGTCTACCTTAACACCCTCGTGAGATATAATATGACATATACATTCCACCTCTTGTACTCCAAAGAAACATTTGGATGTTTTTTCATATAATTGTTTCTCTTGAAATAGTTTAAGCACCTTGTCAACATGTTGAACATGATCCTTCCAAGACCTGCTGTAGATTAGTATATCATCAAAAAATAGTAGCACAAATTTTCTAAGGAAGAGTTTGAAAATGGAATTCATCAACCCTTGAAATGTAGAAGGTGCATTGGTAAGGCCAAAAGGCATGACCAAAAATTCATAATGACCCTCATGAGTTAGAAATTTTGTTTTTGGAATATCTTCAGTCTTCATTCTAATTTGATGATATCCTGAACGAAGATCCAACTTGGCAAAATAAATTGCTCCATGTAATTCATCCAATAATTCATCAATCATGGGAATGGGAAATTTATCTTTAATGGTGAGCTTATTGAGCTTCCTATAATCCGGACACATGCGCCATGATCCATCCTTCTTGTGTACCAATACTACATGAGCAGAGAAAGTACTTTGACTAGGTTGAATTATACCCGCCTCTAACATTTCTGCAATCATACGTTCAATTTCGCTCTTTTGGACATAAGGATATCTATAAGGCCTGATGTTTCGAGGAACACTTCCTGGAATCAAATGAATAGCATGATCATGATCACGAATAGGTGGGAGCCATTTGGGAGTTTCAAACACCTTGGAATGATTATCCAAGAATTTTTGGAGATCTACAGAAATAATGATTTTGATGTTGGAACTTCTAGTGAGCATAATTGTGAAATTACGCCTAGTTGTTATTTCTTTAGAAGCTTTGTCATGACATTAGAGCTTATTATCTTTCCTGGCTTCCCTGCAATACCTCGTACTTCGACTTCCTTTCCTTCTGAAAAAAAATTCAAGAAAATTTCTTGAAAATTAAAAGCTACCGTTGCCAAAGATTGTAACCATTGTACTCCTAGTACAACATCATCACCTCCCATAGGAATGGAAATAATTGGACTATTCAATACATATTCCCCTATGGTTAGCTTGATATTATGACATTTTCTAGAGAAATTTATAGTTCCTCCACTTGCAACCATCACTTGACATTCTGGTGCTGGGTATAGGAAACAATTCAATTCCTTAGCTACCTTACAATGAATAAAATTATGGGTGCTACCTGAATCAATCAACACTATTACCTTTTTCTTCTTGATATTTCCTTCTATCTTGAGAGTTTTAGGAGTGATAATTCCTGCCAATTCATTACACGATATGGTCGGACTCATTTCTTCCTCTTCTAGGGCTGGTTCCTGGAGTATATCCTCTTGTTGTTCATTTTCTTCTTCCTCTTCACAATCTATGTAAAATAATTTCTTCTCAGCAAACTTATGACCTTTAGTGTATTTTCTATCACAACTGTAGCAAAGCCCTTTTTCTCTTTTCTCTTCCAATTTTTGTGGTGTCAACCTTGTGGGTTGTGGAAATATAGGAGTAGCAACACTACCATATTTATAGAAGTGAGTGGTAGGCTTCCTTGTCGCCATAATTTTACATTGAATTTTTCTTGCGAACCTGAATGCCTTCTCCAATGAATTTGGTTCCAAAACACGAACTTCATGTTGGATGCTATCCTTGAAAGTACCAATGAAGAGATCAATCCTGTGTTCCTCTGAAATATCAGTTACCCTTATATTCAATTTTTGGAAGTCCTCAATGTGCTCCCCCAATGAACACTTTTGTTTGAGATTTATCAATTGGCTAAAGAAAGTGTTGCTCTTTTTATCCTCATAATGTGCTATCATTTCCTCTGTAAAAATTGACCAAGTGACAATTTTTTTACAGTAGCAAAGCCATCGATACCATACAAATGTAGTTTGTTCTAAATGTAAAGTTGCAATGCGTACCTTTTGTGTGTTTTGCACATTATTGAGATCAAAATATTGCTCCATATGTAGTATCCATGTTACGAGATCCTTTCCATCAAACTTTCTCATATCCATTTTTGGAATATGGTGGTTCTTCCCTCCAAAATTAGAGTTTATGAAATCGTGATTAACCTTTATTTTTTTTTCATCATGAGTTTCCTCTACTATCTTTTCACCCTTAGGAAACCTTTCTTGTATCAACTTTGTCTAACCTTCCATGTCTGCTTTTAGATCATTCTTCATGTTTTCCATCTTAGCTTCCATGTCATCCATCTTAGATTCCATGCCAGCTTCCATGCCATCCATCTTAGCTTCCATGCCATTCTTCAAACCATCCATATTAGATTCCAATCCTTTCTTCAAACCATCCATCTTAGTTTCCACACCTTTCTTCAAAACTTCCATGTCATTTTTTGTTGCTCTTTACGAGAGTGAAATTTGTTGCACTTGCTCTTGTAATTTTGATATGTCATGTTGCCATTATTCGTCTTCATGAGTCATAATAGAGACTTCTAAAGGCTTAATGGGTGTTGAATTATTTTTATGGGCCATTTGAGAATCCAATACTGATAACTATTCTATAATATGCCTTTGGAATCAATTCAACTTGATTCTTCAAACAAGACTTATGCAATTCGGAAAAAAAAATACACACCTTTTACTTGCTTTTGAGGAGCTCTATATGAAATTGACTTATATATATATACTTGCAGATCCTCAATATCTAAAATTATGCCCTATATTATTCCTCTGAAGCTTCTTTCAAATGCCACAGGTCTGAATTGATTTGGATTCTTCAAGACAAAGCTATGTCCAATCTCCCACAATGACCTAATTATAGACTGGTTTAGTAGAGCAAACTTGTACGACTTGCCACGTGTCACCATTTTCTCCTTTGGCTCTGAAATTTATAGATATGAAACTAAAGTTCGTGTAATTCTAGTAACTTTTTACAGAATTCCAATCCGATGCTCAGAGAGAGAGTTATGAAGCTTTTCCCACAATCACCTCTTTGAGATGATATTCGGGAGCCTGAAAAAGACCTAACTTCCATAGATCCTATCTCCAAAAATGTTGCGAACCAAGCTTTGAAATTTTGTAACGATGTTCCTCAGGATTTTAGTTTCACGCTCTAGAAATTTTAGCTTCTGAATCTTTGTAGAAAAAAATTTATTGCAAAAATTCCGCGATGAACTTTTTTAGTGAAATTCAGGAGCCTGCAAAAAGACCTAAATTTCACAGATCATATCTCTGAAAATATTGTGAACCAAGCTCTGAAATTTTTTGATGATGTTCCTTAGGATTTCAGCTTCGCACTCTAAAAATTTCAGCTTCTGAACCTTGGTGAAAAAAATGTTATAGTGAAAATTCCACGATGACCTGTTTGGGGCAGCGAAACCCTAGAATCCAAAGCTCTGATACCAAATGTTGTGAAACCAGCTCCAAAAATAGAAGAAAAGAGATATCAAACCCTTAGAAATAAGCCACTTCGAGGGGGAAACCTCCAATACATTACATGAATGAAAAAGTCTTCGATGATACAAATTACAAAACCTCTTTTTTCTATATATGAGTCCATGGGGCCACAATGTAATCCTAGTGGGGCCACAATGTAATCCTAGCTGACCTAACAATAATAATTTAAGGGCATAATAATAACAATATGGGGGTTACAGGGGTGCAATATTAATAATAAGGGGATTACAATAACAACAATAAGGGACTATACTAGTAATATAGGGACCTAATAGATCTCTTCAGTGACTTGGAGGAGAAGCACCTCCAGTAGAGCATAGAGTTTGGAGATGACGAGAGGTATAGCACGACCAACATAGTTACAGTTTCCTTTTAGAGGGAGAATGGCTCCCATCTCAAAGTAGCAGATTTTTTGCATGTTCCAGGCCTAAGGAAGAATCTTGTCTCCGGAGCAGTCTTGGAAGAATGTGGTTATGAAGTAATGTTTAAAAAAAGAAAATTTTTCCTTAAACACATAGCCATTAGACAAGTGAAGCAGATCAGTATAAGAGTCAAGAACCTGTATGCTCTCGAGGTTGAGGATGCATGCAAAGATTTGAGGAGAAAAGACGTGGTGAATGACTTAGTGGTTGAGAGGTAGAAATTATCTCTCAAAATTAGTCTCAAAAGTTTGTGGAGCAGCCATAATTGGAGAAGCAGAGAGGAGACTGGGTGGAAGAGTCCACTCAAGTAGAGACCTCCAAGAGGGGGAATTTTCGAGCCTGAAGGGTAGAGGGAGTACATGTAGCTATACCTCCAGGTGTGAGGTGGGGCAATGTGCAGAATAAATCCCAAGAATAAATTTGGGTAAGATTCATTGATATGGTGTGTCTCATGGATCGAACTTGGCTACGGGGAGTCCATAGTACAACAGTAGCAGGAAGGATCAGTTATATTGATGCAATCAGATGTCAGGAAGACAAAAATCAGAGTGCCAGGTGTCGGATACTGGCACGTAGATCAGAGTTGGGAGCTGTGTAGAGTGCATGGATGCAGATGTCAACAACACAGAGAGTCCAGTAGACATGTGTAATAGGTACCAGCAGTTAGAAGACTCTGATGACAGATGCATTATATTGATTTATTTTTTTGGAGGCTATTTAGTTTTAGAAGTGTTGCATGCAAAATATTCATGTGCGAGAAACACCAGAGAAGTGTTTCCTGGAAGAGTTTCATGTCACATGCAAGAGGCTCATGTGCGCATTCAAGGACATTCGAAGGTACCGGATTGGGACATATTGATTCCTTTCTTGTTGAGAGGGAGTGTTGAAATTTGCAACAAGAAATAGTGAAATTGGCATCTAGAAACAACATGACAACACCTACACTAGTGTGGGACCACAGGTCATGTAGTGATGGGTCATAGCAATACATTAGTGTGCAATTAAATTTATTTAATAAATTGGAAATGTGTCTAATTTAATCATCCCTTAATTAAATTGGACAATAAATTTTAATCTTATCTCATAATCACTTGTAATAGTTAACTAAGTGTGATAGACTCATTTAGTTCATAAATTTCGAGTTGAGGGTGGTTGGTGAGGTATGCAGAGTGATTCTATTAGTTTTAGAGTCCAAGTTGTAGTTACTGCATTAGTTTAATGGATGAGAAATCAGTTAAATCAACTAAGTGAGTTAAAGTCAGTTGAACTAGTTGTAACTGTTTGTTGCACTAGTGAGAGATCAAGTGAATGAAATCAAATTTAATTCACATGCAGTGATATGTCATGCAAATTGTGATTTACTATTAATAGCTACATGCATGTCAGTTCTAGTGGAGACCCAGTTGAGACAAAGGTTAAAGGTTAAAGGTTAAAGTTGACTATCAGTTGTTTTATTAGCAAACAACCAGGATGCAATTAAAACACCACAAAATTTCCCATGATACTTGCATAGTTGAGAAAGGCTGAAATTCATAAGGAATAGGGATTGCATTCCTCATGAATTGCATGAGAAAGGTAGGCTGAAGACAGGTTGATAATTGGCAAAGTGTTGGCCTAATTTTTTTCGGATCAGTGTGAGACAATTAGTAGAGTTCAGGAGAATCTTGTGAGAAGAGTGCATTGTAATTGTTTCATGGTTCCTTGGTGAATATACAATAGAAGATAGAGGGGTTTTGAGCAGCAAGCTTTCCTCGGGAAAATATCTATGTTCTGGTTTGATTTTCTTCTTTCTTTGCTTGTTTTGATTGGCGAGCGTGTTTATTTTCCGCAATTGATTTGTATAAGGATTCAATATATCTCTTTAGTAGATTACATGATCAGATTGAATCCATTGATATACATATTCTTTGTATAATTTCTACATGGTATCAGAGCAGGAATTATTTTGGTACGTGCGTTTGCAGAAAATATATGAAAATTTTGATGCAAAATTTTCAAAAAAATAACATATTTGGATTCCTTGCGAAAAAATACCCAAATTGAAAAAAAAATCGGTCTAATAGGAGCTCGGATGAGGGAGATATAGTCGATTTAAAATCAGCTCTTTTTTTAGAAAAAATTGCGATGACGTGACAATTACAATGTGCGCGAGTCAGAAAAGGAAAGAAAGCCAAGGGAAAGAAGTCCCAAGGAAAAGAGGGAAAGAGTGACTTGTCCAAGATAATTTTCTTTCACTGTCACGAGCATGGGAACTATGCTTCAAATTGTCCACAGAAGAAAATAAAGAAGGAGCATGCAGTTGCAGCAAGTGTAGCATTGGCTTCACAGTTTGAGCTTGATTTTACTCTCATTGCATGCATGGCCAACACTGTAATGAGATGCATGTGGTATTTAGATAGCAGTGCCTTGTTCCATATGACGGGGGATATATATCTCTTCAGTGACTTGGAGGAGAAGGACCTCCAACAGAGCATAGAGTTTGGAGATGACGAGAGGTATAACACAACCTACATAGGTACAATTACCTTTCAAAGGGAGAATGGATCCCATCTCAGAATAGCAGATATTTTGCATGTTCCATGCCTAAGGAAGAATCTTGTCTCCATAGCAGTATTGGAAGAATGTGGTTATGAAGTAACGTTTAGAAAAGGAAATTTTTTCCTCAAACACATAGCCATGGGAAAAGTGAAGCAGATCGGTGTAAGAGTCAAGAACCTGTATGCACTCAAGAAAAAAGATGCATGCAAGGCTTTGAGGAGAAAAGTAGTGGTGGATGACTTGGTGGTTGAGAGGGAGCAATTATATCTCAACATGCAGCCTCAAAAGCAGTCTTAGAAGTTTGTGTAGCAACCACAATTGGAGAAGCAAAGAGGAGACTAAGTGGAAGAGCCCACTAAAGTAGAGACCTCTAGGAGGGGGAAATTTTGAGCCTGAAGGGTAGAGGGAATACATGCGACTATACCTCTAGGTGTGAGGTGGGGTGATGTGCAGAATTGATCCCAAGAAGAAATTTGGGAAGGATTCATTGATATGGTGTGTCTCATGGATTAAACCTGGCTATGGGGAGGCCTCAGTATAGAAGTAGCAGGAAGGATCAATAGATTGATGCAGTTAGATGTCAGGAAGATAGAAATCAGAGTGACAGGTGTTGGATACTAGAGTGCATATTAGAGTTGGCAGCAGTGGAGAGTGCATGGATGTAGATGTCAATAGCGCAGAGAGTCCAGTAGACATGTGTAATAGGTACCAACAGTTAGAAGACTCTGATGACAGATGCATTACACTTTTTCAATTATTTGGAGGCTATTCAGTTTCAGAAGTGTTGCATGCAAAAGTTGCATGTGCGAGAAACACTAAAGAAGTGTTGCATGTCGTATGCAAGAGGTGCATGTGCGCATGCAAGGATATTCCAAGGTACCGGATCAGGACATATTTATTCCTTTCTTGTTGAGAGGGAGTGTTGAAATTTGCAACAAGAAACAGTGAAATTTGCATCCAGAAACAACATGAAAACACCTACACTAGTGTGGGACCAGAGGTCATGTAGTGATGGGTCCTACCGATACATTAGTGTGCAATTCAATTTATTTAATAAATTGGAAATGTGTCTATTTTAATTATCCCTTAATTAAATTGGACAATAAATTGTAATTTATCTCATAATCACTTGTAATAGTTAACTGAGTGTGATAGACTCAGTTAGCTCATGAATTTCGAGTTGAGGGTGGTTGGTGAGGCATTAAGAGTGATTATATTAGTTTTAGAGTCCAAGTTGCAGTTAGTGTAGTAGTTTAATGCATGAGAAATAAATTAACTCAATTAAGTGAGTTAAAGTCAGTTGAACTAGTTGTAACTGTTTGTTGCACTAGTGAGATCAAGTGACTTAAATCAGATTTAATTCACATGAAATGATCTATCATGCAATTGATGATTTACTATTAATAGTTGCATGCATGTCAGTTCCAGTGGAGACCCAGTTGAGACAAAGGTTAAAGGGAAGTTCACTATCAGTTGTATTATTAGAAAACTACCCGGATGCAGTTAAAACACCAATGAATTTCCCATGATACTTGTGTAGTTGAGAAAGGATGGAATTCATAAGGAATAGGGAATGCATTCCTCATGATTTGTGTAAGCAAGGTAGGCTGAAGACAGGTTGAGAATTGGCTAAGTTTTGGCCCGATTTTGTCTGGATCAATGTGAGATGATTAGCAGAGTGCAGGAGACTCTTGTGAGAAGAGTGCATTGTAATTGTTTCATGATTCCTTGGTGAATATACAATAGAAGATAGAGGGTTTTTGAGCAACAAAATTTCCCCGAGAAAATATATGTGTTGTGGTTTGATTTTCTTCTTTCTTTACTTGTTGTGATTGACTATCGTGTTTATTTTCCGCAATTGATTTGTAGAAGGATTCCGTACCTTACTTTAGCAGATCGCATGATTAGATTGAATCCATTGATATAAATATTGTTTATATAATTTCTAAAAAATCTTGTGAATGTTATCCTATGACTCTTTATGGTATTTAAATGCATGAAATCCTTTAGATCTCTCCAAATATATGGACTATATTCTCCATATTATTTCCATTAAGTTGCTTCAAATGTGTTTTCCTCATGATGTATGAATGGATTTATACATTGGAACAAATATGGAGAGTATATTTATTTCTAATATCATTATTTTATTTTTCTTTTAAACTGCCTGGTCCACTCCCAGATGAATGTTTTGAATGCTTATATTTCTATACTTGAGTTATTTGAACATATGAGCGAGTGTAAAGAGGAGTACCATCTCTATAAAAATGCAAAGGGAACCTAAAATAGGCCCTAGAAGGCTGACTCTTTTCCCTGATAGTAAAATACGTCAAAACTCATGAAGGTGTCAAAGTGGAACCTAAAAATGTAAAATTTATTATGGAATGGTGAATCCTCAACACCTTGAAGAAACTCAATGGTTTCTTGGGATTGAGAGTATATTACCAAAAAATTGTTAAGAATTATGGTCAAATAGTAGCACCTATAACAAAATCATTGAAGAAGGAAGCATTTTCTTAGAACAAAGAAGCAACCAAAGCTTTTGAAAAATTTAAAGAGGATATGTGTATAATTCTCATCCTAGCCACACCCAACTTCACAAAAAACTTCATTGTAGTGTGATAATTTAGGCCATGGAAATAATGTATTTTTGATGCAAGGAAAAAATCCACTTTCCTTGGTAAGTAATGTACTTAAATGAAAGAAATTATTGTTGAAATTCGCAACAAGAAACATTGAAAATGGCATCCAGAAATGGAAACCAAAAAATGACACCATATGAGGCTTTTGATTTAATTTTCCCTTAATTAAATTGGAAGAAAAATTGTAATTCCATCACTTGACAACTTGTATTAGTTAACTAAGTCAGAAAGACTGAGTGAGCTTCGGAAATTTGAGTTTGAGGTCAAAGAGGAGGCATGTAGAAGATTTTCCCATTTTTAGGGGGTCCATTTACAGTTTTGTATAAATTATACCAATGGATTCAATCCAATTATGTAATGTACTAAAACAAGATACTGAATCCTTCTACTATATTTGTGAAATATAAAACACGATCGCTCAATCACATGTAAGTAAGAGAAAGAAGTAAATCAATCGCACAACACAAGATTTTCTCGGAGAAAGAAACTGCTCAAAACCCCTCTATCTCTATTGTATAATAAGCCAAGGAATCATGAAACAATACAATACATTCTTGCTCACAAGAATCTGCTTCACTCTACAAATCATCTCACACTAATCTAGGAAAAATTGGAAAAACACAGAGCCAATTCCTTACCTTCCTCCATCCTATCATGCTCACACAATTTCTTGGAAAAAAAATACCTATTAAATAGGAATTCCAACCTTCTTTGATTGCACAATCCATCATGGGCATCATGTGGCTTTATAAATGCACCCATGAAATTTTCTAATAATACAACTATTAGTTATCTTCCCTTTAACCTTTTTATCAACTGGGTATTCATCAAAATTGACATCCATGCATTTAATAATAGTGAATCATCAGTTATATGATTGATCACTACTTGTGAATTAAATTAAATTTAATTCATTGGACCTCTCACTAATTCATCACTCAATTGGAACTAGTTAAATTGATTTTAACTCAATTAATTTGAGTTAATTGATTACACTCACACCACACTAGTGCATTAACTGCAATTGGACCCCAAAAATAATAGAATCACTCTACATGCCTCACCTTTAACCCTCAACTTGAAATTCTTGAGCTAACTTAGTATTTCTGACTTAATTAACTGGTACAAGTTCTTATGAGATAAGATTATAATTTATTTAAGGGTAAAAAAAATTAGACACACATTTTCTTGTTGATTTTCAACAAATAGTGAGTTGGAATTAGTTAACTCAATTAATTGAGTTAAAATCAGTTTAACTAGTTCTATATGAGAGATGAGCTAGTGATAGGTTGAGTGAATTAAATATGATTTAATTCACTAGCAATGATCAATCAGTTAACTGATAATTCACTATAAATAGTTGTTGCATGTCAGTTCTAAGGAAGGTCTAGTTGAGATTGAGGTTAAATGGAAGATAACTATTAGTTGTATAATTAGAAAATTATACAGGTCATGTATGAGGTCACGAGGAAGTTTTGGATGAATTGAAAAATAAATTCTTGGGAATTTCCTATTTAATAGGGCCACAATTCCTCCAAGAATGTGTGAGAAAGGCTGGTCAAACAGAGGCTTAGAAATGGTTAAGTATTTGACTGATTTTGCCTAGATCGGAGTGAGATAAACAGCAAAGTGCAGAGGTTTCTCAGTGTGAGAAAAAAATTGTATTATTTCATGGTCTTGACTTTATGCAATACACATATAGCGGGGTTTTGAATAGTTTATTTCCCCAGATACATCTTGTGTTGTGCGATTGATTATTTATTTCTCTTACTTGTTATGTGATTGTGTGATCGTATTTGGTTTCAGCAAATTGTAGAAGGATCACATATTTTGTTTTAGTACATTACAAGATCAGATTGAATCCCTTGGTTAGATTTTCTACATGGTATCAGAGCAAGAAGTTTTTAGGCGGCGAGTTTGCAGAGTAGATGTGAAAATTTTTATTCAAAATTTTCAAAACCAAATATCATGTATGGATTCCTTGTGAAAAATACCCAGATTAAAAAAAAATTGGTCGAATCGGAGTTCAAATGAGGGAGATATCGTAGATTAAAAAACGACTATTTTTTTTCAGAAAATTTTGCGTCGTCAGGAAAATTTCAGTGTGCGTGAGTCAAGAAACTGTATGCACTTGAGGTACAAGATACATGCAAAGCTTTGAGGAGAAAATTAGAGGTTAATGACTTGGTGGTTGAGAGGGAGCATTGATTACCTCTCAACATGTAGCCTCAAAAGTAGTCTCAAAAGGTTGTGGAGAAGCCACAATTGGAGAAGCAAAGAGGAGACTGAGTGGATGCATACACTCAAGCAGAGACCTCTAGTAGTGGTAAATTTCAAGCCAGATGGGAAGAGGGAGCACATGTAGCCATACCTCCAAGTGAGAGGTCAGGGGATGATAAGACATAATATCAAGAGAAGAAATTTGGGCAGGATCCATTGAGATGGCTTGTCTCATGGATCAGAAATGGCTACGAGGAGCCCACAATACATAGTAGTAGGAAGGATCAGTAGGATTGATGCAGTTAGATGTCAAATATAATCAAAGTGACATATGCCAAATATTTGAGCACAGATCAGGGTTGGAAGCATTGCAGAGGGAATAGATGCAGAGTTAGCAGCAACGTAGAGTTTCTAGTTGATAGTGTAGTAGCTAGCATTAGTTAGAGACTCTGATGAAAAAAACATTATACTGATTCGATTTTTGGAGGCTATTCAGTTTCAAGAGTTGTAGGAGAAAAAACTCTAGAAAAGTGTTGCATGCAAAATATTCCAAAGGTATCGGATCGAGATATATTGAATTCCTTTCTTGTTGAGAGGGAGTGTTGAAGTTGGAAACAAGAAACATTGAAAATGGCATTCAAAAATGGAAACCCGAAAATGGCACCTATAAATGACACCATATGAGGATTCTGATTTAATTTTACCTTAATTAAATTGGAAGAAAAATTGTAATTCCATCACATGACAACCTATATTAGTTAACTAAGTCAGAAAGACTGAGTTAGCTTAGGAAATTCTAGTTAGAGGTCAAAGAAGAGGCAAGTAGAAAATTTTCCTACTTTTAGAGGGTGTAGTTATAGTTATTTGTGAGTTGTAATTAGTTAATTGAATTAATTGAGTTAAAATCAATTTAACTAGTTCTAACTGAGAGATGAGCTAGTGATAGGTACAATAAATTAAATCTGATTTAATTCACAAGCAGTGGCCACTCAGTTAATTTATAATTCACTATAAATAGTTGTTTCATGTCAATTCTAAGGAAGACCAAGTTGAGATTGAGGTTAAATGGAAGATAACTATCAGTTGTATAATTAGAAAATTGCACAAGTCACGTATGAGGTCATCAGGAAGAATTGGATGAATTTCACAATCAACTCTTAAGAATTTCCTATTTAATAGGGCCACAATTCCTCCAAGGATGCATGGGCAAGGCTGGTCAGACAGAGGCTAAGAACTGGTTAAGTAATTGACTGAATTTTCCTTGATCAAAGTGAGACATTCATCAGAGTGTAGAGGTTTCTCAATGAGAGAAAAGCTTTGTATTATTACATGGTCTTGAATTTATGAAATATACAGATAATAGGGTTTTGAGAATTTTTTTCCCCAGATACATCTTGCGTTGTGTGATTGATTATTTACTTTTGTTACAACAGTGTTACCGATGAAATAGGTAACCACACTGTTACCTAATTTTTTTTGGTAGCATAAAAAGCACCCGATTTTGAAAAGTGGTGATGCAGAATCACCTTTTTTTTTTTGGAGCACATTTTCGACAATCTAATATTTTTATTTATGAAGTATGAATATTTGTTTTAAAATGTTAGTGATTTTCATGCTAATTTTGAAATGTATTGATGCAGCATCAATTTTTTTTTTAGAGCGGTGATTTTCATGCTAATTTTGAAATGTATTGATGCAGCGTCAACCTTTTTTTTTTAGAGTGGTGATTTTCATGTTGGTAATAAAACACAAAAATTAGATAAAATATATATATATAAAAACAATAAAAAAAACCAATAAAAATGTAAAAAAAAAACAAATTAACTTGTAAAAATAAAAATTTAAACAAAAATAAATTAAAAAAACAAAAAAAAACAAAAATATTCGAAAATTATATAAAAAGAAATGACAAAATTTGAAAAAAAAACACATAATTTAAAGAAAAAAAACAAAAATTAACCAAAAAAATTAAAAAACAAAAAAAAACATCAAAATAATTTTTTTTTAAAGTTAATAAAAAAAATAATATAATTAAAAAAAAATAATTTAAAATAGTACTAAAATAATTAAATTACAAAATTAAAATTTAGATAAAAATAAAATACAAAAAAGAAAAATTAAATTTAAAAATTTAAATTGCACACACACACAGAAGAAAATACAAATTTTAAAATTAACAAAAAACAAATTAAAAAAAAAAAAAAGAAAATTAAAATAAAAGAAATAAAATTTAAAAAAACTATCATTAAAAAATGAAAAAAACCATGTGCAAATAATTAAAAACAAATATCCATAAATTTACTGTTTTTTTTTTAAATGAAACAATTTATAAATTTTAAAAATGAAAAACTAAATAAACTAAAAGATTAAAAAAGAAAATTAAATTAAATTAAAATTTAATAAATTTAATAAATAAATTTTAAATTTTAAAAAATAATTAATCTAAAATATTAAATTTAAAAACAAAATTAAAAAAAAAATGAAATTTAAAATAAAAAATTTGAATTAAAAAACAAATAATTTTAAATTTTTTGAATTTAAAATAAAAAATCAAATTAAAAAAAAAAATTTAAAAATTAAACAAAATAAAAAAATAAAAAAAGAATTTTTTTATTGTGGTGGCGCCGCCAATCGGCCTCCCGCCCAGGTGGCGGTGGAGGCTGGTCGTTGGGCGGGAGGCCGATTCCGAGAATCGCCCTCCCGCGGTGGGGGGCCCATTCCGGGAATCGCCCTGAGGCAAATTCAGGGAATCGCCCTCCCGCGGTGGGAGGTCAATTCCAGGAATCGCCCTCCCGCGGCGGGAGGCCGATTCCAGGAATCGCCCTGAGGCCGATTCCAGGAATCACCCTGAGGCCGATTCTGGGAATCGCCCTCCCGAGGCCGATTCCGGGAATTTCCCTGCCGCGGCGCGGGAGGCCGATTCTGGGAATCGCCCTCCCGCGCCGGGAGGCCAATTCCGGGAATCGCCCTCCCGCAGCTGGAGGGCGATTCTCAGAATCGGCTTCCCGTCGCGGGAGGGTGATTCCCGGATTCGGCCTCAGGGCGATTCCTGGAATCGGCCTCCCGCCGCGGGAGGGCGATTTTTAGAATCGCCCTCCCACCCAGCGGTTGGCCTCCGCCGCCATCTGGGCGGGAGGTCGATTGGCGGCGCCACCACGATAAATTTTTTTTTTTTAATTTTTTTTTAATTTTTAATATATATATTTTTTTAATTTGATTTTTAATTTTTAATTTTTTTTTTAAATTCAAAAAATTTAAAACTTTTTTGTTTTAATTTAATTTTTATATTTGAAATTTATTTTGTTTTAATTTTTTTTTTTGTTTTTTTTAAATTTTATTCATTTTTTTGTTTTTAATTTTTGTTTTGTAAATTTTGTTAAATTTTTTTATTAAATTTTGTATTTTTTTTTATTTAATTGATTTTGTTTTTTAATTTTTTCATATTTTTTTTTATTATTAAATTTTATGTTCAATTTTTTCATTTAATTTTTTAAAATTTAGTAAATTTTGTATTTTTTTTAATTTATTTGAATTTTTTTTTTTTTTTAATTTTTTAATTTTTTATTATTATTTTTTTAATTACGTAAAATTTTTATTTTTATTTTATTTCAATTAAAATTGCGTGTATATATATATATATATATATATATATATATATATATATATATATATATATATTAATTAAACTTAATATTTTCAAATTAATTCGTTTTTTATTTAATATTTTTTTAAACTTATTTTTTTCAATTTTTCAATTTTAATTGATTTTTAAAGTTTTTTAACTTTTTATTTTAACATTATTATTATTTTTTTCTTTATATTTAAAATTTATTTTTTATTTCAAAATTTCTTTGTTTATTCATTTATTTATTAAAATTTAATATTTGTTTTTTTTAAATTTAATTTGTTATTTTAATATTAACTTTTTTTTTTTAAATTTAATAAAATCTAATACATATATTTTTAGGTTTATATATATATATATATATATATATATATATATATATATATATATATATATATATATATATATATATATAATTTAAAATTTATTTGTTTTTTTAATATATATTTTTTTAAATTTAATATTTTTATTGTATTTTATTTTTCATTTTTTTATTTTTAATTAATTTTTTTATTTTTTTCCTTTTAATTTTTTATTTTAAATTTTTATTTTAAAGTTTTAAATTTATTAAAACTTAATATATTTCTTTAAATTTAATTTTTTATTTTAAAATTTATTTATTTTTTTCTAATTTAATAAACATTTTCTTTTTCTTTTTTAAATTTAATTTCTATATTTTATTTTTTATAATTTCTTTCCTTTTTTAACTTAAAAAAAAAAAAAAAATTAATTTAATATTTTTATTTTTTATTTCTATATATTTTAAAATTTTAATCTTTAAATTTTTTTTTATCTTTTATTTTTTATTTTTTTTCTTAAATTTTAGGTTTTTTTTTTTTTTATTGTTTGAATTAAAATTTTTATTTTGTTTTTATTTTTATTTTTTTATTCCTATACATTTTTAAATTTTAAGCTTTAAAATGTTTTTATTTTTTAAATTTATTTTTTTTCTTAAATTTTAGTTTTTCTTTTAATGTTTGAATTTTAAAATGTAAAAAATGTTATTTCTATTTTAAAAATGTCAAAAATATGACAATTTTTTTTTTTTTTTTGTTATTCCAGCAACAACTGGTTTTGTTTTGAGGGTGTTTTTTCAATCCTTTTTTCAAGAAACAATTTTTTTTTAGCATAATTTTATAAAATGTTGAAATTTGACCTTAAAAAAAAACCAAGTGCGTTCTGGAATACACTTTTTTTGTTTTTGGGGTGCTTTTTCATGTTTTTTGAGTCTTTTTGGGTTAGAGTTCCCGTTTTGAGATCAGGTTACCTATTTCATCGGTAACAATGTTTTACTTGTTATGTGATTGTGCAATCGTATTTGGTTTTTGCAAATTGTATAAGTATTAAGTATTTTGTTTTAGTACATTACAAGATCATATTGAATCCCTTCGTTAGATTTTATACACTTAGAATCATTTATGAAAAATAAATGTTGGCCATACTACATGAAGTTATGAAATGACACCCATACCTAATAGGGAGACACTTCAAAGTCAAAATAGATCATGATAGTTGAATGACTTCTTGGAAAAAAATGCTTAAAATTTAATTATGAAAGAAACAGTTTATAAAGATGGTAGGTTATGACTTTTAAATTGATAATATGTGTATGAGGATTGGAATTAAATGTATGAAAGGAAATTAAACATACATGCGAAGAAATATAATAGAGAGAAAAATAATACAGTGAAAACCCAACTTCTAATGAATAAATAAAATATTAGGATACTATAGAACAAAAAATAGCTATAATAGTGGTAGCTATCCTGGAGGTCCAAAACCATAACCTATAAGATGAAAATATAAAAGGTTTGTTCGCCCTAAGGTGCTTAGTTGGAACATCAACTTCCTCGAGGTTGCAATTTTTGCATACAATGTTCCTTTGTGGCACATAAAAACTCATTGGAAAGAACTAACCAAGGAATAAAACTTTTTTTTCGAGGCTAAGGAATATCATTGAAATCCTAATCCTCCCCTACCCCCTCGCCCCCCCCACTCCCCCCGCTAAATGGAAAAAAACATCATTTAGGGCCTTAATATAGCCCTAGAATTTTGGTACCTAAAAAATCATAGAAAAATTGCCAATAAGATAAAGAATCATTGAGTCAGTGAATGAAGTAGGTGGCCACTACATTAATCCTCCCGGCCTCCATTATGTCAATTTCTCTCATCATATGGGGAACTTCGATTGAATTTGGCTCTTTTTGAACCATTGCCTTGGTGAAGAAGTTGCCATGCTTTGACAACTCGATGAAATTGTATGTTCTATTAGAAAGTGTCCTTCATATTAGTGTCCATGATATGATATGTTGTATCCTATTCAATGCAATTATAATTGAGTTCTATGTGGGCCATTTGTTCAGTTTCCTTCAAGGTGTCTAATAAGGTGGAAAATATGGTTGAAGTAGCTCCACATTAAATATTTGGTGCAATCCAAGGAAAGGGGGAAAATAAATTCAAAATCATATTGTCCTACATAATTTATGATTGTGTAGGGCTTGTGTCATAGTGGTATTTGATTCATATGGGGGCATGTGAGGTGATATTTTCATAAATGAAACCACACCTTGTCACCAACCTAAAACTTGTGTAGGACCCCATGTTGGTGTTGGAAAAATTTTCATTGATGTCAAATGGTGAATGGTCCAACAATTTTTTTCTGATTTACATGCACTAATCAAGTAAATTTGGGTATAAGGGCCCTCTATATTGGTATCCCATGGCATGTCTTTTCATTTGATAGGTAGCACACCTTATGCATCCTACTGTTTGGAGAGATATTAAATTTTTAAGTCTGATGCCCCAAATATTGTTTTTGCACCAACACATTTTCCCCAATGGGTTATGGCATCAATAATTAATTCCTACCGTAGAATAATGTCAAAATATTGTAATACAAACTATCATAACTCCATGTGTCCAAGACTACCTTGAATGGAGCTTAAGGAAAGAAAAACATATTTTTCTAAGTGGCCTAAGCCTACTGCTTTAAGTCAGCTCCTAAATCAACATGGATTTTCAAATAAAATCTTTATTATTGCTTAATATGGCCCTAATTAAGAGTTACAACTGCTATATATTTCCCTATTCGTGTAGAGGCAACAATTTAGATCATTTGAGGAAAAAAAAAAGGAGAATTAATTTTAGGTCTAAGCTATAATAAACATCTTTAAGAAGGTTGAGGCTTAAGGAATTAACTCATACATTTTATGGGAGATTTAACAATGTTTTGAGACACTTTTTATCTGAATTTCAAAGGAAAATTTGGGGCTTAAATTAGTCTTATTTATCTCTGTTTAAGGCACATCTAAGCTATTTTCATACTTTTTACTCATGCCTCTTATACGACTATCACAAAGGCTGAATTTCTTCCCTCCAAATGCCTCTGTCTATAGCTTATTGCAGCCTAGTCTAAGGCCTATTGCAGACCTCCCTGAGGTTGAATTTCAGACCTCTTGAATTCTGATCAAAGGACATTTTAGGGATGATTTCAAAGCTTGTTTTGAAGTCTATTTGGTATTCCTAAAGCAACCTCTTCATTTGATCTAAGTATTCTATTTGTGACAAATTAAATTAATGTTGTAGGCCTAGGCTGAATTAAAGATAAATTTAATACAAGGAATTTAATACAAAATTGAAGAAGGTGTTTTTCAACATATTCCGTAGCAAACCTTAACATTCTAAAGTAGACTTTTGTAGCACACCTTAACATTCTGGAGTATACTTTTGTAGAAAACCTTTGGTACTTGTCTACATATTCTTAAGCATACTTTGATATTGGTTTTGAAGTATTAAGTAGGAATCAAATTTTGTTGAAGTCTTAAAGAAAGTTGTGAAGGAATTTGTAAGGGAATATGTGGTGTTTATTTGATTATTTCTAGTAATTGGTGTCAGAGCAGGTTACCCTCTAACAATCTAATCACTAGAGGGAAGATTGTGAGAAGATAGGAAATGGAAGGCATCTCTTCAAGAAACATTCTGGTGTTTAATGAAAATGATTATCCACTATGGAAGAGTTGCATGGAAACCTACTTGAAGGCTTTGGGAGTGTATTTTTGGATCTCCATCATCAATGGCTACAAAGTTCCTAAAAATCCTCCAAATTATCATGATGAGAAGAAGTTGTTTAGTTACAATGCGAAATATCTTCATACCATCATGGGATAATTTTCAAGAACCATTAATTCCAAGGTGATGTCCTACACCACCACCAAAGAGGTTTGGGATAAATTCAAAACTATGTATGAAGGCGATTATAAGGTCAATCAGGTCAAACTTCAAAAGTATAGAGCCTAGTTTGAAAATCTAAAAATGGATGAAAAAGAAGATGTTGCTTACTTACTCAAATTAGATGAAGTTTTCAACTCCATCAAATGATTAGGAGAAAATTTTCAATATCCTTTGATCACACAAAAGGTCATGATATAACTTCCCTTAAAATATGATGCCAAGGTAACTACCATAGAAGAAACCAAGGACTTGACAAAGATGACAATGGAAGAATTACATAGCACTATTACAACATAAAAAATGAGAATATATATGGAAGGAAAACCATCAATGAGAGAAGAAGTTTTTAAATCCTCAAAGAAGACAAGAAACAAAGAACTCAAGTTTGAAGGAACTCCAAATGATGATACATATATAGAAGAAGCAAATTTCATCAGGAATCTTAAAAGAGGAACTAGAAAACACAAAGGTAAGTCACCTTTCAAATGTTTGGATTGTGGAAGAATAGGTCATTATGCTAAGATATGTTGTTTTAAGGAAAATAAAAGCTTCTATAAGAAAAAATTTACTCTAAAGAAGATAGTAGTTCTCATATAAAAGTGGCACATAAGAGGGGGATGCAAGAGAAGTTCTCTTCATAACCTAGGAAAATCAAGATGATGATAGTGATGATGAAGAGGTCAATGATTTGGATGATGAAGAACAAAATATGAGAATAGATTCCTTTTGGGGACTGAAAAAAGAGTTAGAGCCCAATAGGAAGATGAAGATCATCAAGGAAAATTGAAGAATAGTGAAAATCAAAATGCATTGCTTAGAAATAAAAACATAGAATTAAAAAAATTGCTTAAGAAGTGTGATGAAGAAAATATCTCTTTAAAGATACATATTGAATAATCAAAGAGAATTTAGGAAGTGTTAAAGACCCAGATGAAGAAGAGATAAGAAGAGTGTAAGAAGCTTGAAGAAGAATTTGTGTCATTGAGAGCTTAATTTGATAAGCTCAATAAGAATTTGAACAACTCATTAGTGTTGGATAACATTCTTAGTTTTAAAATACCATTAGGTGAT
Organism: Pinus albicaulis; assembly: GCA_034641835.2. Lineage (NCBI taxonomy): Eukaryota > Viridiplantae > Streptophyta > Pinopsida > Pinales > Pinaceae > Pinus > Pinus albicaulis. The sequence continues at coordinate 799,845,644 of CM076579.1, forward strand.
AAAATTGGTCTTATCTATATAAGTGCATCCTACAACAAGGAAGAAACTATCTTCAAGCCTTTAAAGGAGAAAATTAAAAAAGAATCTAGAAATGTTGCTACTTCAAGAAGTTTTTCTAATGTTCCTAAGAACATCCATCACAAATATAACCAACAACGGATTGAACCTACTCGAAGGAAAAATAACTTCAGAATATTAACCTACTCTCTTAGGTATGAATATATATTTCTTGGTCATTGTTACTCTTGTGGTAATTTTTGGCATAAATAAATTCATTATGAAATCTATACAAGATACAACAATGCAAGGAGCGGGAATGATTATGGATTTAGACCTAGAAATTTCCATGTAAAATACAATCCATTTGAACCACTAATGAACCAAAAATTTGTATTCTATAAGCAAAATAATCTTGGTCACAAGGCACAATATTGCAGGCTTGTGAAAGATAATGCTTCAATCACGTAGACAGAGAATCCAACTATGACATGGTAGAAGAAAAAGAAGAAAAATTACAATCTAGCATTGACCGCTGAAGATAAATAATGTGAATGGTACATAGACAGTGGATGCTTGACACACATGATTGGAGGTCAAAATAAAATTTTCAGCCTAAAAAGAAAAATTGGCAGTGTTTTGTTTGATGATAACTCTTCTGTCAAGATACTCAGAAAAGGTGTAGCAAGCCTTGTAAGCGAACATATGAAGGAAAAAAATGTCTTGCTAGTTAAGGATTTGAAGCATAATCTTCTAAGTGTTTGAAAAACGTGTGATCAAGGGTATACTATCCTTTTGATTATAGAGCATGCAAAATCAAATATTGAGACTCGAGAATATTGGTTGCAACATCAACAAGAATACCAAACAACATATACATTTTATACCAAGTAGAGCGGAAAAAAATTACAGCCAAGAAAACGAGTTGAAAGGAAAACAAAGAAGGGAAGGAAATGAAGATGAAATCCCTGTTGAGTGCCATATTCTCAAGGGGAGAAACCCCAAAGAAATAAGTCACCCTTTTCCATTTATTTTAAAGGGGGAGAGAAAAGGAAGTGTGGCATGGATAAAAGGACTTGAAGCATGGATACGGGGGGAGCATGAGTGTTTACATCAATGAAAACATGGGAGATTGTTGGAAAAATTGTCATTGATGTCTAAGGGTAAATGGGCCAGTATGTTTTTGGTGATTTGTGTGCACAAATCAAGTGAATTTGGGTACAAGTTACCTTTAGATTGGTATCCTTTGTCATTCCATTTTGTTTGATAGGTGGCACACCTTATGGGTCCTCCTTTTTGGAGAGATATTAATTTTTGAAGTTTGATTCCCCAAAAATGGTTTTTGCACCAATATAATTTTCCCAAAGGGTTATGGCCTCAAGACACATGGGCGTATGACGGTTTGTATTACTTCATTATTTCACTAGAATAAGGTCAAAGTATTGTAATACAACCTGTCATAATCCCATGTGTCCAAGACTACCTTGAATGGAGCTTAAGGAAAGGAAAAAATATTTTTCCAAGTGGCCTAAGCCTATACTTTAATTCAGATCCTAAATTGAAATGGATTTTCAAATAAAATATTTATTGTTTCTCAAGTTGTCCCTAGTTAAGCCCTCCCCATCCAACCAATATATATTACCCTAGTTGTGGACAATTGGAGGTAACAATTCAGATCATATGAGGTAGATTCAAAAGGAGAAGCAATCCGAGGTCTAATCTTCATTGAACATCTTGAAGAAGTCTGAGGCTTAAGGAAATAACTTGCACTTGTCTTAGGATATTTCCACTATTTGAGACACTGCTAATCCAAATTTCAGAGGTAGAGTTGTGGCTTATTTCAATATTATTTTGACTTTTTTTAAGGCATATTTGAGCTATTTTTGGATGTGTTACTAAGGCATCTTTTGCGGATATATCATAGGCCATATTTCATCCCTCTTGATGACTATGTATATGGCTTACTATGGCATGGTCTGAGGCCTACTACGATCTCCGTGAGGTTGAATTTTGGTTCTCCTAAAGTATGATCTGAGGATGTTTGAGGATTGATTTCGTAGCTTGTTTTGAAGTCTATTTGGTCTTTCTGAAGAAACCTCTTCATTTGATGTAAGGTTTCACTTTGTGAAAAATTAAATAAATTTTGAAGGCCAAGGACGAGTTAAGGCTAAATTTATTACAAGTAATTTAATGAAAAATTGAATACAATGACTATCAACATATTCTATAGTAAAACGTAAAATTCTGAAGTAGAATTTTATAGCATACCTCAACATTCTAGAGCAGAATTTTGTAGTAGACCTTTGGTACTTTTTTACATATTCTCGTGCATACTTTGATATTGGTTTTGAAGGAGGTATTGGGGAGGAAGCAAACTTTGTTGAAGTATTCAAGAAAGCTATGAAGGACTATGTAAGGGAATTTATGGTTTTGATTTGAGTATTTCCAACAACTGGTCATGTCACTATTTGTAATTATAATTGGATTTCTACAAGATATAATGAGCCTATTGTTGGAGGTGTTGGATATGTTTTATAGATTTTTCTACTCTATCTTCCTCGACTTAAGCATGGAGGACTCTATTGATGAAGATAAAATGGGTATAGGTACATAAATTAGGGAAAATGATTGGAACGTCAAGCATACCTAAAAACAACTATAGCCAATTGAGTTGTGGTTGGATTTTTTATAGTTGTGTTAAACATATGGAAGGATATTTTCCCACATATACAAATGATTGGAATTTTACAAGTGTAATATATGTGCAATCATTTTGTTATCAATTCTATTTTTCCATTTATTTGGGGATGAAAGGAGGTTGATTTGGTTAACTTGGTATCCATGAGCAACCATGGGATGGACCAAAAGGTACTTAGGAACCTACTACCCATAACTAAAATAATGGTCTAAGGTATATCAAAGTGAACCAAAACATACTTAAAGAAAATTTTACTAGTGCCTTCGGCTATGATACCCTTCTTGAATGGTTCCAAGGTAGCCATCTTAGCGAATTTATCAACAACCAAAAACACACAATTGTTACCATGCCTAGTGGAGGTTAAACCTAACATGAAATACATGGAGAATGATTCACAAGGATTTTATAGGGTAGGTAAAGGAGTGTACAACCCCTACTTATTAATGGATGGTTTATAATTTCCCAAGCTATGCTTGATCAAATATATCGATGGACGTCATATTGAAGCTTTTGCCAATATAAATACTTGTAAAGTATTACTATTTCCTTCTCCACACCAAATTTCCCAACCACCTGACTATAATATGCCTCCCAATTTATCTTTAAATTCTCACTTGAAAGAGCACAAAGGGAGCATAGGTATCAAAAGAGTGTATCCTGGAAGAGGAAGTATAGAACTTTTTTACCTATAAATAACATTTAGTACATAGCAACAAAGTTAGAGTCACTAATGTATAATTGGGTAAAAAAATTTAGTGCATGGAAAAAAAGTTAGAGTCACTAATGTATAATTGGGGCCATCCATATGTCTCATTTTGACTAGAGTTAAGAACTATAGTTAGTTCCACAACCAAGGGTCAACTGAGGTAGTATGTAATAGGGTTGAAGTTTCCTTTTCGATACTATGTTACAAGTGAAATTATTGCAGGTATGTGGACCATTTATGATGGTTATGATTTTTTATTGTTCCTTGAGTATGCACTAATTATAGAGGCATGTGATCGGTGTGGATGAGCGATATAATTCTTCTATTGTTGGCATGTTTATAGGATGGAGTGCATATCCTTGTCATAAGTAGGGCATGCCAATATTAGAGAGTGTTTCACTTTGATAGGCCACTAGATGTCCTTGTTGAGTTAGGACTACATCATTAGCATAATCGAAGGTATTTTTCTCAATCTCGATTACTTGTTGCAGGTATGGCAAGGTGAAGACTACTGCAAAGCATAGATAGTATTTTATATCCTAAATGTATTTTATTATAATTCAAACTAGGGAAACTTTTTTTTAGCTCCATGCTTGTTCCCTTGAGTTAAAGGTCAAGCTATATCAAAGAGACCCAACACAAACCTTTGATAAATGTTAGTAAGGCCCAAGAAATTTTGAAGCTCTGTTAGGATTATCAAGGCTGGTAAATCCCAAATGATTTGAATCTTAGTTGAGACTACATGCAACCCAAGTTCATCCATGATGTATGTCGAATACTAAATTTGTCGCATGCCAAATGAACATTTCTCTATATTGGCATACAAATTGTGTTTTCACAGGGTGTTCATGACCCGTTGTATGTGTTGAAAATGTTCTTCCTAGGCAATGTTAAAGATAAATATGCCATCCCGATATAAAACCATAAAATAGTTTGTGAAAATTTTTAGGAGATAATCCATCGTCCTCGGGAATGTTTCTACAACATTAGTCAAGCCAAAGGGTATGACCAACCACTCAAAAAATAATCCTTTACATTTGAAGGTTGTCTTCAATATATCAATTGGTTCAATCAAAACTTGGTGGTGGTCCTTAGATAAATCTTACTAAACAACTTGGCACCCTTAATTTGATCAAGAATATTGGGTATCTATTCTTGACGATGATTTTTTCAAGGCTCTATAATACATACAAAGTCTCCATGTCCTATCCTTCTTCTACACCAACAAAATTAGGCTCTTGTAATGTGAGGAACTCAGTGTAATGTGGCCCTTTTGGATGATCTCATGAATATAACATTTTATTTCCTCATTCTCCAAGACAAATCATTTATATGTGGGGCCATTAGATAAAATAGAACCAAGTATCAAGTAAACTGAGTGTTTGACCTACTAATACAAAGTCACCCCAATAGGTGAAGTAACGATATATTTGTATGCTTCTACAATATTTTCCACCTACTTTTGTTGTGTAAAGATGCATTATGTTAAGGCTATGGTTGTCACAATGACCTTCCTTTCACCTTCTAACCCAACCATGAAGAAGAAAAAAAATTATTTTGATATTATCTTCCAACATTGTTTTGTTGAGATCAATGAAATTATAGTAGTCAAAACTACCTTTATTACTCTATAGAGATGACCCCTTATAGTAATAATGAAACTATGCAGATGGGATTCATAAATAAAAATATGTTTCCACATATAAGGTTGTCCTAAAATAACATCACAAAATTTTTCTGGGGAAAAATTAGATAATACCTCATCTTTAAAGGCATGGTGACGTATAATAGTTGGCATTGTTGACGAACGTGGATGTATTGTCCATGGCTCAACCAAACAATGGTGTATGGTTGGGGGTGTGGAACTATTGGTAGCTTCAATCTCTTGATGACCTCAGCTAAGATCAAGTTATTTTGGCTCCCACTTTCAATAATTAAATATAATGGGGCCCCTTCACCCACATATGTAAATGGAAGAGGCATTCCCCCTCCTTAGGCTCCCCTGACTCTTCTGGTTGGATATTTTAAATAATAATGGTATAATTGGGTTCTACATTGATTATTTTCTTTTGTTTATCCTATTTTGAATCAAAATATATGCAAAATTTTACTTCTTTTTCTTTAAACTCAAATACTATTGATTGTTTTGACCAAAAATCTTCAATTTTGTGTTAGGTTCTCTTATGGAATTAACACCATTTTCTAGTGTCCTTTGACCTCCCATTATCATTCCTTATCCATGACTTGGTTTGGTTGTATTGAGGTTGGTTCTCCTTACTTTGTCCCTTTTTTTACAAGTTAGGGACACTTTTTATAATATTTTTCTGTGATGAATTTGCAAACCCAAACTATTTCTTATTCCCCTCCAATTTTTGCTCAGCTTTGATAGAATATTGATAAGAAAATCTCAATGAGTAGATGTCTAGGAAATCCATCTCCATGAGTATGTTCCTGTGTAGGAAGCTACAATAACTTACCTCCAAACAAGGTGCTACTCAGAGTCTCTAATATTGATCTTTGGGTGCAAGGTATATAATTTTTTTTTGTACTTTGACACCCTTTGGTCTCTTTCCTATGGCAGAGTTGTCCATTTCATGTATTGTTCATCATATTTCTCTACATGGTAGAATTACCCATAGAGGGAATTGATAAAACCATCCCAAGTGGTTCCTACCTTCAATATCACAAACTCCTCTTTGTTGTGTCTCTCTTAGTAACCTTCCCACCAATATTTGACATGGGAAGTGGCTTTCAAGGGTGCGAAGGTTTTATTTTCATTATTAGAAAATTTATGGACAAAGTAATATCCCCCTAACAAATTTAACCATTTCTGCAAATCATATGCATATATTTTTCCTTTATATAAGTGTATATCAATTTTTTCATGTACCTTGAAGGGTGTCACAACTCTGAAATTGTCACTTGTTGAAGGTACCTCGGTGGTTGTTGGTATTCGTTGAAGGATATTGGAGAAATTTTCCATCATATCATTCATATTTCAAAAAATTGCTTCCTCAAGAAACACCATAATATATATTTTTCTTTGTAATCTCTCTTTTAGTACACCATGGGAGGTCAGTTGGTTTTGCGAGAACAATCATTTTGAATTAAAAGTATCTCAAGACTTGACTCTTTGTACCCTGACCTCGTCAGGGACATGCACCAAGAAATTACAAGGAGTATATTGATCTAATGCCACTGATCTAGGTTGTAAAAGGAATGAAATGAAATCTAGGAAAGGAAATGAAACACACATGTAGAGAAATATAGTAGAGAACATAGTAATATAGTGAAAACCAAACTCCTAATTAATAAATAAAATTATTAATAGGATATTGCAGAACATAAATTTGTCTACAATGGTGGTATCTATATTTAAAGAGAGAGAGGTGGAAATTACATGAATTAAAAAAAAAACTATTACAAGAGGCTAAAATAATAAACTTTTAAAATAAATAAAGAACATTATAGGTCCATAAGCCTAACACTATAAGATAAAGCACTAAAAGGTTTGATGGCCCCAGAGTAGTTAATTGGTACATAAATTCTCCGTGGTGTAATTTTTGCATACAATGGTTGTTTGGGGTGGAGAATAGCTCATTACAAACTATCAGCTGATATCCATGCAATCTTTGGTATCCTCCTGGGTGGTTTTGAGATTTTCGAGTAAGAGAAGTGAAGTCAGAGTAGGAGAAATGAAGTAAGATAGAGTAAGAGAAATGAAGTAGATAGAAGAGAGGAAAGAGAAACTGTCAATGAATAATCACCGGCCTAACCTTTGAAGGCAAGAATCTGCCTCTGAATACCCTAATTCCCCAGAATCTAATTGTATATTTAATACCTTCACTCACTCCTTTGGCGGAATTTCTAAGAAATACAACTTTTGGTTGGGTCCAAGGAATGCCATGGAAAAATATCACGCTTGGAATGGTCAGAAAACATAATTTATAGCCTCAAAACAACCCTGGAAGTGTGGGATCTAAAATACCATAAAAAACTACCAAGAAGATAAATAAATAATGAGTTAATGGAAGAGTTAGGTTGCTAGTAGTATCTACCTAGACAAGAAATTAAATTATCTATAAAAATGGAAAAAAAAATATTGTGGAAGATGCAATCTCAAGGAAATAGGAAGATAACGCTGGTTTACTACAAGCTACTTCCATTCCACAATATAATTAGGTGGAAGAAATAAGGATAGAATGAAAGCAATATGGGAGGATATACAAGACCATTAAAAAACTATTGGAGGACCCTAATGTAGTAAAAAAATTTATGTGGAAGAATGATTTGATGTGGTATCAATATCACTTATATTTATGTAATAATTTTCAAATGAAACAAAAGGTCCTTTTTGAATTACACACTTCTCCTATAAGAGGACATTCATGATTCTTGAAAACATACCATAGGATCAAGATATATTTTTTATTGGATTTTTTTTAAGTAAATGTGAAAAATTGTGTGGTTGAGTATGTGGTATGCCAACAACATAATTGGGAGATAATCAAGACCCTAAGGCTTCTACAACCATTAGCCATAGCAAGGAAATATTGGGAAGAATTTGTAATGGTTTTGTTATAGGTTTACCCAAGTCTAAATGAAATAATTTTATGTTGGTAGTGGTAGATGGAATGACAAGGTATTCCCATTATTTATCTCTTTCTCATTCGTTTAAATAAATTGTAACTAAGGAAGATTTCATTGAAAAAACTCAAAATATACATGGAATCTTGAAGATCGTTGTAACTGATAGAGATCCAATTTTCACTAAAATTTTTAAGACTGATTCTTTTTTTTGTTTGGGTACTTAATTGACTTAGAGCTAATCTCACCATACTCAATTGAATGATAAAACTGATATTCAAAATAAATAATTAGAAGGATATACATTGTTTTTCATATAATAATCAGACACAATGGTTCAAATGGTTTCCCTTGGTAGCATGGTGGTACACACATCCTTACATGTTTCATAAAAAAATTCCCCTTTTATGGCACTCTATATATATATCATCTTCTATACATAAAGTTACTCTTGAAAGGAACTATAAAGTCTCAAGTGGTGGAGGAAAACATAGGGCACCATAAGAGGTTCTAAAATTATTGAAGGAAAATAGGATGAAACAACAAGGAGATCAACATCATGGTGAAAGGGAATTTGAAGTGGGGGATTGAGTATTTGTGAGGTTACAAAAATATAAAGTGATGTTTGTCAAGAAACAATATAAGGAAAATAAATTAGCACCAATATATTATGGCTCCTATAATGGGTTGCAGAGGATTCTAGGTGTGGCTTAAAAATTGGATTTACATTCATATTCATGTATACACTAAATATTAAATGTTTCTTGTTTAAAGAAAGTAATCAATGACAAAATATTGGTCCAAAATATTTTACCAGTCCTAATGAAAAAGGTAACATCATACTAAAACTTAAACTAATCCAAGAAGAAAGGATTGTTGTTGTAATCTTCAATTTCTATCAATCATCTAAAGAAAGAATATATCAAACAGTTTCTGGCCATGATCTCCCACAAAGGAAACTAATCCAATGATATAAAAATAAGTATTTTGTCTAAAAAATTACATAGAAATTGTAGAAACTGTAGTTGAACCATGTATCTACGTATGGGACTATAATAAAATGAAAGCATATAAAGCAATCAACTAAAAAATTTCAGCCACGCTGCTTATGACATGCGATAGTTGTAGGCATCCAAAACCAAATATAACCATTATTGTTGGTTGTATAAGGAACCATATAGCTAACTAAGTTGAGGTTGACACATAGATTGGTGTCATTGGGGTACCTGGAGAGGTAAGTTCATTACCCTTGGAAAGCATGACATTAATTCTTGCTAGTCTCATGGCCATATCCCTTTATTCAAGAGACATATATCAATTCTATTCATGGATAATGTTGAGTTGACGAGAAATATTACTATTTTCCCCCCTTTTTCCTCAAGGGAATTTATAATTATTATATTTATGTTTCAATAGAGTTCTACTATGCATAAGTATTAATTTTGTTAGCCACGCGTGTGGCCTGGATCTGGGATCCACTCAACAAATTCTGTAAGAATATCCTCATATGCATGAACATTGTTTTCACACATGGCACCAATAAAGGCCTGATTTATGGCATATTATATATGCTCAAGTTCATATCATGGTATATTCAGGTTGTTGTTTGTCCCTAGAAATAGACACAAGAACTACCCTCGTCCCTACTAGCTAAGCCATGTTGGTTTCAAATTCGTTGGCGAGGCATGGTGGGTAAGTGAAGAAGATGAGGACTATGTAGATGGTGGTAATATGGATAAAAGAGGGACCAATTTCAGCTACAAAAATTTGCTGATTGGGGGGGGGGGGTGCAATGCTGAGAGAGGCATTGTCACTGAAAGGGGATAAATAGGCCATAGACTAAAAAAGGGCACAAAAAAATGAGGGTATTTTGGTGAGGAAAAAGGGGATTGATAGACATATGGTCTTCAATAATAAGAACCAAAAAACGACGGGGATAGAGTACTTTGTGTCCAACCCAAAAAAATATCAAGGGAGTTGTAAACACCATGCACATAATGATAGGGAGGGAAGGAAAACTCACATTGCTTAAACCTAGAGGAGTAAAAATGCATTTACCCCTACCTAAATAGCTAATTAACATACCATCGATATCCAAAGATAATCACAGGAAGAAAAAATGAAGGAGAACCTCATTCCAAAAAGAGTTGTGGTTGAGCAAACACTAAAGTTGAGAGCTGGTGGGGGCCAACAACTTATTACAGTATACTTCTTAGTCACATCCTCCCTTCACCAGGCGAGATTTTGTCTTGATGTGAGAGAACTGAATTGGACCCTTCAACTTAGAGGTGATGGTATGTACATGTCAACATATCAAATATCAAGGGAGGCCAGGTCGGGAGAACATAGACCTTCCCCTTTATTCAAAAAGGAAACATCGCAGAATAGTTTTGGTGTGGCTAATAAGAGAATTGTGGGAAGTTCCCCCCATTGCATCTTCAACCTAGCATTAAGCATGCACAAAGAAAAGTCACTCACTACATAGGTCATCATAATGAATAACCTCTTCTTGAGCACATTGAATAGTGTGTTAGAGTATGTGTGTACAATCATTTCTTGCAATTTTATTGTCAAACAATGTGAAGGGAAGGATGACCCCGCCTCCTTCTCGAAGGAGTAGGGTGATTGGTGCAGGGGTAAACCCACAGTCCCAATTTCCTCTTAAAAATTCATCCTAAATTTATTTTTTCCAAACTCCACAATTCTGGCAAACTTGCATTGTTCTATTTTCTTAGTCTGGCTGATTAGATAAATATTCTGAGGTGTTTTAATATCTCAATCTGATATTGAGATATTAATTCAAAGTTCCTTGTTTGGTTATGGAACCAATATATGCCCCTTTGGAGTCAACGCAATCGGACCCAACGATCATACAACGTTACTTGGCCATATCAATCATATATATTCGACCAATACTGTGGACCTTGGTTGACTAATCACCAAGGCATTGCGCCATTCCACTTATTTTAAAACCTCTAACCAAACCAAATACATGGACCGTATGGATACTCCACCCAAGGTCAGACTTATAATAAAACACAACTGGTTTCCTCATAGAAATTGAGCTCCATTGTCATTACCATACGGTGGCTTGCGTGACTTACAACCATGGTTATAAATACATCTCAGTCCACAAGGTTTGACCTAATTCGTTAAGATTTATTCCAGCGATCAACACCATACATGTGGGGCCGTCGACTAATTAAATTTCCTTGCCCATCAACGGTTGTTATCATGTCTCATCGCTTCACTTGATCCAATGTATATCGCTCGGCTTAGATGCACAAATGATAATGTGCGATGAGATTGGTATCGCGAAACCGCTTCCTTCATGTGTCACCCAACCTATGGAATCACTCCAATTTCTGAATTACCACTTATTCCGCAAAGGCAGTGCGATCAAACCACTTTTACTATTCAATTCAGTCACGGTTCCACCTCTTACCTTCCAGGTTCCGTCGAGCTTTCTTTTGTTATGTTCCACCTCTGCCCTTCCTACTATTTCTTCACTCGTACTCCATAGGGAACTCAACCGACTTAGTTGCCCATAACCTGTCACAGGCTTTATAGCACCATCGGAGTCCACTTACACGCGATTATTGCTTCGTATTCGATTGCACCTTTACTCCATTCAACGCTGTTAGCTTAACACAACCATTCGGCTCGCCTTTCCCTTATACTAATTCTAACAAACAGAGCTAAAATACCCTGTATACACATAGCACGTCAATCAATTCCTTCGATCGTATACAGGCTCGAGTCATGGTTCCCATTGAATTCCTTCAAGCAAATCACAATGCTGGAAATTTCATTACTCGCTTAACTCTTTCCTCACGGAGTGCCTTCACACATTTTTATACAGTCACTCGTGCAACTCAAAGCCTGACACACAACATTTAACCCGATATGTAATAGTCCCTCTAATGGTTTCGTTCATAATTCCGAATTGTTAGTTCGTGTTCCACCGAGAGTTCAACGGCCTATACACACATAACTCAGTCACCGAGTTCCATGTTGGTTGCAGGGATTCAAAATTCCTTCATCAAGAACACATTCATATATTACACTTACTCAATTCAATGAAAGCACAGACAGTACTGAAATCAATCCGCAACATTGATCTCATTTTACTGGTTATACATAACAGGATTTATAAATGAGCCATCGCATTCAGCCCTAAGCATAATATCGACTTTATTCACATTGATTCTCCCATTAAATACAGAGCCTCGTTCAGAGCTCTATCACAGGTTCAATTTACATTCAGTCTTATATTCTGCTTGTGGAATTAGAGCCACTCACACAGGAAATCAAATCGACAAATTCACATACAGGACTAAATCACGAATGTACAGGTAGCACTGAACAGATTCTTTCATAACATATACATGGTTTACTTACAAAACTTTCTTCCTGGCCAGATCTTCCGATTTGATGGCCTCCCATTCTCTTATTACTCTACGTAGTCCTATGCAGGTCTTCTGTGCAGGTCTATGCGCAGGTCCCTTGACTCTGTCACAGAGGGTTATTTTTATACAACTGCAAGGAATCGATTCAATTCCTCGATGACTCATAGACCCTCCAACTTCCTACAGTTCCAAATTAGACTAACGCTTCCTATGCCCACTAATCATTCGGGCAGTTACATTTTCCTCTCTAATTAACTAAAAATTAACTCAATTATGAATAATTACATAGGGGAAACAAAAAATGAGACCCCCTTTATGTTTATTTATGTACAAATTTGTTCTGAGCCTAATGCCCCTGCATCAGTGATGGAAGATATCTCGTCCCCCCCACCCCCCTGCATGATTCACTGAGTTTTCACCTCGATCGAGGATATCATTTCTTGGTTGGCTAATGGAATAAGTTGATTGTTGCAAGTTTTATCCACGAGGGATTTAAATTTAGCATCTAGGGAGGTGGAGTGCATCGATCCCAGGTAGTGAACATAGAAAACTTGGGATCAACACAACCCATATTGGCTAATAAAATTGCTACCTTATTGGTTGTGCACTAGACATGAGAAGGGATTGTCACAGTGGATGTGTTATAGAAACCTTGTTGTTCTTGTAATGAATATTTCCAGTCTCCAGCTAGAGGATACCTTGTTTGGTTTAGAACCATTTAGAATTTTTTTTAATATTTTTTTCACTATGTGAAAGTCCCCTTCTACCAGGAGCTTGTGAAAACCTATAAATTTTGCTATTTTAAACCCCATTTCCAATGAAAAGATCTTTGCTGCATTATTATTATTAATCCCTATTGAGCTTGATATGCCAAATCGTATAAAGAAGGATTAAGTAGCTAATAAATTGAGCAATTATGAGTACCTAGTCAAATGGAAGAACCTGCCAATGGAAGAGGTGACATGGTAAGATTATTTGTTTACGTAGAAACACCAACAATTAGTCAAGTGTTGACCCAAAAACACCTTATTAATCCCTATATGTCAAGTTATTAAATTTATATATTTTATTTTTATGTAGGATAGAACTTTTAGTCATACCCTTTCATTATAATTATACCCTTTGTCTCCTATATATATGCCAAGGATACCTAGTCTTAGGATCATAAAATCTTGTCTTATACATTGTATTCATTGTAGAAAAAGGTTTCCCCTAAAAGTGAATTATAATTATATGCTTCTTTTCATCTCTAAGGAACATGGTTCATACCAATCATTGTGTAAAAAAAATTCCTCCTCCAACTTTTCTTATAGGCTCAATTTTAAAAATAACTTACTTACAAAGTAACTCACTTTTGTAAAGTAAGTGAGAAACACTTTTATAATGAAGTAACTTTATAAATTAAATTTTAATCCTATAAGTAACTTTAAAAATAGAATACTAAATTTTTAAAGGTGGTTTGCGGACACTAAGTGGCTACTACATCCAGAGGAAAATGTAGGTAGATCAACCTGAAGGGATCCACCGACCGACCAAACTAGCAAGGCCTAATCCCAAGGGCGTCGAGGAATTTGACCTTGTGACCTCCCAATAGGTGATGAAATTAGCAATAGGAACTCGACCAACCGAGCTATACCTTGGGACTAACGGAATACTAAATTTATTTTATAGTGATTCACTTTTAACTCAAAGTTGCATAAACCTTTTAAAAGAGTAACTTCAAAAAAAGCTTGAACAAAAGACCTTTTATTAAATAAAGTAACTCTCAACCAAGTGAGGTAATGAAAAATATGCAGCAAATGTTATGAAGGATGGTGGTACCTCTCTTTTCTTCTTTTCTTTTTCTTTTTTCCCTCTCCGCCTCAAAGTACATACTTAACCCCAAAACCCATGCTTTTATTCAAAACAATTCAACACGACCACACATAAAAACAAGTGAAATTTTGAAAAAAAAAAAATTATGATACTTCACAATAATGGAGCTCTATATTAGTTAGTTTACTTGGAAAATACATGTTCTCTCTCTTCCTAAATTTTTTAGCTCACACAAATCATGGATAAAAAATCACGTGCATAAAAGATAACACTTTATGTTATGTTTCATATTTGTTAAGATCACATAGATCACATGGAAAAAAGAATACAAAAATCAAATGGAGTAGAAAAATAGGAATATAAATAGTAAAATGAAATATTAACTCAAATAACAAAAAAAAAATAACAAATTAAAAGATATGTTAAGGCTTTATACCTCTATATATGATAAAAATGACCATATCTTGGGCAAACAAAATTATTTTCTAGTGAAATGAAAACTATTTCCATATGAAAGTGGTACTCTGACTACAATGGAACATCCCACTCAACCTATAAAAGCATAGAAATGGTATAACCTAGAAATGTTTTGATGCATAGCGTAACACGAGATCAAGATCTCAATTAAAAACTAAAGAACAATGGTTGGTTTGAAATGTCGACCAAATCCTAATGTTGTGATTAATCCGAAAGACATTATGATTAACTAAAGCAAGTATCATATGGACATTGATATCATGTTTAGGAAAATAAGTTATTTTAAGACAGGAAAAACATCTCAAGAAATTAGTCACACAACAATATCAAATATTAGTACACCAAAATTTTTACATGGTTACAACCCTTAAAAAGAGAAATAATCTGTGGCCCCATCTAATGCAATGTTGATATGTTAATTCAAAAGAAAAGTACGCGAGTAATATTTTCTCACTGTCATTCCTCAAAAAATGACCCTCCACATTATTTATATAGAGAGCATGGACTAATTGAGTGTTATGCCATGAATCAATATAGTTATTATTGTCGAGGAGAATATGAATTGGAAAATCACTTCATGTCTAAAATGTATCATGATTATTAATTACAAAACTACAATGCAAAATAAATAAACAAACATTTTACTAAAGACGCATTAGACCAAGTTGATATTAACTAATTCCTAAGTGTTGAATATCATAACATAAAAAATTTAAGGAACTCAATAAGATCATGACAAAATTGGGTAAGGGGAATACTAATTTTGACTCCTTGTATCTAGAATGTTCAAATATTGTAGGAGAGGAGTAGCAAGGCAATGTTTTTCATCCCTAGTGATACAAAATTCCTTAGGTGGGTCAATAGGCTTAAAAATTCAAGTGAGGGAGATTGAAACCATTCTAATGATGATTAGTATTTTGAGAAGGAAAATGATAAGGATAAATAATGTAAAAATGTGAGAATGAGGTGGATGATTATGAAGGAAATATTGATCCCAAGAAAATAATGAGATGAGACTTTCCAGAAAAGTTCAAGGAGTTTTCTAAAAATCCCCAATTGCTTGAGGTTGGATGAGACTCCTTCAATACTAAATGATAGTACCTTTCAATTCCCGCCTCTTAGTTAAACATTCTCTCTATCTATGTGATGAGTGAGACCCCAAATTCATCTAATGTTGATTGTATGAAGACCGACAACCCATAACCCTCTCTATTTGGTCCCATCCAACCCCTCTTCTCAGTAGATTTGTAGGTTCCTATAATACTAGTGTATCCCCTAATTGTTATTGTTATTATAACCCCCTTATTGTTATTGTTGTACCCATGTAGTCCCC
Source organism: Pinus albicaulis (assembly GCA_034641835.2). Taxonomy (NCBI): domain Eukaryota; kingdom Viridiplantae; phylum Streptophyta; class Pinopsida; order Pinales; family Pinaceae; genus Pinus; species Pinus albicaulis. Next base: position 799,861,666 of record CM076579.1, read on the forward strand.
ATATTGTTATTATTGTGCCCCATAGAAGCCCACTATTGTTATTATTGTGCCCTTACATTGTTATTGTTATGTCGGCTAGGATTATATTGTGACCCATTGGAATCCTATATATCGATAGGAGGTTTTGTATTTATGTAATCTAAAGGAGGTTTCCCCATTGAAGAGGCTAATTTCTAAATCGTTGATCTCTCTTTTCTTCTATTTTGTGAGTTGGTTTCATAACATTTGGTATCAACGCTTTGGATTATAGGGATTCGTTGCTCCAAACAGGTCATATTGGAATATAAATTTTTGTCTACGAAGGCTCAGACGCTAAAAAAAAAACTCATTTCATCCGAAATCCTGGGGAACATTGTGTACAAATTTTAGATCGTGGTTCTCTATATTTTGGGAGATATGGTATGCAGAAGGTAGGGTTTTTGTAAGATCCATACTTTCATCTCAAACAAGTGGAAGAGGGAAAATTGGCATAACTTTTGTTTTAGACATCAGATTGGAATTCTATAAAAAGTGACCGAAATTGCATGGAATATGGTTTTTTGTGTATCGATTTCAGAGCTGAAGGATGAAACAATGACACGTGGCATGCCGTACAAGTTCGATTTACCGAACCATCCCATCATTAGGTCATTGTGGGATATTGGGCATAACTTTCGTTAAGAATCCAAATTAGGTCCGACCCGTGGCATTAGAAAGAAGATTCATAGGGCTACTACAGGACCGGAGATCAAATCTTGGGGATCCAAAATTACAGATATACATCAGTTTCAATATAGAGCTCCTTAAAAACAAGAAAAAGGTGTGTATTTGTTTTTTTTTAAATTCCATAAGTCTTGTTTGAAAAATCAGTTTTTAATGAAGGTGTGGAAGATAAGATGGATGGTTTGAAGAATGGCGTGGAAGCTAAGATCGATGGTATAGAAAAAAATTGAAAAAAGACATGGAAGGTTTGAAGGAACGTTTGACCAAGTTTCTACAATAAATGATTCCTAATGAAAAAAAGGTAGTAGAGGAAACTCATGATGAGAACAAAATAAACGTTAATCATGATTTCATAAACTATAATGTTGGATTGAAGACCCACCATGTTCCAAATATCGATATGAGGAAGTTTGATAGCAAGGATCTCGTAACATGGATACTACAGATGGAGAAATATTTTGATCTCCATAATGTGAAAAATACACAAAAGTTACATATTGCAACTTTATATTTAGAACAAAATAAATTTGTATGGTATTGATTGCTTTGCTCTCGTAAACAAATTGTCACTTAGTCAATTTTTATGGAGGAATTGATAGCACATTATGAGGATAAAAAGAGCAACACCTTCTTTAGCCAATTGATAAATATCAAACAAAAGGGTTAAATGGTGGAGCACATTGAGGAATTCCAAAAATTGAATATACGGGTAAAGGATATTCTAGAGGAGCATAGGATTTGTTATCACACTCAAAATTTTTCAATTTTTTTTGATAGGGTCATCATAAGCTTCACCTTGTCTCATTAGGTTAGATCATTAATTTGATGATAAATTCACTTAATCATGTTTATTATAGGTCATAGACACTTCATTAGTCTTTTAATTAGGGTCATATCCACAATAATCCACCTTGGGTTCACTTGCATAGTCATCAAATTTTAAAAATAAGCCACTTGTCTAGTTTTTCACTGTTTCATAGCAAATACAGTGGAAAAACAATGGATTTAGCTACGAAACTACCTAAAATATCCATAGAAAATCCACCAAAAGACAATTGATGAATTTTCATTTGCTATTGGTTTTGGGTAAAAGTGAGATCACCTAGTAGGTTATGACAACTATCCAACATGTAAAATCATAAGTGCTTGTCATCATTACACTTTCATTCCTCCATTTGTCATTTTCCCTGTCATATTCGAATTTCATTTTTTTAAACAAATCACCCAAGCTCCTCTCTATCATTAACGCTTTAACCTTTGCATGTATCAGTCATTTTTCATCTTAGAAGAGTTTAGCTTTGTGGCAAGCGGCTTGCTTTCTAATTTGTTTTTTACAGGTGTCAAATTTTTAAGAAGGCAACTTGGTTATAAAGGGAGATGGGCATGAAGAAGAAAGCATACAAAGGAGGCTCTGTGATTAGATAGGAGCCCATGGAAATTAATATATTCATGGAGGACCCTAGCTTTGCTAAAGCATTCACAAATTCAATTTGCTTGAATTTCTGCTGGAGCTACAAGGGAATTTGTTGTGTTTTTGGACTGTGTGAGAAGTCAAATTCAAGAGAATATTATGGATGAAAAGAGATGAATTATGCAATAATGAGAGATGATATTTTCAAGAACATAACAACTAACAATAACCTCTTTCAATTTTTTCACAGGTGCTACCAATTTGGATATTCGAAAATGTATTTGGGACCTATTTTCAGAATTTAGATTTTTCCTATTTTAGACACGTTTTTCTAATGTATATTCCCGACAGCTGGAGATGGTTTTTAGAAAACCAAGAGAGGTATTTATTAAATATGAACTTATTTACAAAAACCTCCTCCAATTTTTCAACAACTATCAAGGATAGGGAGATACAAGCTCATCTCTTAACCCTATTGTTTCAAAAAAACTAGACTCATTTTATTGGTAAATAAACTTGCTAAAGGTGAAAATGAGGCTTGTTGAAGAGAGTAAGAGGAATTTTGAACCAAGTTTTCCTTATCATCCTTCATCGTATAAATTTTCAAATATACAGGTGAAATTTTGAAGAAAAAGGGAGAATTTTGAATTTTCTACAAAGTCAGGTAGTTTCGTAGCGAACTCCAGGCTTGAGGGCCAAAATTCGCTACGAAATTTCTGAAGAATGTTTTTAATCTAAAAAAACCGTTTTTTGAAGATCCAAGGAGGGAAATTGATGGTATTTAGTTATTTTGACCTGAAAAACACTTTTTTATTAGAGAAGGTGGCAGAAGAGAAGGTTAAAAGGTAGAAGTGGGCACACTACGAAATTTCGCTACAAAACTGCCTAATGATGCTCTGTTTTGCAGAGAGATATATTTAAAGAGTTTTTGAAGGTTTTAATGGAGTATGGAAGGAAAAATATCCACCTAGAGACATAAAAGCATACAGTGGGACATCATAGCATATATCCATTACTTTCCATATGTGTCACTCATCCAAATCAACATGAAGACAAAGTTCTAGATAATGTTAATCTTTTCCTAAAAAATAGGACAGTTGTTTTTTAATTCTTGGAGGTACATTCATGTCTTGGTGGTGGATAATTCCACCCTAAAATCTTATCTTTATCCATGTAATTTTCCCACTACTAGAGAAATGGATGAAATAAATGTAAAGTAGAGTCCTATTAGGAGAGTAAGTCTTAAATGACTATGTGTCTTTTTATGTTCCAGAAATATAGTTTTTAGTTATGATTAGGTGTCAAAGTCATGGTTCGATGATCTAGCCAGTTGGGCAGGTCCTATGTAATAAAAAATTTTATATTTATAGACTAAAAACCAAATGAGAAAAGGTTGGAAGATGTGATTCTAGACTACTACGATTGTAATATTTTTCTCATTAGTAATATGCAGTGGCTGTGAGATTTATTCTTTCACCTGAGATTCATATGATGTTTAATTACTATTTTTCTATTTTTCTTTCAATATCTTAATGTTTAATTACTCATAATTCATGTACATCATGCTATAACTTTATTTAAGCATTGATTTATTGTATATCTGTGTGTCTTGTCCTTTTCATCAAAACATCTACATGCCTCAGCTTCCACAAGGAGAACCATGTCTCTGATTTTCTTAGCAATGACTCCATAAGCCCAATGGTAGTAAACCCTATAAATTTTTCATCTGTTTCCAAACACATTCAAGGCACTATTACTGAGTTAGCCATCTGCTTTTAATTTATTTATCGAATATCCTTTATCCTTTTGAGAGAGCCCTCTCAAACTGGAAAGGATAATTTCGAGTTGCAAGTGGTTTGAAATAATTACTTCAAGTTGACCATTGAAGCAACCCATCAAGACTCAATTTGGTGATAATAGGATTGATGTCCACATAAGGACATTGAAGGAAAACATCCAACATGAGGTTCACCTTTGGGAAACTAATTCATTGGAGAAGTCATTCATGTTGGCAAGAAGGATTGAATGCAAAATTATGGCGACAAGGAATCCTACCGCTCACATCTATAAATATGTATGTGTTTCTAATCCTAGAATTCCAAAACCTATAAGGTTGACACCACAAAAATTGGAAGAAAAAAGAGAAAACTGGCTTTTCTATAGTTGTGATAGAAAATACACTAAAGGTCATAAGTGTGCTAAGAATAAATTATTTTACATAGATTGTGAAGAGGAGGAAGAAAATTAACAGTAAACTTCAAAAGAAGAGGATATACACCAGGAACCAACCCTAGAGGAAGAAGAAATGAATCCAAAAATATCATTTAATGCATTGGGAGGAATTACTGCTCCTCAAACTCTCAAGACAGAGGGACATATCAAGAAGAAAAATGTAATAGTGTTGATTGATTCAGGTAGTACCCATAATTTTATTCATTGTAAGGTAGCCAAGGAATTGAATTTATTCCTATACCTAGCACTAGAGTATCAAGTGATGGTTGCAAATGGAGGAGCTATAAATTTCTCTAGAAAGTGCCATAATATCAAGATAACCATGGGGGAATTATGAAAATACCTGAGCACAGAAACCCTAGTGCAGTATATTAATTTAATTCTCGTACTTGTTTTATTTAATTAACAAGTTATTTAACTGAAGTATTCAGAAGAAAAAAAAAAAAAAACACAACTAGCATCCTACACATTTACAAATAATTAACTAAAACATGGTGCACATATGACAATTGTCACACAATTTTTTCGGACAACTGGAAAAAACAAATGCGGGAAAACTGGTGCAACGGATTTGAGGGTTTATTATTATTAAGAAACAATATTTTGAGTACATATATGGTGCCATAATATGACTCGCCCAATAGAGAAAACCTCAGCTACAAAGAAAAATGTGAGTTTTACCTCACTCTACAAGTCCTAGCTGATCCGGATGAGCCTCTGGTGAAACCCCAACTAGCTCTGCACAGTCTCTATGATGCCACTTCATAAGCGTGCATGGCCCTGATTGAGAGACAACATCACCCTTTCTTTGCGTTGATCAGATTCTCCCGGAATCTAGTTTCAGCCCTGCCGGCTTAGAAACCCCAATATCTAGTGAATTTCAGACTTATCCTTGGAGGCTCCGCGCTTCCCCTACATGGGCCCACGTCACCCCCTCTAGGGTCTGCATCACACCCTATGATGACTGCATTGCCTCCACTGCGTCTATGTTTCCATTGATCTGTGTTTTATTCTTGTTCCTTCGACCAATCACTGCATCTTCCCCTCACGACTTCTCTGAATCACTCAAATATGATCTTCGTCAGAGCACATCTTCGTCAGAATAATTCGATCTCTTAGATTTTGTGTGTGTTATCCAACTGAACCCAAGCCTTTCCTTTATACTTTTATCATTGACAAATCAACAACCGTGATATAATCTCTAATCAACGACTAATATTAAAAGAGGCTTGATCCACGTCACTTAGAAAGTTGTCATCACATGTGTAGATTAATTCACTTTAATTTTTCAATTTTCCTAAGTTCAACTTAGGGTACCCATTAAAAAATTTAATTATTTGAATATTTTTTACACCAGATGGAATTTCTCCAAATGCTTTTTGGGTCTTGGATATATCATGTGTTCTAGCCCCTCCATAAATTTTTGGAGCTAGAGCACATCTGATGCTACCTCAAAATCTCAACACTCCCTCTTAGCGAGGAGTGTGCTCTAGAAATACTTCACCATTGAAGAATCACCCTGATATCTGTCATTGGTATCCGCGCTGGTGATGCTTAGCCTATTTTTATCCATCCACTATGTTGATGCTCTCTGTATTGTTGCCTATGTCACTACCACTGACACCGCCACATCTGTACTGCAGCTCCCTCTCAAATTGTTGCATAATGCTGCCTATAACACTGCCACCGCTAACTGCTGCACTGAAACTCAGTTGTTGAGAAGTAAGCAACTGAAGGACCATCACCCAACAACTGATAGAGAAGTCAGTTTGGCCGCGTCTCATTAATGAAGCACCCTCTATTGTTGCTCTGTGTTGTCTCACTAGAGCCTCTGTGATGCTACTGCTCTGAACTGCATAAGCACTACCCCTCTGCGTTTTTGAATTCCCATCAACCTCTACGCTGCTACTTCCACACTGCTACTACCATTGCAGTGCACTGCTCTACAATCCAACGTCCCAGCACTGCCTCTACTTCTCCATGATCTTCTGCCCCCAATAACTCTAATCATCCTGCTACTGTCTTAAGCCTCTCGTAGCTTGTATGTGATCCAAGATTTTGGGCACCTCAAGGATCCTACCTTCACCATCTGTAGATGCTCTACATATTTATATCACCCCACCTCTTCTCTCGAGGCACATGAGAACCTATGGCCACATCATCATCACTACCATTGTTCCCTTTCGCTGATGCTGGCTTGGAATCTGACGCTTCCTTGTCCTTCTGCTTAGGACAAGTGTTGGAGAAGTGTCCAAGTTTGCCACATCTGAAGCACCATACCTTGGATAGGTCCTTATTCTTCTTTCATTGTTGTTGTTTCCCCTTATATGATAGGGTTGCATATTCATCCTCCTCCTTATTTATCTTGACACTTCCATTGTTGAATTCCCTCTTGGTCACCCTCCAGATCTCCTGCTGCTGAAGGATTTCCCACATGTCTCCCCAATTTGGGAGTTTTCACTACCCAGGATACTCTGGACAAAGGTATCCCATTCATTGATGATTACATTCATGGAAGTCCTCACCATGAGCCTATCATCCGGATATTCTCCTATGTTAATCAACTGGTCCTGGAGAGTCTATAATCTAAAGAGGAAGGGATCAATCTCCACTCCCTTGTGCATCTCTAAAATTTGCATCTGGTTCTATAGAAGCATCTTCCATTAGATGAAGCTACCTTGATATAGTGTGGTCAGAGTTTTCCACACCTCATTTTCTGTCTTCTTCTCGGAAATGTGTGGGACCATGTGATCCTTCACTCCATCCATGATCAAGTGCTTAACCTGCGCCTAATTTTCATTGAATTTCTTCAGAGCATCCACATCGGTCAACATAGCTAGGAAATTTTCAGCGCGGTCTCTGATTACTAAAACATAGCAAACATATGACAAAAGACACACACTTTTTTTGGAAAAATGTCCCCAGAAAAACCCAATGCAGGAAAATCGGCATAGAAGATCTAAGGGTTTATTATTATTAGGAAACAATATTCTAAGTACATCTAGGGTGCCATAATACAGCTCACCCAAGAGATAAAACTTAGGCTACAGAGAAAAATGTGAGTTTTACCTCACTCTGCAAGTACCGACTGATCTAGATGAACCACTGGTGAAACTCAAGTTAGCTCTGCGTAGTCTATATGCTACCATTGCGTAAGCTTGTGTGGCCTTGACTAAGGGAATGCATCACCCTTGCTCCATGCCGATCATCTTATCCTAGAATTTGGTTCAGCCCTGTTGGCTTAGAAACCCCAATATCTAGTGAATTATAGACTTTTCCTTGGAGGCACTGCACTTCCCCTGCGTGAGCCTTGCGTGGGCCTGATTCACCCTATTTAGGGTCTATGTTACATCCTATGATGGTTGTGTTGCCTCCACTGTGTCTATGTTTCCCTTGCTCTGCGTTGTACTCTTGGTCCTCTAACAAATCACCGCATATACCCTTCACTGCTTCTTTGAATCACTCAAATCTGATCTTCACCCGAGCACTGCTCCGTCATAAGAATTCGATTTGTTAGATTCAGTGTGTATTCTCCAACTAACCCCAGGCCTTTCCTTTATACTTTTCTCGTTGAAAAATCAATGGTCATGATCTAATCTCTAATCAATGACTAATATTAAAAGAATCTTGATCTATGTCACTTAGAAAGTTCTCATCACATGTGTAAATTAGTTCACTTTAATTTTTCAATTTCCTTAAGTTAGACTTAGGGTTCCTATTAAAAAATTAAATTATTTGAATATATTTTACACCAGATGGAATTTCCCCAAATGATTTCTGGGTCTTGGAGATCTCATGTGTTCTAGCCCCTCCACAAAGTTTCAGAGCTAGAGCACATCCAATGCTACCCAAAAATATCAACAGGAATATGTATTGAATAGTCCAATGCTCTCCATTCCAATGGGTGGTGTTGATGTTGTACTAGGATTACAATGGTTACAAACTTTGGGGATGGTAGCTTTTTAATTTTCAAGAAATTTTCTTGAATTTTTTTAGGAAGGAAAGGAAGTTGAATTACAAGGTGTCACAGGGAAGCTAGGATAGATAATCACCTTTAATGTCATGAAAACGCTTCTGAAGAAAGAAAATCAAGGCGTAATTGCAAGATTATGCTCACTATAGGTTCAAACATCAAAATCATCTATTTCTCCAGATATCCAAAAAGTATTGGACAATCATTCCAAGGTGTTTGAGACTCCCAAAGGACTCCCACCTATTCGTGATCATGATCATGCTATGCTATAAGTATTTTTTGATGATATGCTAATCTACAACAAGTTTTGGAAGGATCATGTTCAACATGTTGACAGGGTGCTCAAAGTATTGGAGGAGAAACAATTATATGCAAAAATATCCAAATTTTTCTTTGAAGTACAGGAGGTGGAATATTTGGGTCATATTGTATCTCACGAGGGCGTTAAGGTAGACCTTAACAAAATTAAATCCATGAAGGAATGGAAAATCCCCACAACCATAAAGCATCTTCGAGTATTTCTAGGGTTAACAAGATATTATCGCAAGTTTGTTAAGAATTATGGGAGAATATCGACACCTCTAACATTATTACTGAAGAAAGATGCATTTTCTTGGACTCCAGAAGTAACTAAGGCCTTTGAAAATCTTAAAGAGGCAATGTGCCAGGCATTGGTATTAGCTACGCTAGACTTCAAAAAAACTTTTATTGTGGAATGTGATGCCTCATGAAATGGAATTGGTGCGGTTTTAATGCAAAAAAGAATACCCATTTCTTTTGAAAGTTTTCCAATCAAAGAAAAGTATTTAAAGAAACATATTTACGAGAAGGAAATGTTGGCAATATTATGTGCACTAAAGCAAAGGCAACCTTACCTAATGGGAAGACACTTAAAGGTAAAAACAGATCATGATAGTCTTAAGTATTTTTTGGAACAAAGATTATCTTTAGAAGAGCAGAAAAAATGGGTCACAAATATGTTGGGCTATTACTTTGAAATAGTATACAAAAAAGGGAAGAAAAATGTTGTTACAGATGCACTCTCAAGAAAGGATAAGGATGTGGAACCAATGCTTTGTGTCATTTCTATTATCCAACCTGAGTGGATAACCGAAGCACAATATGAATGAAAGAATGATGAAGAGGTGTGGACACTCATTCAAAATTTACCGAAATATCCTAGTACATATGAAACATTTAGCTAGAAAACTGATTCATTATGGTACAAATATCACTTATATCTTTGTAAGAATTCCCAACTCACAAAAGATTCTTTTGGAATTGCACACCTCTCTCTTAGGAGGGCACTCAGTATTTTTAAAAACTTACCACGGGGCCAAGAAGGATTTTTTTTGTGATGGCATTAAATCTGATATTCAAAAGTTTGTGGCAGAATGTTTGGTTTGCCAACAAAATAAATTTGAGACAATTAAGACCCTAGGTCTGTTACAACCTTTATCCATTCCAAGTCAACGTTGGGAGGAGGTTTCAATGGATTTTATCATAGGTTTACCCAAGTCCAAAGGAAATACTGTCATCATGGTGGTAATTGAAAAACTTACCAAGTATGCACAATTTTTTGCATTATCTCATCAATTTAAAGCTAGTACAATTGCTACTGCATTTATGGAAACAATTCAAAAGCTACATGGAAACCCAAAGATCATTGTAAGCGAAAAAGATCCCATTTTATAGGAAATTTTTGGATGGAATTGTTTTCTTGTTTGGGTACTCAATTAGCTCATAGATAATCATATCATCCTCAATCTGATGGGAAAACTGAGATAATGAACAAATGTTAGGAAGGATATCTTTGTTTCTTTGTATCTGATAAACATACACAATGGGTCAAGTGGTTGCCTCTTGTTGAATGGTGGTATAACACTTCCTTCCATACTGCAATAAAAATGACCCCATTTATGGCACTTTATGGATATCATCCACCATCCATCACATTATATTTAAGAGAAAATGCTAAGATTCAAGAAGTGGAAGATAACATCGAGCATCAACAACAAGTTCTCCAACTATTAAAGAAAAACCTCACTTTCATGTAGAATCGAATGAAACAACAAGCAGATCAACATCGTAGCGAAAAAAGTTTTGATGTAGGAAACTTGGTATTTTTACGGCTACAACCATACAAACAGATTTCCCTCAAGAAATTTAAGAAGGATAATAAATTATCACCAAATTATTATGGTCCTTACAGGGTGTTGCAAAATATTGGTACTATGGCATACAAATTGGAGCTTCCTGCATCTTCTTGAGTGCACCCAATTTTCCATGTTTCATGCTTAAAGAAGGTTATAGGTGACAAGCTCCCAGTTCAAAAAATATTTCCAAAACTTGACGAAGAAGGAAAGATCATATCGGAACCTAAAGCATTCACAGAAACAAGAACTTGAAAACTATGAAATCGATCAATTTTAGAGTATCTCATCAAGTGGAAGAACTTACCTGCTGAAGATTCGACATGGGAGGATGAGATTTTATGCAGAAGCATCCAAAACTACTCAAACGTTGAGGACGACACTTGTTTGAAGGAGAGGAGTATGCTAGGTCCCTATAATACTAGTGTATCCCCTTATTGTTATTGTTGTACCCATGTAGTCCCAAAACTATTATTATTGTGTCCCATAGAAGCCCACTATTGTTATTGTTGTGCCCTTACATTGTTATTGTTATGTTGGCTAGGATTATATTGTGACCCATTGGACTCCTGTATATAGAAATGAGATTTTTTCATTTGGATCATCAAATAATTTTTCATTTATGTAATGCAAAGGAGGTTTCCCCCTCGAAGAGGCTAATTTCTAAGTCGGTGATCTCTCTTTTCTTCTATTTTGTGAGCTGGTTTCATAACATAGATTCTTTCATTTTGATAAAAAAAGAGAAGGAGAAGAGGAAGTTTTTAAAATAAAGGCTACTTAACCCCGTTCTAGACTTGAGCTCATTCTATATAATGATCCAAAAATTGTGATGTTATACCCTTAATCTCTTAGGGGTTACACAAACCTTGAAGATGCAAGATCATTACTAGAGAGTGATTCAAAATAAATTTTAGACTTCTCATCTTCCCACACATGATAATATAAAAATTTAGTCTAGTAACATGTCAATATATATCAAGTACCTCAACACCTCCAAATGGAACAATATGTTGATCCAAGAGGTCAATTCATATCAATGGATATGTAATTCAAGAAAGTAACTACAAAGGCCAAAAAGGTAGAAAAGAAAAACACTAAAATTAATATTAATGATTATAGGGAAAGACAATATATAACACATGATGTGGTTACCTTATTAGAGTAAATTCAAGTGGAACAAAGAAAATGAAATTCTCTAGCAACCCTTTCATTCTTATGCTAGTTTAGTAATTGATGAGTGAAAATAATAAGTTAGGAGAGGAGTTTGATTTTTGGAACAAATGAGAACAAGTAGCTAAACATAGTAGTTAGTTAGTAGTCAAGTAGGTAAGTGCACTACAAGTGGCCAAGAAAAATGTAGAAACATCAGTTACTCAACTAGATAAGGATTGGGAAGAGATTGGAGATTTTAATATTAAAGCTCTTCTTGATCCAAATTTTGGTCAACAAGGTTACAACCACAAAACATTGTGATTCCATTTTCTTAAGCTATCCTCAAAACCTCAACTTAAAAGAATACATATTCCTCCTTTATTTTCATTCAGAATATTTTAGTACAATGACACTTGAGAGGGGCCCATCCCTAGATTACTTCTATGGGTCCTAAGGAGAGTAACCGATGTTTAGATATAGTGAACGCACATGGTACTTAGACAATAGGTTGATGGTTTGTAATTTCATAGTTTTTATGGTTCGTGCATTTTGCATATGTGTTAAGGTTTATCTATAGTTTGATGTCAATAATTTTCTTACATGTACATTGTCTTTAAGGTGTTAGTTCTACTTATGTCTCTAATATAAGGTTGATTCGTGCATAATGTTGGCAATATCGATATATGTTTTGTGCTCCTTGTGGTAAACGAGTTGAATTATTTGGAACTTAAAAAAGAGGTCCAAGACCTAGCAAGTCAATGATATTTTCATATTGGATATGGTCTCACACATGCATCATTAATTTTCATTTTTATATGGTTTTCTTTCAGGTGATGTTGTGAGTTGGCATGGTATTATAAGGTTTGGATTTGGTTTGCATGGTGCATTTTACATGGTATATTACTCAACCTAAAACCCTATGCATTTAGTGACTATAGTCTAACATTTCATTTTAAAGATTTTCTATCATTGTAATGTTCCCACTTTTGGATCCATCCTCCACCATGGCCTATCCTATAACTACCATATTGATCCATTATATCAACTCTTTACACTTGTATTAAACCCAACCTATTGGAAATCGATCATCAAGTGTTTCAAACCATTGATTGGTATTATATGGCCAATATTCAATCTCATCTATTGAGTTTACATCCTAGCCCATGAATTTGAAAACACGTAGTCATTTTGGCTCTTGGATTCATTGGTTATATGATCTATGTTTTGAATTTTTTCCTTCTCATCAATTTAAAACTACTTTCACTTGGTATTCAACCCTACCTTAGCTACCATCCTAGAATCACCACAAGGGCTTGGATCCAAGCATAATAAGATGTTGGTGATTATGGAGAATTATGGGCCTATGGAATCCTTCATGTAATGTTAAAGAGGTGATTATTGTAGTTGATTTTTATTGAGTGAATGCTTGGTTGTTTAAGTTGGACGTTGATTTGACATTTTTTCGGGTGACACTAACTAGTATTAATTCCTAGCCTTTGTGTTTCACATTTTCCATCATGAGATGATACCATGTCATGTTTATGGTTTTTTCATTTTATTTTTGTATTCACATACTATTCAAAAAAGTCCTTTTATTAGTGTTTGAGTTTTCTTGTTTTATATATTTGCATTTACGTTTCATTTTGAGAATACATTGAACCAACTCCTTCAATAGATACCCATAGTCTCATTCATACTTTTATTTTGTTTATAGGTATATGGATATCAATTGATATGATTTGGTATCATTACATCATGTAATGATGTTAAAAAAAAAATCCACAAGGAGTCAAAATCTACTCATGTTTGTCTTATTTATTGGCTCTAATGGTTGCATATTATACCTTAACAAGTTCATGATTGTGTTGTTAATTAGTTTTTAAACAATGGACAATCCTCAATTTAGTGCAAAAAACTCAACCTATTCCCATTTTTCTATTATTCCTCATTATGTGCACTTTTCCCTCATCATGGGCACTTCAACTTGGCCTAGTTGGTATATTGTCATGCTACATTGTTTATGCAATGGGCTCTAAGGTGTAAGTGTTTTACCTTGCATTAATGTATGGATAACATATACACTATTATGTATTATTTTACTAGCATCCTTCCATTTATTCCTTCAATGTGACTTGTTTGAGGTCAAACCAATTTTAATTTTGGTTTAGTGGTGAGCACATTGACCTAGAGAAACTTGACTCCCCCACTATCTAATTTCTCTCATGGTTTGGCCTTTTGATGGTAGGTGTGGTTGAATTTCTCCTAATTTTTTAAATTGGAGTTAAGATATGACATTCATACACATGTTTCAACCCACTTGGGCCTCTATTTAAGCTCAAAATTAGTCATTATTATGTTTTCAATTTCTAAAACCCTGGTTTGTTGTTCTTGGTAATTATATTTAGAGTTGTAGCCTCTATTCGTTTTTCAATTTTGAACTTTGTTTTTCCTTCACCATCTCGTAATATAAGCTAATTCAAACCCTATTTCTTTCATATTTAGTCATTTCTTCATATTCGTTAAACTTAGCAAGTTTCTACCCCATACCTTAGCATTTTATATATCAAATTGTTGAGGTTGCAATGATTTACAATCCTCACACTTATGCATGAACTCATGTCAATCATTGGTTGTTTATCTTGGCTTGCACATTATTTTATGACCTTTTCCCAAGTTGCATGCCTCATTTTTTAACCTTAATTTTTATCATTCATGTCCATATGATACCATTCAATTATTTTAAGATTGTACATGATATTACCTTTCAAATGTACCCACATGTACAATGATGTTCCGCATATTTTTTCATAAACATTGTTACATGCATAATCAAATCACCCTTTACACTTATTGGTTCTATGATGTATATTTTACCTTTATCATCCAATGGTGAATCCAAATAATTATGCTAATGACACACATACCTTTTGTGATATCCCCACTAAATAAAGTTTTTCTAAGTACATCTCATTTTTGAAATTTTGACATTTTGATAACTAATGGACTTAGAAAAAGTGGGTTGGGTAGACCCCACTTAATTTTTGGAGAAAAGGATTTTATGCACATTAGAGAAAAAAGGAAAATTATTTTTCTAGTGGAATGTGGGGGTCATAAGGAAGGAAATTCGAACCACATGGAGAATTAAAACTAGAGGAGAGAGGAGAGAGAGAAGGGGTTGTGATCTATTGGAGATTAGGACACACTAAGGGTGAAGGGACCAACACTTATAAATAGCACAATGAGGCTCTCATTTTTCATATTTTTTTCCCATATATCTGATGAGATCGAACTCTCTTGGAGATGTTGAGCACAAGAAGAGGAGTGTTGCTTAGCACAGGAATTCCAAGCAGAAATCCCACCCTCATTTCAGAGAACCTTGAGTGTCTCCATAGTGAGGAATTTGGAAGTCCATTTTAGGTCTTCTCTACATCTAATTGTAGGAACTTTTCATTTATCCTGCATGTTCCCTTGGGCACATAAGGTAGTTCGTACTAGATTATTGGAGAAGCTTCCTTTGGGTAGAGATTTCGAGCATTTGCAAGAGAATTTTCCTTGGTTAGAAGCATATATTCACACCATTTTGCAGGGTTGAAGCATAGGGTAAATTGGTTGGCTAAATTTTTCTATTTTTGTGTGTACATAGAGGATACGTAGAGGTAAGGAGCAGTAGATATTTCTAGAGTTGGGGCCAAAAAAAGTGGGCTATTTCCAGGAGAAATTTTGCAGTAATTTCATAGGAATTTTAGTAGAGGATTTGTGCCACATTCAAAGTGTTTCTCTTTCAGTGCGTAGAGATGGGTAGGCTAGGTAATTCTTACTTTTTGGGGCTCTTCGGGTCAGCTAGAATTAGCCCAAGAATTTTTTGAGTCTTTTTGGGTTTGGTGAGAGGAGCTCCAACTTAATTTTGAATAATTTTCTTAGCAATTTTTAGGGTAGAAACACTAGTTCTACTCCAAAAACAGCAATAACATTTTTTTTATCAATGCGCAAAATTTGTTGGAGCAATTCTAGTACCCAATCCATCATATTTTCACCTTGGTTTTGCATAGACTTTAGTAGAAAGCCCAGGTTCTATCGTTCTTGTCATATTATGTACTCAGATTCCATGAATTTATAAAATGGCTTAGTTTCCTTTCCCATTTTATTAAGTTACTAATTGTGCGTGCATTTTTTAAAAATTAATTTGTTGTAGCTAGTGCATGTATTTTATTTTCATTGGTATTTCCTATATGTAATATTACGGTGGTATCAGAGCATGTTATTGGCCAACTGTAGGAAAAATTATAGGTGATGCCACCCAGATACCAAGGAATAGTGTTCCATAAAGGCAGAGGAAGAGGTAGAGGAATAGGCCATGGTAAAGGAGAGGAGCTCACCCCTTTCTTAGATACATAGATTGAGCACATTAGGTAGCACAAGGATAAACAAGAAAGTAATGAGTGACCTAGATAAGATGGTTAGGGATATTTTCTAAAGGATATGATGACGTAGAACCAACAATTGATGAGGCAGAATCTATAGATGATGGGCATGCAAATACAAAACAAATAGGGACAAATAAACAATGGAGAAGGTGGCTCGCAGATAGAAGGGGGAAGACACATGGATTCATGCATGAAATGACAAAAAAAAAACCATACTTATTTCCATACTATCCATCCCACTATGCCTCATTTCCTGGATGAGCTTGAGAGAGAGAAAGAGCCTGACACATTCACAAAACTGATGAGATCCTTTGCAAATGGGATCAATGAGTATGATGTGTTGGATCTCAGGGTGAGGAGGGTTTTATCCTTTGAAAATTTATTTCATATTAATATAGAAGTATAGACAAGGATAACGGACACCTTACAGAGGAGGTTAGCAACATCAGAACCAAGACACGTAGAAGTTGGCAGGGAAGGTCATACTGCCCAAGTTTAATGTGTCAGCTAGGAGTTCAACCAGAGCATGGATACAAAATATGGACACATAAATTAATTTGTGTTGAAATTGGAAACAACAAATATTGAAAATGGCATGTAGAAATGGTACCCAAGGGGGCTTCTGATTTAATTTTTCCCTTAATTAAATTAGAAGTAAATTGTAATTCCACATCACATGAAAAATTGTAAGTGTTAACTGAGTCAGAAAGAATTAATTAGCTCAGTAATTCAATCTGGAGGTCAAACTAGAGGAATGTAGGGTGTCTCCTACCTTTTAGGAGCCCTGGTTGAGTTATTTGTGAGCTGTAATTAGTTAACTAAAGTATTTGAGTTAAAATCGGTTTAACTAGTTCTAACTGATGGATGAGATAGTGATAGGTCCAATGAATTAAATATGATTTACACATGCAGTGATCAATCATTGAAATGATAATTCACTATAAATAGTTGTTTCATGTCAATTCTAAGGAAGGCTTAGTTAAGATTGGGGTTAAAGGGAAGATATCTATCAGTTGTATAATTAGAAAAATTGTACAAGTCATGCAAGAAGTCATCAGGTTTCCTTGAAGGAATTGCACAACCATTAATTGGTAATTTCCAAATTAATAGGGGCTCAATTAGCCCAATAATGTGTAAGAAATTTTGGATAGACAGAGGCAAGCAAGAGGTTAAATATTGGACCAAACTTGCTTAGATCAGTGCTAGATTCGAGCAGGATCAAAGTGAGATAGTTAGCAGAGTGTAGAGGTTTCTCAGTGAGGGAAATAACATTTTATTGTTTCATGGTATTGAATTTATGAAATATATAGATAGTGGGGTTTTGAGCAGCTGCTTTCCCTAGATACATCTTGTGTTGTGCGATTGATAATTTCTTTCACTTACTTGTTATGTGGTTGTGAAATCGAATTTGGTTTCCGTAAATTGTAGAAGGCTTCAATATATATTTTTAGTACATTAAAATATAATAATTAATCCCTTTGGATAATTTCTCCAATTAGAACCTCGTGCATGATAAAAATGCTATAAAATTCAGCACTACGCACTTGGATAAAAATGTGCAGGAGTGGTGTTATCATGGGTTCGTTAAGTTGGGAATGGCATAAGCACATCCTACATGGAATTCATGAGGATACTTATAGAGCATTTTGACCGGAAGGACCTAGAGCTACACTTCTGGGAGCTAACTAATTTGAGGCAGACAAAAATTGTTGAGGCATGCATGGAAGAGTTGCAAAGACTAGATGTAATGGTTTTTGACATTTCAGAGTCAAGGCTGATCATGTTATTCATTGAGGGGTTGGTGGAACCATTATGTGGTTGGTTAAGGGCCTAAAAGCCCATATGTTTGGAGGATGTTATTAATCGGATTAGGGAAATTCTTGACACAGTTCCTAATACCATAGCACTAGTGCCTCCCATACCTAAATTTACTCAGAAAGGTAAGAAAATTATAACTGCTTAGAAGGAGTGGTTTGGATGTGAAAAACTAGATGGTGAGGCGAGGAGAGACCTTTGGAGGAGGAAATTTTGCTTCACATGCCAAGATCCATGGTCACCGGGACATCGATGTACCAAGGGAAAATCCCACTATATAGAGGTGTATTGAGATAGTGGGCTAGAGGAGGAGGAGGTTGTGTAGGAGGCGGTTAGAAGAGGGAGCGAGCCACAAGGTGCAGGAGGAGACCCACCCCTTCCTAAAATAGGTGTTATTGCTTCACTTTAGTGAGTTACGAAGTACTTGAAATTGCGGATCAGAGGCATATTGCAAGGGAAACCTGTGTCAATGCTAGTAGATATTGGGGCTACCCATAATTTGATTGATGCATAGACGATTGAGCCAAGAGGGATACATATGGAGGCCTTTGAGGTTTTTTCAATGCTAGTGCTAGGGGGCCAGACCATGTAGCATACTAGATATGTCCCCATGATGACAGTTACAATGGGGAATTTGTCTGAGACAGATCACTTCTTTGTAGTTAATGTGTCAGACACCATTGTAGTTATGGGTGTCTAATGGTTGTATTCCCTAGGGTGTGTTACCACATATTGGATGAGATTAGATATGGAATTTATGGGGCCAAAGAGGAATCTAGTGGTGTTGAGAGGCATGCATTCATACCCACTGCAAATGGTATATTTCCACCGGATGGAGGATAATTTAATGTAGCGATATATAGCATGGGAAATAGAGTTGCATATTTCAGAGATAGGGACTGATGTACATCATCAACACCCAAATATTTTGGCATTATTAAAGAAGAAACATGCATTGTTTGGGGAAATTCCTCCAGGTCGTCCATTAGATAGGGGTTTTGAGCATACCATAGAGTTGGAGGAGGGAGTGCATGCAGTCATTAATACTCCCTATAAACATCCCAAGGGTTATCGCGATGAGATTGAGCAGGATATAGAGGATTTGTTGGATTTGGGCCATATCAAGTTGAGTTCTAGGATCTTCACTTCTTCAATAGTGCTAGTGAATAAGAAGGATATGACCCTTCGCATGTCATAAATTACAAGTCCCTAAATAAGAATATGTTGAGGATTATGTACCCAATTTCGCACATTGATGAGTTGATCGATGAGATTAGTGGAGCTTAGTACTTATCTAAGATATATATTCAATTTGGGTAACATTAGATTTAGGTGAGGGAGAAAAAAATTATGAAGATTGCATTTGGGTGCCACTACAAACACTTTGAGTTCTTAGTTATTCCCTTTGGGCTAACCAATGCTCTAGCTACATTCTAATATTGCATGAACCATGTGTCCCACAAGAAACTGAACATATGTGCCTTGGCATTGTTCAATGAAAATTTGATATACAATAGGACATGGGAGGATCACCTTCAACACTTGAAGGAGGTATTATGCATTCTTGAGGAGTAGCAGTTGTACATCAAGATGTCCAAGTGTGAGTTTGGGCTGACAGAGATGTTATAACTTGGAAATGTGATTAGGGAGGACAAAGTGTTTGTACATAAGGAGAATATCAAGGGCATTATGGATTGTCCTACACCCATGAACATGAAAGAGTGGTGGGAGCTCTTGGGTATATGTACCTACTACAAGAATTTGTGAAGGTCTTTTCACAACTAGAAACACACCTCATAGATCTGAAAAAGAAATGATATTTTGAGTGAATAGATGTGGGGAAAGAGGCCTTTTAGTGCCACAAGAGAGTACTGAGAAGTTGCCTAATGTTGGATTTGCATGACTTTTCATAGCCATTTGTTTTTTAGTGTGATGCATTTGGAAAGGGAATCAAGGTATTATTGATGCAAGGTGGACATATGATAGAATTTTAGAGTCACAAACTTCAGGAGTATGATACAATATATTACAAATATGATAAGGAGAGGTTGGCCATAATGCACATTTTGGCCAAGTTTCGGTAGTGATATCCTCCACAGTGTCCCAAGGCTGAAAAGTAGACTGAAGGAGGTAACCTCAAACCACTTTGGACTTGGTAGCTAGCCCTACCAAATCAGAGAGGGATCTCTCTGTAATCTCACAGCCAAATTAGTGACTGGAGAGGAAAATATATCCTAGGATAGTTATGAAGCTTAGTGAGGGTTTAATTTTTAGGGTTTGTTGGATTATACTCAAAGTTCTAGGGAACTAGGTCAGGGTTTAAAATGATTTAGTTGCAGGGATACAATTGGGCAAGGTAGGTATGATTCAATAACACATTTGATTTTTCGTTGTGATATAGGGTAGAAATAGAGAGAGATCAAAATGAGCATAGGGTTATGACTTCATTTATCATAAGAAAAGAGACAAAATTAAAACCTCATCAAAACAGAGCATATAAACTATGAATTCTATTTAAAACCTTATGAGATAATCACTGAAAAGAAGCTAATGGATTATGGAAAACTAATTTTTCAATATAATGATTAAACCGAGGAAAAATACTGCTACTAAATCATACCACATGAATCCTAAGATAATATCTGCAACTGTATTTGTATTTTTGCAAAAATCTAATGTACAATAGCTCCAAGCCTTTGAATAACTGATGTACAACCTTGAATATGACTGAAAACTAGCTACATATAGACCAAAAACTACATTCCCCCCTCTCAAGGGTCAAATACATCAAGATAGCAACTGATCAGACTAATATCTCTAACCAAACCTAAAAATAGGGAGGTTAGGAACTAACTCTCCATTTAGCCTTTGATTGACTTTACAAACATTAATGATCATCATATATACATGAAATTTTCTTTCACAAGCTCTATTACAATTAATTACATCATGTAAAAGCATAAAATAAAAAATTACACCATGAAAACTCGATCTTGACTGACTAAACTTAAAAAATTACATTGCTATAAGAGGCGCAACATGTTTGGCAGAAGCACAACATGTTGCTTGGAGGGAAATTTTGAGGGCTTCCCTTGATAAATTTTCTGAGCTGAAAGTTGATAAAGATAGCCATGTATGTTTAGTAGTCTCCTGAACCTGCAAGCCTTCAATACTCATCCTCCATGTCACCTAAAAACTGATTTTATTTTCCCACAACTACTCCATAAGCGCAACAACGGGGCTGAAAAATAGGTAGAAACATGTTTTTTTGTCTTTTTCTCACAAATGGTGGGCTGACATGGAAATCCAAGTGTATATTCATGATGTAAAATTCAATATATATCCAACTATGTAGGTTTGATCTCATTTAGAGCCTATAAGAAGAAGCTCAACATGAGCTCATTGTGCTTCTATGCATCATTAAATTCCAAAAACTACCAAAATAAAAAAAACTTCAAATTTTTCCAAAATTTCAAAAATTTGTTTTCAACTCCTTATTTTGCATTCTAAGTGTTTGAATATGCAATAAATGATTCATAGAAAATAAAATTAATGTTTTCCCTCTTCTTTAGCTTGATTAGGGTTTTCTTTAGCTTCTTTTTCATATTTCTAACCCTAATTCTGCAAATTTGATTCTTGGTGAAGTAATGCCTTGCCATGTGTCTTTGAAGCTTGGTCTTTATGTTGTCCTTCTTCAAGAGCATATTCAAGTGCTCATTAAATTTTCCAAGCCAAAACTCCCTGTATTGTTCAATCTTAGCTGCAATGAGGTCATCAAAATCATGTTGACGTAGGGGAGATGATGGCTCACTTCCCTATTCTTTTTTATTTGATAATCCTCTTGGCTTCATCTGCACATATTTATCCTCAAGTTGATAAAAATGAATCAATGCCTTCCATTTATCATCCTATACCACCAAATATTCCTTAGGTTTTCTTGAAAAAAGTTGGTTTACCTTTAGCTGCATGTTCTCCTGGTGTAGAAATGCAAACATGAAATTTTCCTTTGAAAGACTGACCTGAAGCTCTCTTATTTTTTCTTCTTGCTCTTCGATTATTTGCTCTGCTGACTTGTTTTGTTGATGCTCTACTAGATCTTCCATTTAAACATAAAAGGGTGCCTTCTAATCCTCATTTTACTACAAGGGTGAGTCAAATACATGCCTAGGCCATGACTACTCCTCTTCTTATTGAACATGCTCAACTATAGTTTGCTTAGGAATTTGTCTAGTTTGTGACCTAGTGAAAGTTTTAAATGTAGAAACCTCTTTAGATATCTCAAAGGAAAAAATCAGTCTTTCCCCCTTCTTATAAGTCTGTGTGATCTCTTCCCTAGTTGTCTTTGCAACCTCTGTTGTTTTCGTTGAAGAGCCAATCTCTTATGGCCTTAGGGGTGCCAATGGAGTACGTTGAATGCTAGGTTAGCTAGTAGCAGGAAAAAGAGACGATGACTGCATGAATGCCTCCCAAGATAAGTTTATTTTTGAAAGCTGATGTAGGACAATGACATTGACCAAGCCATGGTGAAATAGGTTAGCTTGCTGATCTTTCACTTTACTTTGCACCTTCTTTGTCATCTTGACAAGACTTATGCATAAGTAGTGAGGTAGGTTGAGAGGTTTGATTGTTGTGAAATGCATCAAGAGCTTGATGTGATACTGATATAGTCTTGAAAAGATCCCTTCACAGGTAGATTACTTCATGATATTCTTCATTAAAGGAGCATACCTGTCAAGCAATTTTCTGAATGGAAAAATGTGTGTAGGATCATTTTTGTGGTATGGCTTTAGGAAAACTTTGTAATTCTCGATGTCAAAATCGATCCCTTTAAACTAGATTTATAAATAGTTAGGGATACATGTGGTTGAGGCTATGGAATCTAATGAGATGTTGAATTCAACCCCAATTATGTTTCCCTCACTCCTAAAACTAGTGGAAAAGAGACTTGTCAATTTGGCATGACAACTTGCATCTTGAATCCTTTCACAAAATCTAAGGCAGCCCACATCTGCAAAGGATTTCTTGATGAAAAATGAGGTCATGATTTCTTGAGTCTGAGTTGGATCAAACCTAGAAACATCTCCAAATTTTTAATACTTTTTCTTCTCATTGTCCATGGTTTCACTCTCCATGGTAAAACCATAGCTAGGGAAGGTAGGGTAGGGTGAAGAATAGGGGAAAAAGGGACTGTTGAATTGAGGGAAGGAAATGGAGGGGTTAGGGACTTAGATAATTCTTGCAAAAATTTTTGGAGATGGGGATGAGTGTTAAGGAGTTTAGGGAGGTGAAATTTGCTAAAAAGAGTTAGGGAAAAGTGGGAAACTGTGGAAAATACAGTCTTATCCAAAGGTGCATATTAGGCTAAGGTTTGTTGTGAAAATGAGGGAAATGAAGTGAAGGAGTTACGGAAATGGTAAGGGGAGGTATGTGAGGTATGGGAGAGGGTAATAGAGTAGGAAACCTAGTTGGTTTACCATTGTAAGGAAGCAAAAACTCATGGAAATCAAAAGCGTAGCGAAGCCATAAGGGAGGGATTTTCACTGCATTTTTCAAGGAGAATGATGTATAAGAAGGTGAAAAATTGTCTACTTACTTGAAAAATAGTTGCTGGAAATTGTAAAGTGCTGAAAAGAATCCCTGTGATTTCTTTCTTGGCCTCCACTTTCAAAAACACAGCATGGGTGCAGAAGCGCATTGTAAAAATATAGAAGCACAACACAGGAGGTGGGAAAGTTGTTTTGAAGATGATTTTCGATGCCCTAGTGGCTAGAATGAAGCTTGATGACAGAGAGGTGATAAATGAAGGTGAAATGAGAAATTGGAATGCTGAAATGGTCTTTTTATAAGATAGAAGTTGATTTTTGTTTGGAGTTATGAGGTGACATCATTAGTGCTTTTGAAAAATTGAATGCTAGGATAATGTAGAGAAGATCATCACTTTATTATGCAAAGTACATCTTCATAAGGCATAAAATGTACCTTATAAATCATTTAGAACACTCTTTTTCCTAATTAGTAACTCCCATGATGGTGGCCTAGGTAATGACATGACCCTTTTTTATGAATTTTTGATGACCTGACCTAATGATGACATGAAATGCATTGATAAAACATATGATTTTGACCTTGAAACTTTCAGTATGCATAACCATGAATTGATGACCAAGAACAGGATGTAATTTTATTGAATTTGAATATGGTGGGAGCAGTAATATACCTAGACACACAAAAATATGATCAAATTTTATTTGAAGAATGATTTGAAACTATAAAATTTGACCCAAGACCTTATCATTTGACACTGAAAGAGTACATTTGATCACTGGTGACTGATAGACACTAACATTGGCTCTAGTTGGGGATGCCAGCTCCTTTTAGGAGGTGTCGAGAACACCATAGACTAGGTAGCCTCATCCATTGGGAAATGGAGTAAAAAATAAAAACAAATATTGACACTGAAAAAAATTGACTGACAAACTGAAACTGACGTGACTAGAAAAAAATGAATTAAATTTTAAAAACAAAATTTGATCAAAGAAACCTTATGGCATTCTCCTCATTCTTCAAGCTTCCATGGAAACTCCTTCACACTTTAGCAGCAAAATAAACTGATATGTACAATGAAAATGAAAAATTTATGAAAAAATCAAGTGAGTTAGTGCTAAAGGAGTCTACCATTGACTGGTCCTCTTGAAAAAACTTGTCCATCAAGTACTTTAAAAATAAGGAATTCTTCCTTCTGAAAGCCAAAATTATGTATAGTCCTTTCCACAAGTTTTCAAACTTGCCATGCTTTCCTTTTTCCTCATTCTGGATCCATTAGAGAACTACATCTCACACACTGAAATCCTATGCTTTTTTTTTCTGTCATATATTTTCTTGAAGCTTTGAAGTATTCTAAAATAATTCCTCTCGATATTGTTGCAGATGAATCATCTAATTGATTCTCTGCTCAATATCATTAGGCTCACTATCAAATTTTTGAAAAATTTTCATGACTGGGATAACAAGAGAAGTTGGAAAAATAGTGTCCACTCCATATACCAACTGAAAGGTGACATAACTATGGATTTATTAGTGCTCAATTTATCAGCCCATAAAGAATTGATCAACTTCTTGTGCCAATTCTTCTTAATTTCTTCCAGCAACTTCTTGATGATGTTTACCAATGATTTATGATTCATCCAACTCATTACCTTTTGGGTAATATGTTGTTGAATTCCTAAGCCTTATTTGGTACTTATCACAAAATTCAATCATCTTCATATATTTAAAGGAAACTGCATTATTCATGATTATTTTCTATGGGCAACCAAATTGGGACAAAATATTAGAATCAATAAACTGAATTATTATCGCATCCATAGCTTGTCTGGTGGGAATAGCCTCGATCAATTTCGTTAAATAGTCGATAGCTACCAATATCCACTTGTGCTGTGCTAAAGATGAAGGGTGAATCTAAATGATAAAATCAAGACCCCACCGCTGAAAGGGTGCTTGAACTGAAATGGGCTGCAAGGGAAACAATAACAACTTCCTATTTCCTTGAAAAATCTGGCACTCATGGAAAATCATGACAATTTTGTAAACATCGAAAAAAAAACGTGGCCAGTAAAAGCCCAACCTCAATATCTTATTTGTTGTGGTCTTATAGACGTGATGACCACCACAATCACCTTTGTGAAAATCATTCATTACTTCTTTTTCCCCACTTTCAACTAAAACATTCAGAAAAACTCCTCCCAAATATTTCCAAAACAATGCATTATCAAGAATACAATATTTGAATGATTTCAACTTGAATGATCTACTCTTACTCTTTGACACATTCGACAGAGGATTCAAATGCTGGAGCACGTATACAATATATGAATACCATGGAGACGAAGTAAAACTCCATGATACCTGAGGTGATGAATCAACTAATTTTTCCTTGGAAAGTGCAGCAATGAGATTGATGTCCAGAACATGCAAATTGGACTCTGTCATAAGCTTCACCAAACCTTGTCCTTTGATCAAATTTGTTGGTTTAATTTCGAGGTCATACTCAAGCATTGTAGCTATCCATTTTTCGTGCCTACTTTGAGTATCAGTCTGCATTAAAACATCCTTGACTGCAGCATTAGGAACATAGGAAACAATATGTGAGTAAAGAATGTACACCTGGAAAACTTTCAAAGCCTTCATAAGTGCCAGGGCCTGTTTCTCAATGATATTATACCTCAATGCCACATCCCTTATGGTTCTATTGAAAAATTCAATTGGTTGTTCCGTTTTTTGGTCTTTCTTCTACATTAGGAAAACAACCAATGTGTGCTCAAAAGAAAATTAAAAAATGAAAAAAATCCATAGTGTAATCAGGGCTAATTAAGGCAGGAGCATGAGACAAAGAAAAATTGGCTTGTTTGAAGGATATTCTTGCATCCTCAGAGCATTTGACCTCATTTTCCTTCTTCAACATTTCAGTCATATCCCACAAATGTTCAACTATATTAGGAATGAACCTTCTAAAAAATTTGATCTTACCGTTAAAGGACTGAAATTCCTTATTGTTTCTCTGGCAATCCAATTGCTATATTTCTTCAATTCTTGAGGGATATATGCGGATTCCATCCTTTGATATGATATTCCCAATTAACTTACCCTCTTCCATGGGAAACAAATCTTCTTCAGATTTAACGAAATGTTGAATTGGGCCTGCACCTCTAGAACAAAATCCTCAAAAGATGCAAGTGATCTTCATCTATTTGAGAGAAAACTGTTATATCATCAAGGTAAATAATAAAAAATACATCTTTCTCATTAGAAAAAGTGATATCCATCACTTGCTGAAATGTCGCCCTTGCTTTTTTCAGCCCAAAAGGCATCTTGGCGTACATGAAAGTACCCCAAGGTGTCATAAAAGTTGTGTTGGGAAAAATACTGAGAGGGGGGGGGGGGGGGGTGAATCAGTATTTAGGACTTTGTCAAACTTTTTTCTTTTTCACTCTCTAAAACCCATACGCTACTTTGCTGAAGCCAACTAGTGTATACACGCGGATATCCTTCATAAAAATCGCGTATACATAGAGATCTAATTATGCCATTAATTCTTCACTTATATCATTCCATCATTCATTCATTAGATGTTCAACAAAACGATGAAACATGTCGAGTAAAAATAGTATAAACCATCACACATAAGCATCACACATGAACACCGAGGATTTTAGGTGGAAACCCAAGTCGGGAGAAAACCACCGCTTGCTGAGTTGCTCGGCCTTCAATATTTTATTATAGAGAAAACATCTTACAACATATGTCTTTGGCGCGGCCTCCTGCAGCACGCGAGAGGCACCCTGTTGCTCGTTTACCCGGCCTCTCACGGAAGGGAGCTCGACCCCGCTGCTCTCGTTTACCAACCTCTCCTGGAAGGGAGCTACGACCCCCTGATCTCGTTTACTAGCCTCACCTGGAAGGGAGCTACAACCCCCTGAGTGAAGGCTACAACCCTCAGCACCTCTATGGACCACGTTTCACCAATTTTCACACTGGATCCAACAACTCAAATAGAGTACAACTTGTAGGCCTCATTTTAGACTGGACCCACTCTACACATTTAAGCTTAATCATACAACCAAACTGATACAGACAACTCAGAACTGTAGAATACAGATAGCAGTAACACAGCAGAACAGATCAGACATTTCATACCCCATGCTTCAGCAAACCCTAGTTTGAATACGCGCTTTCCTTTCACTGATCCCGCGTATATACGTGCCTTCTACCATACAAACCCACGTATACTTCTGTACATATTACAGAGCTAATTTCACTACGAATACGCTCTTTCTCTTCAGCGAAGCTGCGTATCTACGCGCTTCTTCTGCGGCAAACTAACGTATGGTTCTTCAGACATTTAGGTCATTGAAATTCTTCAGAACAGACACATCACACAAATTTTACCCTTTACGTCAGACAGATGTTCGCCTCATCTCAGATCTAATCATTCCATAAACAGATGTAGCAAATACAAATACATTTCAGATCTAGATTCCCTTCTTCATAATTTTCTTCATAGGTGCTTCATGCATTCAGATCTATCATTCAACTGTAACCCTTTCCATTCAGATATACTTCAGAGAGAAGTATTCATTCAAGCTCAGACATCTTGCACCCACGCTCATGATTTGCACAATGAATTTCTTCTTCTTATATAGGTTTACCCTTTTTCAATACCATGAGCCAAAACCACATTACTTCCGATGGTATTCCTGGACGGGGTCATTTAGACGAATCATTACCCAATACAATGGGTCAATACCATGGTGGTTACCCCTGGTTTTGCACTTTATGAGCGCCTTTTCCCATACGCGACTTGGCACGTTATTACCCGCGTGCATACGCGACTTCTCCTAGACAAAACCGCGTATTCCTTGAGACATACTCTTTTCATCATAGATCTAGCACATATTGAATTCCTTTCTTCATTTCCTTCTGTACTCTCTGTAGATACATCAGATTTACATCATTTAACAAGTTCATCAAGTAGGTTTTCATCATCTTCATCAAGTGGGTTGCCATTCAAGGACAACACTCTATCAAGTGGGTTGCCATCAAGGACAACACTCTGCATCATATTGCCAACAATCTCTCCCTTTGGACTTGATGGCAACCATGATGGTGTTTGATCACTACAATAGATAGGTACAATAAAAACACAATGACACCATGTCACTCTCTTCATTCTTTGACACCATTCTTTCTCTCCTCTATTCAAACACCATATCACTCTCCCCCTTTGACATCAAGGGCAAAGGGCGGAACAACACCAGCGTTCTGCAGATCTGATGTACACTGAAGTGACCAAGCTCCCCCTGAGCTCATGCTGAATCTTCAAACATATTTTTCAATGAAGTACATGACTCTATGACCTTCCTATCACCAAAGACTCATACTTACAGCAAAGATCCAACCAAGTGGATTTACATAGGAGACTCAAGTACCCAACCAAGTGGGTTTACATATTTTGACTCAACTACCCAAAAAAGTGGGTTTACAAAATGAACAAGTCCTTACATGACTGAATATTACAAAAATACACCATAGGTCTCAACATGACCTTTTCATCAAACTACAAATATGACTTGTCATGACCAATACCAGAAAGACCTCAAGAGAGATCATATATCAGAACCATCATAATGCCAACAATGCATTATACTCAGCAAGGCTAGGGCTCCCCCTGAAAATGTGCATCCAAACATCCTTTCCATATGACTAAGGCTCCTCCTTAGCTTGTACAACCTGAACACCATTTCATTAGCATGAGTATAACCAGAATAATGCTAACAGTACAATCATTAGCAGTCAGATTGATGCTCCCCCTGAACCTCTGCTCCTGATCTTCAGCTGTCATTGCAATTCTTTTATCATTAATGAATACGCGACTGTGTCTGCTGGAACTCGCGTGTATACGCGACTTTTGTTCATCGAACACGTGAAAGTGAAGCATAGAAATTTTCACATTCCTTCATCTCCCCCTGAATTTGTCCTTCCTGTACCTGTCTTCTTCATATCAGATGCTCTGTCAGAAATACATATAACCAGAATAACCAAACAATACTGAAAAATGTTGACCCTCAACCAAAAAATGTCAGCAATTATCCATATGCTGATGTATGTTAATGTACTCGCGTATATACACGACTGTGTTTCATCAAAACCGCGTATTCAATTTAATCTTCTGAATTTAAGCAGATTTGTTCTTTTGACTGGCAGAGACTACTCCCAGTTTCTGTCTTAGATATTCAAATGCTTCCCTGGGCAGAGGTTTGGTAAAGATATCAGCAACTTGTTCCTTGGAAGGAACATACTCCAACTTCACCCTTTGTTCAAGCACTTGTTCACGTAAGAAGTGATACTTGATGGGAATGTGCTTGGTCTTCGAATGCATAACAGGATTCTTTAAGATATTGATGGCACTTGTATTATCACACTTAATGGGGACAGGAGGTGTACATTTGATTTGAAAATCTTGTAAGGTTTGCATCATCCAAAGGAGTTGAGTGCAAAAAGATGCGGCAGCCACATATTCTGCTTCTGCTGTAGATAAGGCAATAGAATTTTGCTTCTTGCTGAACCAAGATACTAACCGGGGTCCCATATAGAAAGCACCACCACTAGTGCTTTTCCGATCATCAACACTTCCAGCCAACTCTGCATCAGTGTAAGCATGAAGAGTAAGATCAGCATTCTTTGGATACCATAGACCAAAGTCTTGAGTTCCTTGTAGATATTTGAATATTCTTTTGACAGCCTGAAGGTGAGACTCTTTTGGATTAGCTTGGAATTGTCCAACAATCCCAACTGCATGCATAATGTCTGGTCTAGTCCCAGTGAGATAAAGTAGACTTCCTATCATTGATTTGTATTCTGGTTGATTCACCGGGGGAGAATCATCATGAGAACTGAGATTGCATCCGGTTATCATTGGTGTACTTACAGGTTTGCATTCTTCCATGCCATACTTCTTCATAATTTGCTTAAGATATTTTGCTTGTGATAGGAATATACCATCTGCAGTTTGATGCACTTGTAAGCCAAGAAAGAATGTTAGTTCCCCAAGTAAGGACATTTCAAATTCTTGCTGCATGACATAAGCAAATTTTTGACTCATAGATTCTTCGTTACTCCCAAAAATGATATCATCAACATATACAACCACAATCAATAGTTTATCATTTTCAACTTTTGTGTATAAGTTGCTATCAGCAGAACCCTTTGAAAATCCTTGTTGATGAAGATATTTGTCAAGACGATAATACCATGCCCTTGGAGCTTGTTTGAGACCATATAGAGCCTTTTTAAGTTTACAAACAAGATTTTCATCATTTTCCAAAATGAATCCTTCCGGTTGTTCTATATACACTTCTTCTTCTAGATCACCATTGAGAAAAGCAGATTTAACATCCATTTGATAAACTTTGATTTGTTGAAAACTTGAAAAAGCAAGAAACATTCTTATGGCTTCAAGTCTAGCTACAAGAGCAAAAGTTTCTTCAAAGTCTATACCTTCTTGTTGAGTATACCCTTTGCAAACCAATCTAGCTTTGTTTCTTACAACATCCCCATTCTCATTTAACTTGTTCTTGAAAATCCATTTAGTTCCAATGACATTTTTATCATGTGGTCTTGGTACCAATTCCCAAGTGTCATTATTTTCAATTTGATCAAGCTCTTCATTCATGGCTTGCATCCAACATTCATCTTTGCTAGCTTGATTGACATTGTGTGGTTCAATTGTGGATAGAAGTGCCAGATGACTAGAAGATCCCACAAGAGTTCTCCTTTTTCGTACACCTGATTCCTTGTCTCCCAAAATTTGAGATTCAGGATGATTCTTTTGAACATATCTGGATGGAGCTTTTTCAGATAGATCATCTTCAGGTTCTTCATTGGATCCACTATCTATATCATTTCTATTTGATGTATAAGGACATAAGTCACCATCATCTTCTTTTGTTGTTTGTTTTTCTTCTTTAGGAGATGCAGGAGACTCATCAATAACAACATCAATACATTCAACAATCTTTTGAAGCCTTTTATTGTAACATTTGTATGCTTTTCTTGTAGATGAGTAACCAAGAAATATCCCTTCATCTGATCCAGGTTCAAACTTGCCAAGCTTTTCATCATTATTTTTTATAAAGAATTTACTTCCAAAAACTCTAAAATGCTTCACAGAGGGAGAACTACCATACCAGAGTTCATATGGAGTTTTGTCACTATTTACCCGAACATGAGCCTTGTTGAGAATGTTAGCTGCTGTATGTGCTGCTTCTCCCCAGAACATGTCAGGAGTTCCAGAATCATTGAGCATAGCTCTAGCCATTTTTTGAATTGTTCTATTCATTCTTTCTGCTACGCCATTTTGTTGTGGAGTGCCCGTTACAGTAAACTGTCTTTTTGTTATGTTGTTCACAAAATTCAAAGAATTCATTTGATGTATATTCTCTCGATCAGACTTAAGGTGAATGGATTTTTAGATCTAATTCATTTCTAACAATGCTTCGAAGATTCAAATTTTTCAAATGCTTCATCTTTGTGTTTAACGAACCCGATCCAACACAATCTTCAGAGTATCATCAATATAAGATATAGTATTCTTCCACGTGGTGACTTTTCCTCATAGGTCCACATATGTCGTTATGAATGAGTTCAAGAGGCTCACTTGATGATCCTTTGGCATTAACGTACTCTTAGTCTCGCTTTACCGAATTGGATGCCAGGATTTGCATATGATACTTTCTAGTAGATTAATATTGGGAAGACCACGAACAGCTTGAAGTCTGCTTGCTTTGTTGATTTGAGAGAAGCTCAGATGCCCCAGCCTTCTATGCCATAGCCAATTTTCTGAAGACTTTCTCAAGTAACATTGATCTTTGCAGTTCAGTATATACAGGTTGCTTGGATTTCTTTTCCCTCTTATAATAATTTTACCTGTATCAAGATCACGAACCACACACTCTTTTGAACTAAATACAACTTCAGTTCCTTGATCACACATTTGACTTACACTCAACAGATTATGCCTTAATCCATCCACATACATGACATCATTAGTCTTCACCTTTTCTTTTAGAAATACGGACCCTTTTCCTTTAATTACAGCAGGAGAATCATTTCCAAATGTTACTTTCTTTTCCTTTTCTAGAGCATTATATGAAAGGAGTTTTCTTTTTTCACCTGTCATGTGTCTTGAGCACCCACTATCAATGTACCATTTATTTTCTTCACCTTCTGCAAATAACGCTATCCCACAATTTTCAACCGACGGTTCTTTCTTTTTCCACACTTTAGAGCTTGAGGGAACATGTTCTTTTGGCTGGATCTTGCTCCTGCATTCAGATTCTTCATGACCAAAGTTATTGCAATAAGTACATTCAACTTCGTTTTGAAGAGGCGAAAAGTTGTTGTAGGTGTTCTTCTTTGGTTCGATATTCATCCTTTTATTTCTTGCTTCTCTTGTCATAATGGTTTTATATGCAACACATTGAACAGCTTTATGACCAAAATTGTGACATGAGAAACATTGTCCATTGAAGTAGAAATTTCTGTGATCATGAAATCTTCTATTTGAGTTTACCTGTTGGTTGTAGCTTCTTTGAAAGATCTCCTTGTTAGTGTTCTTTGAATTGAGATGATCATGCTTTACCTGGAAAGATCCTTTGTTCCCTTGCTGAGTGGCTGAATGAAGTGCACCAGCTGTGGCTGCTTTCAGATAATTTGGTGCTGAAGTCTGGGAAGATTCCCCAGTATATCCAAGACCTGTTTTTATAAGAGGAGACCGTTGTATCTTGATAATCTCATCTAAGGTTTCTGAACCTTTAGCAAATCTAAGATTGAGAGTTTTTACTTTCTCATTATCTTTTCTTAGACTTACTACTTCACACTCCAATTCCTCAATGCGTTTTTCCTTTGCTTCAAGCCGATTTTCAAGAGTCTCTATGATTATGTTCTTTTCTTCTAGGCTTACTTTGAGTTGATTGTTTTCTTCAAGAAAATTATTGTCTTCCAGAGCATCCACAAAAGTATCCTTTTCTTCTCTAGATTCTTTTGCCATGAGCAGTTTAATATCTTGTTCACATTCTTCCTCACTATCAGATAACCCATCACTGTCTTCATTAATATAGTAACTTTTTCTTGTGCTAGATCGATTCTTATCCCTTCTTGCTACTTATTTTCCTTTAGTAGATGTTTCTTTATAAGGACACTTTGTAGCATAATGACCAACTCTTCCACAATCAAAACATTTGAAAGGAAGCTTACCTTTGAACCTTCCGGTTCCTAGTTGGAGTCTTCTTACAAAATTTGCTTCTTCTTCTTCTTCAGATATATAGCTGGATTCCTTGACAACTTCCTTTTCTTTTCCTTTTGCAGACGCCTTAAAAGCAACTTCTTTGATTTGAGAAGGACCTCCTTGTCTCATTTCAAAAGCAGTCAGAATACCATGTAATTGAACAATAGTAAGAGTTTGCAGATCTTGCCTTTCTTCAATAGCTGAAACTTTAGAGTCAAATTTTGAAGTCAAGGATCTTAAGACTTTTTCCACCAGAGTAGTATCGGTTATGGTTTCACCTAAATTTCTCATTCGATTTACAATATCATATAGACGAAGAAAGAAACTGGCAATACTTTCATCACTATGCATCCTTAAATTTTCATATTCAATTCTGAGAGTTTGGAGTTTTGCACTTTTTACCTTTGTATCTCCTTCATAGCTCAGAATGATTTTGTCCCATATTTCTTTTGCTGAATTTAGCCGCATCACTTTAGCAAATTCTGGTTCAGACATGCTTCCTAATAAGACATTCACTGCTTTGGCATTGATTTCATACTTCTTCCTTTCAGCCGCATCAGTAGGAATACTTGCCGGATATTGATAGCCTTCTTCCATGATTGCCCATACTTCTGCACCAAGACTTTGCAGATATGCTTTTGTTCGTACCTTCCAGAATATCAGATTGCTTCCATTGAATAGAGGTGGTTTTATAGACATTACTCCTTCATGACTTCCCATTGCGACGGATCTCCTTCAAGCGATCAAGCTTCTGCAGAAAGACCTACTCTGATACCAATTGTTGGGAAAAATACTGAGAGGGGGGGGGGGTGAATCAGTATTTAGGACTTTGTCAAACTTTTTACTTTTTCACTCTCTAAAACCCATGCGCTACTTTTCTGAAGCCAACTAGCGTATACACGTGGATATCCTTCACAAAACTCGCGTATACACAGAGATCTAATTATGCCATTAATTCTTCACTTATATCATTCCATCATTCATTCATTAGATGTTCAAAAAATAGTAAACATGTGCAGTAAAAATAGTATAAACCATCACACATAAGCATCACACATGAACACCAGGATTTTAGGTGGAAACCCAAGTCGGGAGAAAACCACCGCTGCAGTTGCTCAGCCTTCAATATTTTATTATAGAGAAAACATCTTACAACATATGTGCTGGCGCAGACTTGACCAGCACGCAGGCACCCACCTGCGCTCGTTTACCAGCCTCTCCTGGAAGGGAGCTCCAACCCCCTGACTCGTTTACCAGCCTCTCCTGGAAGGGAGCTACGACCCCCTGATCTCGTTTACCAGCCTCACCTGGAAGGGAGCTACGACCCCCTGACTGAAGGCTACAACCTTCAGCACCTCTATGGACCACATTTCATCAATTTTCACACTGGATCCAAAGCTTCCTTTAGAACACAACTTGCAGGCCACGTTTCATCATATTTTCAGACTGGACCCACTCTACACATTTAAGCTTAATCATACAACCAAACTGATACAGACAACTCAGAACTGTAGAATACAGATAGCAGTAACACAACAAAACAGATCAGACATTTCATACCCCATGCTTCAGCAAACCCTAGTTTGCATACGCGCTTTCCTATACTGATCCCGCGTATAACGCGCCTTCTACCATACCAATCCGCGTATACTTCTGTACATATTACAGAGCTAATTTCACTGCGCATACGCGCTTTCTCTTCAGCGAAGCCGCGTATATACGTGCTTCTTCTGCGGCAAACTAGCGTATGGTTCTTCAGACATTTAGGTCATTGCAATTCTTCAGAAAAAACACATCACATAGATTTTACCCTTTACGTCAGACAGATGTTCGCCTCCTCTCAGATCTAATCATTCCAAAAACAGATGTAGCAAATACAAATACATTTCAGATCTAGATTCCCTTCTTCATCATTTTCTTCATAGGTGCTTCATGAATTCAGATCTATCATTCAACTGTAACCCTTTCCATTCAGATATACTTCAGAGAGAAGTATTCATTCAAGCTCAGACATCTTTCTCCCACACTCATGATTTGCACAATGAATTTCTTCTCTTTATATAGGTTTACCCTTTTTCAATACCATGAGCCAAAACCACATTACTTCCGATGGTATTCCTGGACGGGGTCATTTAGACGAATCATTACCCAATACAATGGGTCAATACCATGGTGGTTACCCCTGGTTTTGCACTTTATGAGCGCTTTTTCCCATACGTGACTTGGCACGTTATTACCCGCGTGCATACGCGACTTCTCCTAGATAAAACCACGTATTCCTTGAGACATACTCTTTTCATCATAGATCTAGCACATATTGAATTCCTTTCTTCATTTCCTTCTGTACTCTCTGTAGATACATCAGATTTACATCATTTAACAAGTTCATCAAGTAGGTTTTCATCATCTTCATCAAGTGGGTTGCCATTCAAGGACAACACTCTATCAAGTGGGTTGCCATCAAGGACAACACTCTGCATCATATTGCCAACAAGTTGACTTCTCATGGTCATCTGGATGCATTAATATTTGACTATACCCTAAGTATCCATCAAGCAATGAAATTATAGAAGAACCAACTACTCTCTGTAAGATGTGATCCATATTTGGGAGAGGATAGTTTTCCTTTAAGGAAACTTTTTTCAGATTACGGAAATCAACGCATAAACAAATTTCACCTGTCTTTTTTCTGACTAGAACAAAATTCGATATCCAATTATAAAAGAGAAGAGGAACAATGATACCAGCGTTATACAATATGTTTACCTCTTTCTCAATAGATGACAACAACTTCATATTGATCCTTCTAAGATTTTGGTGAAAAGGTTTCTAATCAGACTTGATTGGAATAGTGTGTTGAATTATACTTTTGTCATATAATTTCAAATATGAATAATCCCATGCAAACACATCAGAAAACTTAGCCATAAGTGTTTCATATTTACCTTTAATTTCCAAAGTTAAGGACTTTTAAAAATTTAGCATCTTTGGCTTCTCATCTGTGCCAATATTTATGTCTTCAACTCCTACTTCAGTGGGGACCATTGTCGGCTTCTTTGTGACACCATCTTGGTAAAAGAGCTTTTCCAAGGGTACAAGAACTCATGGAATGGAATTGTCTTTCAGCTTTAATACCTCCATTTTTGTTGCATGAATTTCCTAATCATCTCCATAAAATTCATCATCAATTTGAGAAGTGGAAAATTCCTCCTCCATTTGCAAATAAATATTAATTTTCTTTTCATCTTGAAACAATTTCCAATAACGAAGGTTATCCAAAACAACAGGGTGATGCTTAAAATTGATTTCAAACTTCTTATTGGAATGTATCAGAATTATAAACATGC
The DNA here is from genome assembly GCA_034641835.2 of Pinus albicaulis. Taxonomy (NCBI): domain Eukaryota; kingdom Viridiplantae; phylum Streptophyta; class Pinopsida; order Pinales; family Pinaceae; genus Pinus; species Pinus albicaulis. The sequence continues at coordinate 799,898,716 of CM076579.1, forward strand.
TTGTTGTAGTGGCAAGAGAATCAGCTATGCAATTTTAATTTCTTGGAATCACAGACAAAGTATACTTAGAAAAGTATTCAGAATATCTAAACAACATTGTGATATGCTCACATTCTTGAATTTTTGTCCTGGTATTCCCCTTTCACCTGTTTGATTATTAATTTAGAGTTGCCATAAACTGAAATATTTGTAGCCCCTAATTTCTTAAGAATATTAAGCCCGACTATCAAAGATTCATATTCCTCTTCATTATTAGAACAATAAAAAACAAGCTTGTATGAACATAACCTGGCATTTGGAGGAATTTTGTATGTCTGATTCGTAGGACCATGAATGCAAATTTCAATACTAGCTCCATCCTTTCCAAAGGCACCATCAAAATGCATGGTCCATAGACCATGTTATTCGTCCGAAAGCTCAAATTTGGGTGGATGATCTTTCTTATCTATTTGGAGATGATTCGTTGTCTCAACATGCTTAGTTTCATTCACTGATTCTACTATCCCTTCAATTGATGTACTTGGCTGCAATCCATTCAACTTCTATTCCATTTTTTCTACATTGGAAACTTCTTGAACAATACCTAAAACTTCTGCAATTTTTTCATTTTCTTCTATCTGACCTCCTAATTCAATTGGACTATCATCATTAAAAAAGATAAAATATTTTAAATCTATATGTACAACGTGTATTGGGTGATTATTTGGCTTCTCCTTGCTTCTAATCATATGTTTCATCTTGGTTTCTTGGTACAATTTTCTGAGTTGACCGAACACCGCTATAGTAGCGTAGGATAAATCAAGCTGCAAAGTGCCTTTTAGTTTTTATCCCCATGATCGCGAGAGAAAAATCCCATACCTTGGAGGAATATCAACCACAACCAAATCCATCAAAACATTCTTTGCTGGAATTTAATCAAGAGATACTCCCAAATATTTAATGAGACCGAGACACCTAACCCTTCCCGAGTCAAAGGAGTAAAGATCATGATATGGGTGAGTAATATCCAATCCTAACTTTTCCATTATGGCTTTGGGCATGAGGTTGTGGGAGGCCTCAGAATCTAGCATAGAATTGTGAAGGATGAAATCATGGATTCTAAGACTAAGGTATAAAGGTGGGACTTCATTATCAGGTAATTTTCCATCTACGACTGGGCCAAACAAAATCTCAGGGTGGTAATCACTAACATTCACCATATCAGATGTTTGGTCGACTTTGAGAATTTTAGCTACATGAAACTTATATTATTCATTCATAACCAATTCAGTCAAAGGAATGGAAACTTTCAATTTGGAAATCTCATTCTCTGGACTAAACAAATTAGGATATTTTTCTACCTATTTGGATGTGATGTCCTTCCTCTCAGGTTGTTCTTTGGTGGGAATCTCCTTTCCCTGTCTTGCAGTTTGTGTTTCCTTATCTCTCCTTGAATTTCTAGTGGATGCCTCATTGTTCTTTCTCTGATTAGTGGCAGCAGGCTCCTTTTCTTTATGCTGATTTGTAGAGGTCAGTTCTTGGGGCTGAGTATCCTTAGAGAATTTGGCCTCTTCTAATTTGAAGTGATATCCATGTTCCTATTCCTCAAACTATATTTCCTTTGCATTGAGATAAGGGCATTTTTGAAACCTCTTTGATAAAATTTAGTCTCGGTTGCTAACATGTCATCATTTGAAAGAACAAATTGCTCATCATCAGGTTGATCAACATGAGGTTCTTGAGTATATTCTTCATCTCCGGTTAAGAAAATAGGTTGCTGATATTTGTCAAAAACATGATTTACTTCTAAAATGTCTTATTCTTCAATTCCTTGCGCATAATTCTATCGGAATGGAGTGCATATCTATTGTTGTGCCTATTGGTCATGACCTCTTTGCTCTCTTTGATTGATTCTGAATTGAGGTTGTTGTTGTCCTCTGAAATTCAGATTCCTGAATTGGTTTTTTGATTGTCTATCTGATATTTTCATCCTATCCAACATCTTAACCATGGTTCTAATTAAAGTATACAACTTACCATCTGATGAAGTATATGGCTTATATTTGATTGTGACCCCTTTTTCTATTTTCGACTTTGATTTCTTAATCAACAAGTTTGCTTCAACACTCATGGAATTACTTTTCATTTCTTCAAGAGTTATAGGAGTCCTCTCCCTCAACTGATAGGCCATGTTGGGATCAAAGGAATCACTATAATGAAGAAATTCCAACCCATGAGGAGGTTTGATGTCATTTGGAATGGAATTGTACATGTTGTTGAATCTGATAGTGAAGTCTTGTACAAATTCATTTGGATTTCTTCTCAGTGCATTGTATTCCACCAAAATTTGAAGATGATTCTTCTTTTTTTCCACTTGGCTAAGAAAATTTTGATCAACTGTTATGGGTTAGCTATTGAATGTGTTGTTAGAGTATGAAACCAATTATTAACATATCTTGAAAAGCTTTGGGCTATCACACACATCTTGGCATCATAATTGTCGATCAATGAAATTTGTTACTTTGACTACATGATGTTGAGTTGTGACCTTTGTTGTCCCATCAAACAGAGATAATACTTGACCATATCCTTGAGGAAAATCAGTAAGTGTAGGAGGTAATACTAAAGGGGAAAATCTTGCCATAACTGCTGCAGGAGGTTGTGTGGGGATGAAAATATGGGGTGTTGATGATGGAGATGATTTTGGAGGAAGTAGTGGATGAGTAGTGGATGATGATGGAGCAAAAAAATGAGGAGATGTAGGTGTAGATATAGAAGAAGAATTTTATTATTATTATTATTATTGAATATAAGCTTTTTTAGAGGTAAATTGAAGGTGATTGACTAATATATGAAGGTTATGAAACCGAGACCAAACCTTCCTATAAAACTCAACAGATGAAGACTCTAATGATGGAAAGCTTAATTCAAATTTAACCGAATCAAAGACTATTTCAGAAAGGGAAGATTCTGATTTAGGCTTAAACAAATAAAGCTCAAAATTGATATCAAAGGGTATGTCTTCAAGTGCAGTCAAATATGCAGGAAGGGATATATATCTTACCAAAGAATATGTGGTTGTTTCTATTTGATCAAGATGAGATATTTGGTTCCTCAATATCCTTTCAGGGTCTTAAATTGGTGATAGAGGATTTGGATTAGGATTGGACCTACTGAATTTTTTAGGATCCAGTTCTAAATCTGCACTTTGGCTCTGAAAAAATAGATCAACCTTCTTGAAAGCTAGGACCTATCAACCACAGGCCTAGATCTAAATGATGTTGTAAGAAAAATCCCAGGGAAGATATGTATTTTTTTTCCTCGACACCGATGCCAAAAACATTATCCTCCACAGTGTCCCAAGGCTGAAAAGGAGACTGAAGGAGGTAACCTCAGACCACTTTGGACTTGGTAGCTAGCCCTACCAAATCATATATGGCTCTCCCTGTAATCTCACGACCAAATTAGTGTCTAGAGAGGAAAATAGATCCTAGGCTAGATATGAAGCTCAGTGAGGGCTTAATTTTTAGGGTTTGGTGGACCAGACTCAAAGGTCTAGGGAAATAGGTCAAGGCTTAAAATGATTCAGTTGCAGGGATACAATGGGGCAAGGTAGGTATGCTTCAATAACACATTTGAGTTGTCATTTTCGTGTGTAATATTCCAAAATAGGAACAACAGAAATATGGAACATAAAATTGGAAATAGAAGTGAATATCAATAGAACAAAACCATGAAACAATCATAGAGCCATTCCATTATGTTTATTAGTAAAAAATAAGTACAAAGTCTTGAGTAAAAGGTCACTCAAGCTAGGTAAACAAGCCTCCTATGATCCAATACATCAAAATATGAAATGTTGCCGATATATAAAATGTTGGAACGCTATGACTGCACAACCTATGAGGGAATAGATGTAGCTGGAAAATAGAAATATATATAACTGCTGATAAAATGATACAAAAATGTCAGGAATAGATATCTAAGCTCCCAAGCACAATTCCAAGACAACCCAGAAAGGGTTTTTGGAAATACACAAAATACAAAAATGAAGAAATGAAACCCTAGGGATGAATACTCTCTGCAACTAGAAAATTGATAGGAGGTGGCTGATCTGATGTAAAAATTGTTGGTACTCCTGTAATAGATCTCCTGGATGAAGGGCTTCTCCCCTAAATAGAAATCTAACTCATCAACTGGGGCACTAAGCCCTCCACTGCAACTGCTCAATAAAATAACGCAATTCCTGAAGGGAACTGTGCTGTAGATGAAGGTAGCAACTTGGCTTGATGCCAAATGACTCAATAATTCTCAAGAACCCTCCTTTCTAGCCCCCCGGATGAAGGGCTACTCCCTCCACTAGAGAACAAGCTCATAACTAGATCTATTTCTCCTCCACTAATTTTTCCCTGCAACACAACACAATCCTAAAGGATACTGCACTCGAAATAATGACTGAAGCTTGGCATGATGCCTAATGGTGGAAATGATGCTCAATATACTTCTCCTGAGTAGGCACTCAAATTCCCCCAAGGATGAGGGTGGGATTCCTACTCGGGAACACCCTTGTGCTAAACAGCACAACAGACTCTTCTAAACAACTAAAGTGTGGAAATAGTCATACAATACCAATACAATATCAATAACCAGAATACCTTATATGGTTGTCATCCTCTTCCTTTTATTCTTGGTGAGCTTCCTCACCTTGGGTCCCACTCATTAAATATGCTACTCTCATGCATACACTCCTCCATCATAACTACGCTATCCTCCTTTAATGCTCCACTCCCTCCATGAAAACACTATTGATTTGGTCAACTTTGACCCTGTCCACATGATTTAGCCCCTGTTCACACCTAAGGGTGCTTTATTCAACTGATATAATGGCCCACATTCACATGGGAAGTAGTTTTATTCCTACTAAATATATTTATGGGTATCCCTACCCTCTTATTCATCTATCTAAATGAAAAAAGCAAAAATTAATATTCTAACTAGATGAAAGCTAATTAGGAATATTATAGTCCTCCCCTCCAAAATGTTGCTTGTCCTCAAGAAAATGCAAGGGTGGATACTGAAAAATCTCCTCTCCTGCTCCTATAGCCTCCTCATCTAATAGTCTCCACCACCAAACCAGATGCTCTCCAATCAATCTTTCCCCTAGTTTCTCCTCCCAAGTGTGCAATTTATCCTTTGGTAAATAAACCAAATGGCTCTCATCATGAAGAAGTGGGAGATTCATGGGGGAAATTACATGATGTCCCATGGCCTCCTTGAGGCATGAGAGATGAAAATTTTTTGGGGCCTCAACCCTAATGAGAAACTCCAATCCCCATGCTATCATCCAAACAAAATGGACCATCCTGGGAATCTCATAGGAAGACTCACCAATCTCCTGCTTTTGAAATGTAGAGGGGTTGTATGGCTGAAAATGAAAGGCCAACTTTTCCACCCTACACTGTATCTCTCTCCATTTATGATATGTATGGAGTTTTTGCTGCTCCTGGGCTGCAACAATGTTTTCCTCAAGAAGCCAAAAGGCATCCGGACTCTCATGGTTCCACTCCTTAGTTACAGGAACCTCTCTTGCCCAAGCCATTCCACATATAGTGAAAAAAATATCATCACAATATGGGATCCAAAGGAAAAATACACTGAGTGCCATATGACATGCCGGATGGTGACAATAGTCCCTCAAGTGAGACCAACATTGTTATGCTCTCAGTTGTCTCAAAACATGATGTGATAAGTGGCTATCCAACCACTTGATTCTTGTCGCTAGCTTCTCACATGCTTGGAAGTAGTAAAGGGCATGTGGTGTAAGCTGAGTGTAACCCAAACAAAACAATTCTTGATGAAATCCCTCTAGGAATAGGCCATTCCCATTACTAACTGTAGTCCCAAGAGCACCACGAAATGCAAAGAGAGACTTACCCTCTTATAAATCAATGTACTGTAAATGTATGGAAAAGGAATGTAAATACTTGGTTAGTTGATCAATAAGAAAAAACACACAATCCTTACCATATATTGTTGGAAAGTTGGTGAAGAGGTACATAGATGAGCCTCCCCATCTTTCTATCAAAAGGGGGAGTGGTTGTAGCAACTTTGTAAGGTGGTTTCTTTCCTCCTCACTCATCAAGCAAGCTACAAACCTCCTAATATGCTGGAGCACATCCTCTTTGAGACCCTCCCATGAGAATCTCTCCATGATGGTCTGATAATTCCCAATGAAATCTATGTGACCGGAAAAGGAGTGCTTCATGTGCTGCATATAGAATATTATCCTTAAGCTTTGAGTCTCTAGTCAAGAAGATCCAATCCTAGTAATAGATGACTCCATCCACCACTCTATAACTCCCATCTATCGCTTACCCACCAAGCAACTTACATGTGAAGAGGTTCTTGGAATACTCCACCAATAGCTGGGACTCCCAATATGATCTATACTCCTTAATGACAACATTTTTGATTTCTGTAGTGAGGCACCTGTCACCTCATAGTTCCCTTATTTGACATGCTCAATGCCAAAGCCACATGCGAGAGTATTGCTACCCCACTTTTGTTGCCTCCCTTGTAGTTGTTTTTGCCCAAGAAAATATTGAAGCTTATGGGGGTCAACCTTCACTTGGAATCCATTTCCCATCCAAAAATTCCAAATTTTGGCCAATTTATGCAAGAGTATCAATAACCCTTAGTCATATATAGAGGACTCCCTCCTGTGTGGAAGTATATTTTGATTCTCCCAGGCTATGGAGTAGCCCCTTTGCACCATGCTTGTGCCACCATATACTACTGAATCATCTTCCAGCGCAAGTAGCTGGGTGAGAGATGGCAATGTAGATATCATACACTTTCTCACCCCTTCCTTGAGCCAATCAAAGGCTCTTTTCGTTGTGCTAGCCTCTCCCAAGGCTCCTTCCTCAACCAGATCTATGAATGATGCACCTTGTTGTGATAACTCTTTGATCATCTCCTAGTCAGGGGGCCTTCCTGGTGGAATGCTTCCATGTAATGAAACATCAAGGCCTAGAGTAGACTTTATATTTGAGTGGACTGATTTTTCCCTGCTTCCCCTATGCAAATCAATATCCTTATTATGTGAATAAACCTCTTGAAATGGATAGGTGTGTATGCCCTTAATCACCTGATGCTGGCCACCCTTCTTATCTTCCCCTTCCATATGCAAAGTCTCCTAGTTTGTGGTGACCTTCCCTAATGTAATCAACCACTACACACCCAATATCATATTGGTGTCAAGAGTCTTGACCACAAAGAAGTGATTTGTAGTCAATGCTGGAACACACTTTCTCCACTGCTTAGTCCCATTGTCTATCAATACTGACACATGCTGCTCCTGGATTGTGCTCTGGTCCCCATATGTTAGAGTCTTTGGAACTTCTTACAAGGGTACAAGGGCTCCTTTGGTTGGATAAATTTATTTATTTCCATCTCCATGTGGTGATGGATCTCCTCCTGGGGTTACAAAGTTGGTATCTCTTTCTAGCACTTCCTCTTCTTCCTCATTATTATTGGAGAATCCATCATCACTAAGAGACCCTTTATCTTGGTCCTCTCTTGAGGGAGGAATCTTCATGTCTTCCTTTTGAGAAGAGAGCTCTCGCTAGAGGGGGGTTCTTGACCTTGGCAAATTTCTTTGCAAGTCTCTAACCCTCTCAATAGAATCCTGGAGCGTAGTTGGTCTAGTGGATCCTACCAACTCATGCAAAGGCTATGACTGCTTGAGCTTGGATAGCTCAACCAAAGGTGTTTCTGAATATCTTTGATCAAATATTTCGACTAACTTCCTAGTGAACTCTGCATATGCAGCCACATTTTCATGTCTCAATGTAGAAAAACCATGAAACCACCAATCATGACCCTTACCTTCAAGGTGCAATGCTACTACCTTAATGGCCTCCACTTCTAAAACTTGGTGCAGCTGAAAATAGATGTCCAACTTCCTTACCCAAGCCTTAGCTGTGCACTTAGGTGAACCATAAAAAGTAGGCATAAAGAATCTACCCAAAGTATGCAACATGCACCCCTTACCTCTATTGTGATTATTGGGTCTTATATTTTCCTTGACCTTGCAGAGCCCTTGAAATTTTAGATGCTCTTTGAACCTATAATATTGAGATTCATATTCTAGGAGATAGTCACCAAGAGTCTCCTCCCTTTGTGCTCCTCCTTCCTCCTTCCCTCTTACTAGGAATGTAGGCATGGTAGAGCATTGTGGAACTGGTTGTAAGGCTGAATTGTCACACGATTAATGTGAAATGTTGAAGCTTTCTTCATGTACAAACCATTTAGGGGAATTTTTATGTCTCTCCATCCTAATCTCCTTGATTTCTTTGTTTATATCCTGCATAGTTTGGTGAAGAAGCTTTGAAAAATCCTTTCCATTCATTTCTCTTGATATTGGAGTCTTGCCTTTGTCTCTTTTGTAAACCTTCTCCTTTTTGTGAGAAGATTATTCTTATTCTGATGACATAGATGTGATGTCTCACAGGATGAGCCAAGATTATGCTCTGATACCACTGTGATATTCCAAAATAGGAACAACAATAATATGCAACATAAAACTGGAAATAGCAGTGAATATCAATAGAAGAAAACCATGAGACAATTATAGATCCATTCCATTATTTTTATTAGGAGAAAATAAGTACAAATTCTTGAGGAAAAGGTCACTCAAGCTAGGCAAACAAGCCTCATGTGATCCAATACATCAAAATATGAAATGCTGCTAATATATGAAATGCTGCTAATATATAAAATGCCGAAATGCTACGACTGCGTAGTCTATGAGGGAATAAATGTAGCTGGAAAATATAGATATATATATATATATAACTACTGATACAATGCTCCAAAAATTTTGGGAATAGAGATCTAAGCTCCCAAGCATAATTCTGAGACAACCTAGAAAGGCTTTTCGGAAATACACAAAATACAAAAATGAAGAAATGTATCCCTAGGGCTAAATATACTCTGCAACTGGAAAACTAATAGGAGATGGCTGATTTGATGTAAAAATGGTTGGTACTCCTCCAATAAATCTCTTGGATGAATGGTTTCTCTCCTTAATGGAAATATAACTCATCAACTTGGGCAATAAGCCCTCCACTGCAATTGCTCAATAAAATAACACCATTCTTGAAGGGAACTGCTTTATAGATGATGGCAGAAGCTTGGATTGATGCTAGATGACTCAATGATGCTCAAGGACCCTCCTTGCTAGCCCCCCGTATGAAGGGCTGCTCCCTCCATTGGAGAACAAGCTCAGAACTGGATCTATTTATCCTCCACTACTTCTGCCCTTGCAACACAACACAATCTTGAAGGAGAGTGCACTGGGACTAATGGCTGAATCTTGGCCTAATGTCGGATGGTGGAAATGATGCTCAATATACCTCTCCTGAGCAGGCACTCGAAGTCCCCCGAGGATGAGGGTGGGATTCCCTCTTGGGAACACCCTTGTGCTAAACAACACAACAGACTCCGCTAAACAGCTGAAGCATGAAAATAGTCATACAAGCCCAATACAATATCAATAACTAGAATGCCTTCTATGGCTTCCATCCTCTTCCTTTTATTCTTGGTGAGATTCCTCACCCTGGGTCCCACTCATTAAATATTCCACTCTCATGTATACACTCCTCCATCATAACTACGTTGTCCTCCTTTAATGCTCCACTCCCTCCATGACAACGCTGTTGATTTGATCAACTTTGACCTTGTCCACATGCTTTAGCCCCTGTTCACACCTAATGGTGCTTTATTCAACTGATATAATGACCCACATTCACACGGGGAGTGGTTTTATTCCTACTAAAGAGATTTATGGGTCTCCCTACCCTCTTATTCATCTATTTAAATGACAAAAGAAAAAATTATTATTCCAACGAGTTGAAAGATAATTAGGAATATTAAATCATAAAGGGTAGAAATAGAGGGGGATCAAAATGAGCATAGGGTTATGAGTTCATTTATAAGAAGAAGAGCGACATAAAATGAAAACCTCATCAAAACAAAGCATATAAACTATGAAGTTTGTTTAAAACCTTATGAGATAATCACTGAAAGCAAGCTAATGGATTAAGGAAAACTAAAAATTCAATATAATGATGAAACAAAGGAAAATAGTTGCTACTAAATCATACCACATGAATCCCAAGATAATAGCTGCAACTATCTTTGTATTTCTACAAAAATATGATGTACAATAGCTCCAAGCCTTTGATTCACTAATTTCCAACCTTGAATTTGACTGAAAACAAGCTACATATAGACCAAAAACTACATTCCCCCCTCTCATGGGTTGAATCCATCAATATAGGAATTGATCACACTAATCTCTCTAACCAAACCTAAAACTAGGGAGGTTGGGAACTAACTCTCTATTTACCCTTTGACTAACTCTACAAGCATTAATGATCATCAAATTTACATCAAATTGTCTTTCACAAGCTCTATTACAATTAATTACATCATGTCAAAGCATAAAAGGAAAAATTACACCATGAAAACTCGACCTTTACTGACCAAACTAAAAAAATTACATTGTTTTCATAAGTGCAACGTGATTTCTTAGAAGCACATGTCTAACATAAGTGTAACATGTTGCTTTGAAGGAAATTTTCAGGGGCTCCCCTTGATGATTTTTTTTGAACTGAAAGTTGTTGAAGATAGCCTTGTATGTCTACTATCCTCTTGAACCTACAAGCCTAGAAAAATCATCCTCCATGTCACCTATAAACTGATTTTCGCACAGCTACTCTAGAAGCGCAGCGAGGGGACTAGAAAGGAGGCAGAAAAATGTTTTTTGACCTGTTTTTTGACTTTTTCTCCAAAATGGTGGGCTGAAATGGAAATAAAAGTGTATATTCATGATGCAAAATTCAATATATATCTAATCATATAGCTTTGACATCATTTAGCCGTGATTCTTTGCATCATTAAATTCCAAAAATTGCCCAAAAAAAAAAAAAAAATCGAATTTTGCCCAAAATTTCCAAAATTTGTTTCCAAATACATTATTTTGCATTCTGAGTGATGAATTATGCAATCAATGATGTATCAACAAGAAAATAAAGGTTTTACCTCTTCTTTAGCTTGATTAGGGTTTCCTTTAACTTCTTTTTCATATTTCTAACCCGAATTCTTCAAATATGATTTGTTGTGAAGCAATGCCTTGCCATGTGTCTCTGAAGCTTGGTGTTTCTGTTAGCCTTCTTTAAGAGCATATATAGGTGTTCATTAACAATGCCAAGCCAAAAATCCTTGTCTTGTTCAATCTCAGTTGCAATGAGGTCATCAAAATCCTGTTGACCTAGGGGAGAAGATGGCTCACTTCCTTGTTCTTTCTACTTTGATAATCCTCTTGTCCTTGGCCTCCTTGGTTTCATTTGCACATATTTATCCTCAAGCTGATCAAAATAAATAACCGCCTTACCTTTATCATCCTATGCCACCAAATATGCCTTAGGTTTGGTTTAAAAAATTTAGTTTACCTTAAGATGCCTATTCGCTTACTGTATAAATACAATCATGAAATTTTCTTTTGAAAGACTGACCTGAAGCTCTCTTATTTCTACTTCTTGCTCTTGGATTATTTTCTCTGTTGACTTGTTTTGCTGATGATCTGCTAGGTATGTGAAATCAACCTCAAAGGGTGCCTTCTCATCCTAATTTTACTTATGGGTTAGTCAAATACATGCCTAGGTGATTGCTCCTTTTCTTCTTGAACATGTTGAACTGTAGTTTGCTTAGGCATTTGTCTAGTTTGTGACCTAGTCATAGTTCTAGGTGTAGAAACCTCTTTAGAGATATCAGGGGAAAAATCAATATTTTCCCCTTCTTATAAGTCTGTGTGATATTTCCCTAGTTTTCTTTGCAACCTCTGCTATTTTCCTTGAAGATCGAACCTCTTGTGGCCTTGGGGGTGCCAATGGAGTACTTTGACTGGTAGGTTGGCTAGTAGCAAGAAAAAGAGAAGGTGACCGCATGAATGTGTCCCAAGGAAGGATGATTTGTTAAATATGATGTAGGACAATTAATTTTACCAAGCCATGGTGAAATAGGTTATCTTGGTGATCTTTTCGTTTACTTTGTACCTTCTCTGTCATCTTGACAAGACTTCTGCATAAGTAGTAAGGTAGTTTGAGGGGTTTGATTGCTATGAAATGAATTAGGAGCCTGATGTGATACTGATATAGTCTTGAAAACCTACCTTCACCAGTAAAGTACTTCATGATCATCTTAATTAAAGGAGCATACCTGCTAAGAAATTGTCTGAAGGGAAAAATGTGTGTAGGAGCATTTTTATAGTATGGCTTTAGGAAAACTTTGTAATTCTCAATGTCCAAATCCATCCATTTAAACCAAATTTCTCCATGTTTAGGGAAAAATGTGGTTGAGGATATGAAATATATTGAGATGGTATATTAAACCCCTATTATGTTGGCCTCATCCCTCCTAAAACTTGTGGCAAAGAGACTTGTCAATTTGGCATGGCAACCTGCCTCTTGAATCCTTTCACAAAAACTAAGGCAACCCACATTTGTAAAGGATTTCTTGATGAAAGATGAGGTGATGATTTATTGGGTCTGAGTTTTCTCAAACCTGGAAAATTTTCCACCTTTTTGTACTTTTTCTTCTCATTTTCCATTTTTTCACTCTCCATGATAAAACCCTAGCTAGGTAGGAAGGTAGGGTAGGGTGAAAAACAGGGGAAAAAGGGACTGTTGAATTGATGGAAGGGAATGGATGGGTTAGGGACTTTGATAATTATTGGGAAAATTTTGGGAGATGGGGATGAGTTTTAGGGAGTGTAGGGAGGTGAAATGTTTTGAAAAGAGTGAGGGAAAAGTGGGAAAATGTGGAAAACATAGTCCTAGCCAAAAGTGCAACGTAGGCTCGGGTTTGTTAGGAAAATGAGGGAAATGAAGTGAATGAGTATGGTAAATGCTAAGGGGAAGTATGTGAGGTATGGGAGAGGGTAATAGAGTTGCAAACCTATATTTTTTACCACTGTAAGGAAGAAAAAACTCATGGAAATCAAAATCGCAACAAAACCCTAGGAGAGGGATTTTCACTGCATTTGTCAAGGAGAATGATGCATAAGAAGGTGAAAAATTGTCTACTTACTTGCCAAATAGGTGCTGGAAACTGTAAAATGCTGAAAATAATCCTTGTGATTTCTTTCTTGGCTTCCACTTTAAAAAACACATCATGGGTGCAAAAACCCAGTGCAGCAAGCTAGAAGTGCATCGTAGCAGGCAAAAGTACAGCGTAGGAGGTGAGAAAGTTGTTTTGAAGATGATTTTCAATGCCCTAGTGGCTGGAATGAAGTTTTATGATAGATATGTGCTCAAAAAAGGTGAAATGAACAATTGGAATTTTTGGATGGTCTTTTTATAAGCTAAAAGTCGAGTTTTGTTTTGATTTATGAGGTGACATCATTGGTGCTTTTGAAAAATTGAATGCTAGGATAATGTAAAAAAACTTATCACTTTACTATGCAAAGTACATCTTCATAAGATATAAAATGTACCTTAGAAATAATTTAAAACAATATTTTGCCTAATTACTAACTCCCAAGATGGTGACATAGGTGATGACATGACCTTTTTTAATGACTTTTTGATTACCTAACCTAATGATGGCATGAAATGCATTGATAAAACTGATGATTTGGACCTTGAACCTTGTAGTATGCATAACCATGATTTGATGACCAAGACTAGAATGGCATTTTATTGACTTTGAATATGGTGGGAGAATTAATATACGTAGACACACAAACCAATGATCAAATTTTATTTGAAACTATAAAAATTGACCTAAGACCCTATCAACTGACACTGAAAGAGTGCATTTGATCACTGGTGACTTACAGACACTAACAGGTAGTATCTGGTGGGTAATAGGTTCAAAGTGAAGACTGATCATAATAGCCTTTGATTTTTTATAGACCATAAGGAGCTCAACGAGAGACACTAGAAGCGGGTCAGTAAGATCCAAGCCTAAGATTTTGAGATAGAGTGTCTCAAAGGGAAGCATAATGTAGTGACAGATGCACTATCTAGGAGACCCGTTACTCTCTCTCTCATGGATATCACTTAGGATTAGAAGGCACAACTATTGGTGGAGTACTCAAAGAACCAACAAGAATGTGAGCTATTGAATAAAATTTTTGGGGATGAGAGATACAAGGTGGTGGACGTGGTGATTTATTATAAGGATAGGATCTACTTGGTGCCAGATTCACAATTGAGGGAGAAAATCATGCATGTGGCCCATGATTCACCTATGGAAAGGCATCATGTGTTCCTCAAGATGTACTTGACGATGAAATAGCTCTTAAAGAGGGCTTAAGGAATATGTCTTGAGGCATTTTCAAGAGTGTAGAACTTGTCATAGAGTGAGAAAACACATTCAACCATATTTCTTTAGCCTCTTCCTGTTCCCGAGATGAAGTGGGAGAGTATTTCCATGTATTTCATCATAGGACTTCCAACTGCCTAGGGATGAGATTACATTTATGTTGTGGTGGACATATTGACCAAATTTTCCCACTTTTTCTCTATTCCATCCAAATATTCAATGTCACATGTGGTCGAACTATTATTCAGGGAGGTATTCAGGTTGCATTGTCTCCCAAAGACCATCATTAGTGATAGAGACAACATATTTATGGGGCCTTCTAGCAAGAGCTATTTTGATTGGTGGGGACCGAGCTCACACTAAACACAAGTTACCATCCCCAGATGAATGGTTAGACAAAGATAGTGAAAAAGTGGCTAAAAGGCTACTTGAGGAACTATATAATAGTGCGACAATGCCAAATATTAGATACAAGAGATATAGGATATCCTTAGATCTCTTAAGGATAACTTACAGACTGCAATGAACCAATATAATTTGTATGCATATAGGAACAAAGTTGAGAGGAATTTTGAGGCTCGGGATTTTGTTTTTTTATATCTCCAACTGTACAGGAAGTCTATGGTCAAGAAAAATGGAGTTGAGAAGCTTAAGCCCTGCTTTTGTGGGCCATATGGGGTGATCATGCAAGTGGGTTAAGTAGCGTATGAGTTGGAGCTTCCACATGGGAGAAAGGTGCATAACATGTTCCATGTTTATTGCCTAAAAAATTCCTTAGGACACAGGTTACAACTACCATGAAGCTACCACCCTTAGATGGTGGGGGGAATTTAGTTTTGGTACCAAAAGTTATTTTTGAGGTGAGAGAGAGGAAGCTCAAAAAAAAAATCATCAAAGAATTCCTTGTCAGATGGAAGGATTTCTTGGAGGAGGATGCCACATGGGAGGGTGAATAGGTGTTACAACATTAGACATTACAATTGCTTGAGGACAAGCAAACTTTAGGCATGGAGGACTGTGATGTCCCCACTAAATAAATTTTTACTAAGTATATATTATTTTTGTGATTTTGACATTTTGATGACTAATGGACTTAAGAAAACTGGATTGAGTAGACCACACTTCATTTTTTGAGAAAAGGGAGCTATGCACATTAGAGAAAAAGGGAAAATTATTTTTCTAGTAGAATGTGGGGGCCACAAGGAAGGAAATTCAAACCACATGGATAATTCATACTAGAGGATAGAGGAGAGGGAGAAGGGGTGCGAGCTAGTGGAGCTTGGGACCCACCAAGGGTGAAGGGACCAACACTTATAAAGAGCACAAGGAGACTCTCATTCTTCATATTTTTTCCTATTTATCTCAATATATTGAAATAATGTAGATTTATTGAGCACAAGAAGAGGAGTTTTGCTTAGTATAGGAATTCCAAGAGGAAATTCCACACTCGTTTCAGAGAATTTTGAGTGTCTCCCTGTGGAGCGATAAAAAGGTGTCTTTTTAACTCCTAATTACCTTCACATTAATTATCAACCCAGGGACGACTTTTTGTTTCAAGAGTGTACTCAGTCTGAGGCGGCTATTTATTCAAGAGTAATGTTTATGAAGATGTAGTATATAAATACAAATGCAGAAATAATAAATGCTTGAAAAGAAATCTAATTACAAATGACAGAAATGTAAAGACTACACTACAGCAACCTTGCTAGACATCGATTAGGGATGCAGTAGTAGTAACTCTTTCCCCTAGAAATCGATGTGAGATGACCAAATCTGGGGACCTGGAATGATTAGCTCTGCCCTCTACAGTTTAGAGATTTCAAAGCAAGTGAAAACAACTCAAAGGAAATGAAATCTAAAACGCAAACTGGGAAGGAACATCAATCTAAAAGCAATGAACAGGAATTGAATAGCAGCGTAACATAAACAGTGAATTCAATTCATAACCAAGCAAACTAGATTTCTACTCTTTAATCCTGTCGACAACCACGCAACAATCAACTATCGTGATTCATAAACAAAAGGAATAACAACTGGAATTAGATACAGAAAAACAACATTTTATAACAATTGAATCATGAATCATGCTTCTTGTAAAGAATGGAATAACAATGACTCTGTATTTGATCCAATTAGCAATAACTCAATTCTTTAATTGTAATAAACGAACTTCACACAACAGAAATAAACTAATAGAAATACAAACAGCAGATCGCTCCACCAGGGTCGGGCCCTCAACCACCGGTGAAGCGTTGCTGTGCTTTACTCCAGCGCTTGAGAAATGGAACAACGGTGAACTCCTTTATTAATCAGGCATTAATAATTTTTACAAACAGCTCACACTCTCTTAACAAGAGCCGATGCACAATTCTGCAAATTACAATAAGAAAAGTCTCTCCATCCCCCCATACACAATACATGCCTCTCCTTTTATAATCAGAAGGAGGAGAAATTAAATAACAAATAGGATCTCTAATAATAATATTGAATTTCTTCCAACCAATTGATCAACAATAAAATAGATTTACATCCCTCTTTCAACAACAGCAAGTCGAATTTGGCTTTGTAGCTGAGATTTGGAGGACGGCCGCAACCACAGATCTGAGAAAATCGTACTCAAAAAACCCTGCGTTTCTCTCAGTACAAGCCGAATTTGGGCAAACTGTTCTTTGATAAAGTTAATTGGGTCCGTTCTGAACAAAACCCATGTTCCGGATTTTCTAGATTCGTCTTCATTTGCTCAGAATCTCAACCGCAAAACTGTCACTCCTTATTCCAGCGCATTTCTGAGTTGGCACTTTTAATGATCAAATCTTCAATCTGGAAATTATCTTGGAGGCTAAAAATGGTGAATAATGTTATAACCAACTTATTAAAACCATCATTGACAAAATAATTCATAATCATCAATTTATTAGAAATAAAGGAAGATAAATAATATTCATCCATAAGAGCATAAATCATTTATAAAATGGATTTAAATAATAAATTATAATAAATGACGTGATGAAGAATGGTAGAAATGGGTGGAATAAGCGTTCAAAAGTGATAATAATAATGGCATATTAACGACCCAACATACCCCCACACTCAACATGTTGCATGTCCTCATGCAACGAAAACCTGAATATATTGCATGTCTTCATGCAACCCCAAGACAAAACCCATGTGTTAACCAAGCAATAAAAATTTGAGAACAAATGAATGCTTCCTTAATTAATGAATATTCACTTTTAGTAATCTTGATGAAGGCATACAATTTTTATATTGACATTCAACTATATGTATATATGAAGTTGCAACAAAATATGATATAAGTAACAGCAAACTTCATTAACCATTTTCTCAAAAACTACAAACCAGCTTTTGTTGAAATTTGGCAAGTAGATTTATAATATATAAATGCCTTTATGATCCAAAAATCAGACTGTTTTGATGCATGGATCATGAGATATAAACAAAATGGCTGTAGGTGAGAGTGCATGATTTCCGAAATTTTATGAACCAATTTATCTTGAAATTGTCTGGGTTTGTATTAATGATACGTCTGTGTTTTCCAACAATCACAAGAATTGAGTTCATAGTTTTAAAAATATTATGGAAATCAATTTCTGCACTGAAATTGTATGCCTTAAATGAGAAAGAAAATTGAAAACATCCATCATGTGTAGCAATTCCTCCCCCTCTCTGAAAAATTAGCATGCCCTCATGCGATGCTAGAAAACAAATAGAGGTGGTTGCTACCAGCTGTTGAATTCTATGCTTGGTGTAAAACAACATGGAATAAGGGAGGTGTTGAGAGTGAATAAGAATAGCAATGGATGATAAAGAATATGGATGACATGGTCATAAGAAAGAAATGAATGAAAGGAACACTCTCCCATACTCGAAAATGATATGCCGCTGAAAAATAGGGAGTGGTATAGATGTGGACTGAAGGATGATAAATGATGCTCAAAATGGATTTTTATGAAATTCTCCTAAATTCGTAATAGATCAGAAAATTATGCGATTTTACCTCAAGTTTTACCTCCAAAAATGTGGAATGACATATATGGACTGGCAGTTGTTGAAGCTGATGTAGGCAGAGTTGGTGCTGAAAGTGATGCAAAAGGTGGAATCCAGGTAAGCACATCATGTCTGAAGAATTTTTCACGTTCACGAGCCTCTTCTGTTGAGTGCAATAATGTCGTCATGCTGCGAATAGAATTCTGCCCATACTTGTTGTTTTCCTGTAAACAAAGCACTATTTGGCATACAATGTTCTTGAATCCATAGTGTTAGGTTTGAATAGCAACAGATAAGATGCATGCAAAACTTTAAATCAGAAAAACTTATGTATACATGCAATACTAATAGTTTGGCAAATCAGCAAGTGATGGCAGAGTGCAGTAATCGTATCGCATGCAATCCCATAATGCATACATTCCCCCTCCAACTGGAAAAGGAATTCCATGACCATAAAGCGTATGAGAGGGGTTATGCTGACGGCAATGCACGGGAATGAACAATATATCAGTAAATGAAGTAGAGTACACATATCAATGATAGGACAACGAGAGTTATGATTATAATGAGAGTAGAGTGTGTAAAGATAGTTATGAATAAGAGATAGGACGCTTTGGATTGATGATAGTTTATGCAAAACGAAAAAGGACAACAATATGCTAAAAAGATGCTTAACTGACAGCATTCTAGCTGAAAATGATGCGATTGATCATAAAACAATTTCTCATGCATAAAGGTTCAAAACAGGGAAAAAGTTAAGGAAATAACTTCTCTGATAAAAAGAAAAAATAAGAAAATGGTATTATAATAATAATTGACGATAAGATATAACTTCAATACCATAAGCAGAGCCTCTGCTGCCAGCAGGCGTCCATAGCCTCGGCAGGGTTGCTTTTTAACCCATATGAGCCGGAATCCTCAATTTATAACTAGAGAGTTTCAGTGCTGTTCTTACAGAAGAGACCAGTGTGCTGGCGTGGTAACCAGATAACCACACTGACATTCACTGGGATGTAGCAAAAGTGATCAGGCCGGCTCGTGATGAGACCTCTTTATTCCCGAGATAATTGGGTACAACATCAATGGATCTATGCTTACCGTTATTATTGGTAGCCATAATGGGAATGTACTTTTAATTCTGACCTTATGAACATGTTAGGGTACAGCTCGTAATGAGACCCTATATCAGTGCAGGTGAGCAAAATTTTATTATTATTACACATTTTTATGATAAAAAGAGGGAGGCTCAGTACTCCTTAAGAGCAGGGATGGTGGAAGAAGTTGAACATGTCAATAGAAAAATATACCCATAATCTCATTTATTACAGACAGAGAAGATTATAATCCAGAAGAGTAGAACCAACATGGTATTAAGATGATCAATCAATATCATGTTCAACAGAAAACAATGCAGTAAAGTAGTATATAAATAATTGTGTCTCTTTTTAAAATAATCTATCATCAAGGAGCTGTCCTGTTAAAGATCATAACGTGAATGATATTAGCTCGCTTCAATAGAATCCATAATTCTTGTCCTCATAAAAATAGTGTACTTCATGCCATAAAAGGGAATCAATAAAATGTGATTGAGATGAACTAGGAATAATCCCACAAAAGGAAGGAAGGGTTGCTCCCAAAGTGTTGCTTCTTTGAAGGAACAACAAAAACACTCAAAAAAAGTGTTGTTCCTTGTAGGGAACAACAAAGGAAATGCACACCAAAAAGAAAAAATACACACAAAAAAAGTGTGAAAATGCAAATGTCGTTCATTTGGAAAAAGGAACAACAAAAACTAAAAGTGTCGTTCTTTTAGAAAAGGAACAGCAAAAACGCAAGTGCCGTTCCTTTGGAAAAGGAACAGCAAAATGGACAGTCATACAATGCAAACATGCAAAAAAACAAATTAGTTGTTCACGGTATTGATGCTGAGGATGAGTTACACTTTGAATGAAGCAACACCTGAAACACAAAATATAAGAGAAATTAGAAAAGAAACAACATTTTAAAAAAACAATATGTAAATAAATAAATTAAGTTACAACAGCTATGATGTTATGTCAAAAAAAAAATGATCTCTTTGAAAAATGTTTTGGCAGTAGTGATAAGACATGAATCTTCAAATTGAAATCAATTCTTCATTTCTTCTATTACGAATCCGTTGGGTAATGAGTTAGATGAAATTCCTTTGTTTCATAAATTTTTTTTCAAAAATCACTCGTCCATAAATTGACCTTCTTTATTTTCCCAAGACCTGCAAAAAACGAGTGTCTACCTGCAAGAAAACATTAAATCATGGAGAAAGAGAGGTGCGCGGGCTCCCCTAATCCAAGAATTATGCAAAAAACTAACAATTAGTTACTCTGTAAAACAAATCCACGGAGAAAATAACAAAGTAAAATTCGTTTGTTACCTGCGGGAGAACAGTGGCCAATCATGCTAACCTGCAGTGTTTTAATCACAACTTCTTTGTTTTTCGTCGAAATTGAGTGATTCCAAAGCA
The DNA here is from genome assembly GCA_034641835.2 of Pinus albicaulis. NCBI lineage: Eukaryota > Viridiplantae > Streptophyta > Pinopsida > Pinales > Pinaceae > Pinus > Pinus albicaulis. Next base: position 799,919,594 of record CM076579.1, read on the forward strand.
AAATGAGAGCTAATTCAAAGGGTTATCTCCAGTAGCAACAGGTTTTAAAAATTCAATGCTATGATATGTCAAATTTTTTTAGAACAACCTGCATAATAGAGTCATTTTCGATTACCCAATCTAGACCAACGATTGATATTTCAAGCATAGATTCTTCGTTTGATGTCGGATTCAAATGATTCAAATTGGAAATGAAAGTAGATTCATTTATTTATCTCCAATAGAAATAGGTTTTGAAGAAAAGAAGAATTGATAAGTCAAACACTGTAAGGAACATCCGGAAAAACAGAGTTTTAAGGGTGTTGATTTACGATAGACAGTCAGTATTTTGATCATAACTTCCCCATACGATATCGAAAATGAGTGATTCCAATTGCATTGGAAACTAGATTCATAGGGGAATCTACCATAGAAACAGGTTTTAAAAATATGGTCATTTAGGCCTCCAAAAATGGACTGTCCCAACTCTGTTCCTGAACTGCCCGCTAGACATCCGGTCAATGTTTTGGTTCTAACTTTTTCGTTTCAAATCCAAATTGACGGATTCAAATTGGGTTAGAAAGTAGACATCAAGGGCTATCTAGGGTAGAAACAGGTTTTAAAAATATGGTCATTTAGGCCTCCAAAAACTGACTGTCCCAACTATTTTTCCAGAAAGTTCATCAAGCCCGCAAGCCAAAAAAATGATATTCAAGCATTTTTTCAAATTGGTGATAAAAAATGAATATGAGTGTTTGTAAAGCTATTATTTCCATTATAAGTCATCTACATACACAAATGAATTAAAAAATTATCACCAATATTGATTTGCATAGCATGTTGCAACAAAAAAACAACTAGTTTTACATAAAAAACAAAATGCATTTATTTATTCCCTTATTTATTTTATGTTCTATACTAACCTATTTTGATTTGAAAAATGAATATGACTACGTATAGGAGTACTTCCAATGGAACCATTTTCGAAATATGGCTTCATGTATAAACATACCCAAATTTGAAAAATGCATATTAGTGAAAATTAGGGTACGAGAAGCCAACTTCCCTTGAAAAAATGGTATCAAAAATTGTTGAAGCATAGAGTGATGATGCAAACACGTGATGGAGTGAAACCAATCTTCGATATATCCGTTACTTTCTTGATTTCCCATCATACCATGAAGTTCTTGAGCTTTTAAAATGGTTTGTTGGTGCAACCTAGAAGAAACCTCATTTGCTTCCATAGCTTCTACAATTTTTGAATTTGAAACATTCTGAATCTCATTGTAAGTTTTCTCTAATGGCGCATGTAAGATAGAATGGGTGGGAAGGGTGAGTAAATTTGGCAGATCAACATTGTAAGCATGTTGTACTGGTTTATTATGGTGAGTGTGTGGAATTAGTTGAGCAGGAAATTGTGTATGGAATGGAGCATTGTGATGATGTGGTTGGTTGGGTTGAATGGATAAATTTGATATGCAAGCAGGATGTTGTGAAAGAGCTGGTGGAGAATATGGAGAATGTGCTTGTGCTACAAGATGAGGGAGAGTATTCATGCAATCATAAGGTGAACCATGCCAAACTTGTAGATAAGATTGGTGGTTATATTGAAATTGACATGGCTGCCCTAGAACATGAGTATTCCATAATGGATTATGCAAGTAAGAGAATGGAGAAGAAGTATTTTGAACCATACCTGTTGACCTTGTTGTAGCTTCCTTATCTCTTTGATATGCTACTTCCATCCTAGATAAGGAAGAGTGAGTATCTATGGGCTGCTCCTCTTGGTCATGAGTGCAAAACACTTCATCAAATTCTTCATTTTTATGAACCTGCAAAACATCCAATTTTGAGCTTAGAGAGCTAATAAAATCAACTTTAAAATTTTCAAATAAATCATTGATTTCAGCTTTTATGTCTCCTATTCTTGTAGCAGATTTGGAAAAGAAAGAACAAACATCTCTAGAATTCTTACCAGCCTTGGAGATTCCTCTTGAATACCTTATGCACAACTCACAAACATCATCATATGATAACTGAAAAACATCACCTTTTCCTATCAGTTTTAAGAGTTCTAAAAATTCATCTTTGATTCCTTTAAGAATGAGTGTTTTTAAGATCTCTTTTTCCAAATGCTTATGCTTTGATTTTTGAAGGTTATAATGAAATCGATCTACATAATCCTCCAAACTTTCATCTTCCCCTTGTATTATACCAAAAATATCTTCATTGGATTTGCAATAGTCTTGGTACTTCTTCAAGAATATGTTCTTCATGTCCTCCCATGATTGGATGCAATTCCCACCTAGGCTCATGAACCATCGGAGAGCTGCTCCTTTTAGAGTAAGAGAAAACACTTCCAATCTTTGATCATTAGTACAATAATCATATCCTCTACAAAGTATTTCGAACTCAAATAAGAATGTATCTGGATCTTCATTTGCTAAACCATGAAAATTTGGTAAAGATGGGGGAATTATGTGCATTTGTGTCACTCCTCCTAAATCTTTGATAGGAAATTCAAAAGTAGAAACGTGAGCCATTTCTTACCATAATATAAGATGTTTTTCATGTGTTTCTTCGAGGCTCCTTCTTCAAATGTTCATGTCAATTAGTTAGTGAAATGGGTGGTGCTTACATCACCACTTGCATGAGATCATGTGATCCATTTTTTAAAAATTTCTATCTTTTTCCTAATCATTCACACAAAAATTCAAACATCTATTTCTACCCAAAAAATTAACAAATCTGCCGGAAAGCGGGCAGGGGAGCAGGGCTGTTACATGCTCCGTACGCAGGTTCTTACCTTCCGTTTTTAATACCCAATTCTCTCCTAGCAGGCACTCATCAGATTCACACTACTCTTTAGAAATGGCTACACTCTCCCCGGCAACGACGCCAAAATGTGGAGCGATAAAAAGGTGTCTTTGTAACTCCTAATTACCTCACATTAATTGTCAACCCAGGGACGACTTTTTGTTTCAAGAGTGTACTCAGTCTGAGGCGGCTATTTACTCAAGAGTAATGTTTGTGAAGATGTAGTATAGAAATACAAATGCAGAAATAATAAATGCTTGAAAAGAAATCTAATTACAAATGACAGAAATGTAAAGACTACACTACAGCAACCTTGCTGGACATCGATTAGGGATGCAGTAGTAATAACTCTTTCCTCTAGAAATCGATGTGAGATGACCAAATCTGGGGACCTGGAATGATTAGCTCTGCCCTCTACAGTTTAGAGATCTCAAAGCAAGTGAAAACAACTCAAAGGAAATGAAATCTAAAACGCAAACTGGAAAGGAACATCAATCTAAAAGCAATGAACAAGAATTGAATAGCAGCGTAACATAAACAGTGAATTCAATTCATAACCAAGCAAACTAGATTTCTACTCTTTAATCATGTCGACAACCACGCAACAATCAACTATCGTGATTCATAAACAAAAGGAATAACAACTGGAATTAGATACAAAAAAACAACATTTTATAACAATTGAATCATGAATCATGCTTCTTGTAAAGAATGGAATAACAATGACTATGTATTTGATCCAATTAGCAATAACTCAATAAATAAACGAACTTCACACAACAGAAATAAACTAATAGAAATACAAACAGCAGATCGCTCCACCAGGGCCGGGCCCTCAACCACCGGTGAAGCGTTGCCGTGCTTTACTCCAGCGCTTGAGAAATGGAACAACAGTGAACTCTTTTATTAATCAGGCATTAATAATGTTTACAAACAGCTCACACTCTCTTAACAAGAGCCGATGCACAATTCTGCAAATTACAATAAGAAAAGTCTCTCCATCCTCCCATACACAATACATGCTTCTCCTTTTATAATCAGAAGGTGGAGAAATTAAATAACAAATAGGATCTCTAATAATAATATTGAATTTCTTCCAACCAATTGATCAACAATAAAATAGATTTACATCCCTCTTTCAACAACAGCAAGTCGAATTTGGCTTTGTAGCTGAGATTTGGAGGACGGCCGCAACCACAGATCTAAGAAAATCATGCTCAAAGAACCCTGCGTTTCTCTCATTACAAGCCGAATTTGGGCAAACCGTTCTTTGGAAAAGTTAATTGGGTCCGTTCTGAACAAAACCCATGTTCCATATTTTCCAGATTCGTCTTCATTTGCTCAGAATCTCAACCTCAAAACTGTCACTCCTTATTCCAACGCATTTCTGAGTTGGCACTTTTAATGATCAAATCTTCAATCTGGAAATTATCTTGGAGGCTAAAAATGGTGAATAATGTTATAACCAACTTATTAAAACCATCATTGACAAAATAATTCATAATCATCAATTTATTAGAAATAAAGGAAGATAAATAATATTCATCCATAAGAGCATAAATCATTTATAAAATGGATTTAAATAATAAATTATAATAAATGACGTGATGAAGAATGGTAGAAATGGGTGGAATAAGCGTTCACAAGTGATAATAATAATGGCATATTAACGGCCCAACACTCCCTAGTGAGGAATTTGGAAATCCATTTCAGGGCTTCTCTAAAGTTGATTGCATGATACTTTCACCCAATCTATGTGTTCCCTTGTGTGAAAAATGAGTTTCGTACTAGCTGATTGGAGCATATTCCTTTCATTAAATATTTTGGGAATTTGCAAGAATTTTTCCCTTGGTTAGAGGCAAGGATTAGCACCATTTTTCAAGGTTGAAATAGAGGGTGTTGGACAGGCTGAATTTTTATATTTCTAGATGTGCAAAGATGCTATTGAGTAGAGGTTTCACATAGGTTAGGAGCAACACAGATTTATAGAGTTGGGGCTTGAATAAGTGATCTATTTATGGGAGAAATTTTGTAGTGATGGCATTTTAGCAGAGGATTTGTGCCACATTCAACAAATTTTCTCTTGAAATGCGAAAATCTCAACATACAGGGTAATTCGTAATTTTTGGGGCTCTCCATGTAAGCTAGAATTATCGTAATATTTTTCTAGGAATTTGTGGGTTTGGTGTGAGGAGCTCCATGTTAATTTTGCATAATTTTCTGAGAAATTTTGAGGGTAGAAACACCATTTCTACTCTAGCAGTAGAAATGCCATTTCTACTCTACCATTTATATATTTCTTATCATATTATGCACTCACCTTCCATGAACTAATAATATGGCTAATTTTCCTTGACTAATTTATTGGGTTACTTTTTTTTTTTTTGCTAGTGCATGCCTTTGCTTTTCATTGTTATTTCCTAGTTGGAATATTACACTTTTCATCAACATGATTCATATAAATATTGATTGCTAGTGTAAGCTTGCATGATTGGTTGAATATTTATTAAGCATTATATTGATATTAAATGAGTCTTTCGAGTTGTGGTTCACATGGAACCAAAAGAGGATAGGGGAATATAATGAAAGAAGTGCAAAGGGATGGTAGGTGAAATAAGATTAAGTTTTCAATCCACTTTGATGCCTAGCTTTGTGGAAATGTCATAGTGAGCAGTAGCTTAAGACTTCTATTTAGGGGACCAAAACACCAAACCACCCTTTTTTCATTTTGCTCCCAATGTATAGCCACACTTCATCATATATTATTTTTTTTCCTATTCCCTTGCCTAAGAATTATATGTGGATTCTAGATCCAAATCCCCCTTTTGTTGCCACTACTAGATGGATACCATCAATCCCAAGCTTATCATGCCTAATGCCTCTAAGATATCTTCTTTTAATTTTGATTCAACTGCTTCTCCCCACACATGAGGATCTAATTCCTAATAAACGAAGACAAAAAATAAATACTCAAGTGTTTTCCATGTCATCTTAGTGTTCCCCAAACCCTATTGTATCTACTAGTGTTATGTAACTACCAATTCTCCCACCTCTCACTTAATTGTTATTAACCCACCTCACTAGGATCACGTTCCATTTTCCAACCATGTATTTTGACTAGGTGTGAAGATGGTGATTACATTTGAGGATATGCTTCTCGAGGCCTCCCACTTAGTGCATCACTCAACCATCTTCCTCCTCACATTATATTCTTGCTACTTCATATACCCCCATGTGATTTGTTTTATTGTACATATATTTGTGCACTGGTGGGATTGTTCCTTGGATACTCTCGTTATTTCTGAATTTTGGATATTTCATTTTAGATATATGGATATATGTGGGGTTATTTTTAGCACTTGTTTCATACATTTGTTGGGAATATGCTTATTTATTGGGAACATTCTACTTTATTTTACATGTGACTCATTCTTTCATAATACGTTTATTATTTAAATGCACTTCATTTTTTTATTTGTGTGGGAGGAATACGTTTAAAGGGAGATATGTAATGTTTTGGCATTCATATGGATTTATTTAGGAGACATAAGTAATTCATACGAGCCATGGTATTCCTTGCCCTTTTGGGCTCCATCTTGAGTTAGGTGATAGGACTACTTGTTATTTTGTCATGTTTTAACCTTATGATATTATTTTCACTTTAAAGCACCCTATTTATAAAGTTCCTTGTCCTCTAAAGTTTGTGTCACTATATTATAATTCTATTTTATAAAAAGTTTATTTAAAAACTATAGTTTGTAACTACCTTCTACCCATCCTAATTTTTAAAGGAGAAAGAGGCCAAGGGCAAGAGGGTCCCAAATTGTTTATGTTAAGTATGCTAAGAGGTAAAAGTTGGATTCCACTTTCTACTTTTATATCGCATTTAATATTTATATTAAGAAGAATTAGTTCTATGTTCATAGTAGTATTCTCATTAAAAGTGAAGAATACAAAGGTTTTGAAATTTGACTTGTATTCTCCATTTATAACTTGTCCTTTGTTTCCTTTATAATGACTCGTATTATTATAAGGAACTAACTCACAAATGAATTTTCAAAATCAATATGGCTATCAAGTTCCCACCTACTAATTTTCTCAAAACATAAGTCCCATTTCTAGGTTTCTCTTCTTTCTAGATTTTATAGTCCTTGTAAAATTTCAAAACAAATAAGGCTATAACTAAGTAATATTTGTTTTATAGCATATTTTTCCACTCTTAAGTTGAATATGCATTCAAGGGTCCTAGTCCTTATCACCCTTGCAATTGCAGACATCAATTCTCCTCATAACTATTTAAAAAAACTTGTTTGACTTGCATATGCTATTATTTGTCTAGAACTAGCTTACATATGCTAGTATTCTTCAAAAAAAAAGTATTAATGTATGAAAATTTCCCAACTGCAACTTGCATATGCACCCAAAATTCACCTAAAAATATAGAAGTGTGCAAAATTTTGATATTTAAGGTGGGGTTTACAGATTTCTAAGTTTATGACCTCCTATTTCCTATGGATAACGACCCCAACCATAATTTATGAGTGTAAAAGCAAGCCTAAGGTAGAGGAGAGTGGGAATAAACCTTATGATATAAATGTATTATTATAATTTGAAAGTTATCATTCACATATTTTTAAGGAAACTATATTATAGGAAAACCTTGTTTCCTAATTCCTTTCTCATTCCATATTGCTAGACAAAATATACTCCTTATCTTTATCCCTTTTGAACTGAGTAAGGATTGTGATGAGAAGTATTCATTTAATGTCCCAAGATGAGGAACCCATGTAGTAGATCCAAGTGATGTTAGCACCAACAACTAATTATAATATTTAAGATGGTTGTGGATGAAGATGATTCAACATGTTTCATGTTGGAAAGCCATTGTTTCAGTTGATATTGTTCCATCTCCTACATTGTTAATTGAATTTGATGTTAGTTCTTTTAGGCCACATGGTATTATCCCATTTCCCCCCCTCTAATTGGGGGTGTGCATGTGTATTTGGGGGGAGGGGGGGTGTGCGGAGTGTTTCCATTAAGGTGGAAGTAGTCAACATGAACCTAGCTATAATATTTTTCTAGGATGTAGTTATACATATGGTATGAAATTTATGGTTTCCACAAAATTTTGGGTTCTTTTCTTTCCACATGAAGGAAAGGTTATAATAATTGATCAATTATCTTACTACCAAACTAACCTAGCTACATCCACAAGGTATATGGGCCCTTTAATAAAAAACTCTCAAAATTCCATATAAAACATGGGTGTTGGAATGTACCCATATTTTATGGGAACTTTCAATTTCTTAGCACCCATTGTTCATATTAACTCTACCCTTTCTATTCTCTCCTACATCAATTTCATTAGCCTCCACATACAAAGTTTGTTTCTTTAGAACAATTTTTTTGAAGGATCTAAGGATATTACCATCTCCTTATACTTTAGTGGAACAAAATGAGCATGCAAGAATGGCTATGCCTTTGTCTACAATTGAGATTGATTATCAAATTATAGTAAATGCCTCTACAAGCAGTAATATAGTGTTAAAATTGGTAACTAGGCCCAAATTCCACTTTGGAAATCTCAATTGATGGAGATGATTATAGCATTGAATTCCTTTTTTCAAGAGGACCAAAAATTGACCTAAAGATCATCAAATTCAGATAAGGGGAAATGAGTTTTTGAATTTATTTAAATTGTCAAAGTCACCCTCACCTCCATGTAGGCTCATAAATACCAAAAATCATGTATCTTGACCCTCACCAATTTTCATATATAGAGGTGTCCTCCAACCTCATTTGATACATCATAAGTGTAAGAAATATCATCCTATATTGGTCGTAGGAGAGGAGATAATTGAGCAAGGGTTGGAAGCTTGTTTTGGGTTCCCTTAAAGGATGGTGAGGGCCACAGACATCCAACAGGAAGGCCAAGTAGGAGAAGGTTAGTTTGAGGGCTATTTGTGTATGGTTGGAGAAGGTTATTCCTCATTTTATTGGGTCGCAGGTCCTGTATTATTCCAAGGTTTGATTTTCATGCGTGAAGCAACATATATGGAGTCATGAGTTTGTCCATGAGATTGAAGAGGGTTCTTCGTCCTACTACTTTAGATTGGAGGGAGACATACGGCCTAAAGTTTGGTTAGAACAACTACCAGTTGGATATGAGGCTAATAAAGGATGGCCACAACCTTTTGAAGGAATGGTGCTTCAGGATGGCTCGTAGAGATAAAGTGAATGCGAGACCTAATTTGGCCATAGACCAACTCTAAGGGCCAATGAAGGGAAAAACCATGTTTTCGTTGAAAATCCACAGTTGAAAGAATACGTTTTGGAGAAGTTAAGTAAGATAGTTATGGACTATAAGCAACCTTGACCTACAACATCTTGACTCCAACTTCAGAGGGAAAATTAGTCTGCTTCAGAATTGCAATTTTGGGCCATCGATTTATCGTCATTTTGGAAAGTCAACCTTTACTTTATTGTACTCTCTCTCTCTGTTGAGAATTTTATATAAATAATAAGAATAATTGATCACGAATTTTCCCCATTTTGGGGTTTTTCCTTGGCTTGATCCATATCCTTGTGTTCTCTTATCTTGGCTTGTCTTTTGCATCTATCATGTATATTATTTCTTTAGTTACTATTAATGTGATAATGATTCATGTGATTGGAAATGAAAATGAAATGGTCTGGTAAATGAGCTAATATGTAACATTGAAGTAACTTTCCTAAGAAAATAACATGTTATCTCAAAATTTAACATGGTTTCAGAGCTCAGGTGAGGAAAATCCCAAGCAAGAGAGAATGAAATCACTAAGAAGCTTGTTGGTCTCCATTAAAGGCTTCATCACATCAAAATACTGAAGAATACCCAAAACTGAGCTACTTGTGGCATAAAATCGATTTCTGGGCATGATCACTAAGTTCACTATGACTAAGCCAAAAATAGGTGAAGAATATGAGTTTCAAGATTAGTGGGAATTCATTGAAGATGCATAAATTTGACCATGACATGGTTCTGAATCCCTTCGCATTAGTAATCAAATCATAAAATGAAAAATAACTGTTAAAGTAGTTGTAATTGTTAGGTCCTTATATTACTAGTATAGTCCCTTATTTTTGTTAGTGTAACCCCCTTATTGTTATTATTGTACCCCTGTAACCCACATATTGTTATTATTGTGCCCTTACACTATTATTGTTAGGTCGGCTAGGATTACATTGTGTCCCCACTAGGATTACATTGTGGCCCCATGGACTACTATATATAGAGAGGAGGTTTTTTCATTTGTATCATCCAAGAATTGTTCATTTATGTAATGTATTTGAGGTTACACCCTCGAAGTCGCTATTTATAAGGCACTAATATCTCTTTTCTTCTATTTTTGGAGCTGGTTTCATAACATTTGGTATCAGAGCTTCAGATTCTAGGGTTTCGATGCTCCAAACAGGTCATCGTGGAATTTTCGCTATAACTCTTTTTCTACGAAGTTTAAGAAGCTAAAATATTTAGAGTACGAAGACAAAATCCTGAGGAACATATTCAAAAAATTTCATAGATTTTTTACAATATTTTTGAATATATGATCTGTGGAAGTTAGGGCTTTTTGTAGGCTCCTGAATTTAACCTAAGCAGGTCATCGTGAAATTTTCGCTATAAATTTGTTTTTACGAGGGTTAAGAAGCTGAAATTTTCATAGAGCGAAGCTGGAATACTGAGGAACCTCCTGTAAAAGTTTCAGATCTTGGTTCACAACATTTCAGGAGATATGATCTGTGGAAGTTAGGATTGTTTCAGGCTGCCGAATTTCATCTCAAAGAGGTGACCATGGGAAAAACATCATAACTCTCTCTCTGAGCATCAGATTGGGATTTTGTAAAAAGTGTCCACAAGTACACAAATTTTCATTTTCATTATATCAATTTTAGAGCCGAAGGAGTAAACATTGACACGTGGCAATTCGTACAAGTTCGCTTTACTAAAACAGTCCATAATTAGGTCATCATAGGAGATTGGGCATAAATTTGTCTTCAAGAATCCAAATTAGGTCAGACCTATGACATTCGAAATAAGATTCAGAGGGATACTTCAGGGCCAAATTTTAGATATTGAATATTTGAAATCACAGAGATAATTCAGTTTCAATATCGAGCTCCTCAAAATCAAGAAAAAGGTGTGTATTTTTGTTTTTTCAAATTGTATAAGTCTTGTTTGAAAAATCATTTTTAAGTTATTCCAAAGGCCTATTGAGCATATATATCAGTACTAGGTTCGAAAATGCATCCTAAAAATAATTAAACACCCATTAAGCCCTCAAAGTACTCTAATATGACCCATGAAGATGAATAATAGCAACATGATCTATCAAAATTACAAGAGCAAGTGCACCAAAATTCGCTCTTGCAAAGAGAAACAAAAAATGAAATTGATGTTTTGAAGAAAAGCGTGGAAGCTAAGATGGATGTTTTGAAGAAAGGCATGGTAGCTATGATTGATGGTTTGAATAATAGTATGGAAGAAAAAATGGATGGCATGGAAAAAAAAAATGGAAGGTTTGAAGGAAGGTATGTCAAAGTTGATACAAGAAATGATTCCTAATGGAGATAAGATAGTAGAGGAAAGTCATGATGAGAATAAAATAAATTTTAATCGTGATTTCATAAACTCTAATGTTGGATTAAATAACCACCATATTCCAAAGATGGATATGAGGAAGTTTGATGTCAAGGTTCCCGTAACATGGATACTACATATGGAGAAATATTTTGATCTCAATAATGTGAAAAACACACAAAAGGTACACATTGCAACTTTAAATTTAGAACAAAATACATTTGTATGCTATTGATGGCTTTTCTCAAGTAAAAAAATTGTCACTTGGTCAATTTTTACGGAGGAAATGATAGCACATTATGAGGATACAAAGAGAAACACCTTCTTTAGCCAATTGATAAATCTCAAACAAAAGGATTTAGTGGCGGAGCACATTGAGGACTTCCAAAAATTGAATATAAGGGTAACTGATATTCGAGAGGAACACATGATTGATGTCTTCATAGGGACTTCAAAGGATAACATCCAACATGAAGTTTGCATTTGGGAACCTGATTCATTGGAGAAGGCATTCAGGTTGGCAAGAAAAATTGAATGTAAAATTATGGCGACAAGGAAGCCTACCACTCACATCTATAAAGATGGAAGTGTTGCTACTCCTAGACTTCCACAACCTACAAGGTTGACACCACAACAATTGGAAGAAAAAGAGCAAAAGGGCTTTGCTACAGTTGTGATAGCAAATACACTAAAGGTCATAAGTGTGCTGAGAAGAAATTATTTTACATAGATTGTGAAGAGGAAGAAGAAAATGAACAAGAAGAGGATATACACCAGGAACCAACCCAAGAAGAGGAAGAAATGAGTCCGACCATATCATGTAATGCATTGGCAAGAATTACCACTCCTCAAACTCTCAAGATAGAAGGACATATCAAGAAGAAAAAGGTAATAGTGTTGATTGATTCAGGTAGTACCCATAATTTTATTCATTGTAAGGTAGCCAAGGAATTGAATTTTTTCCTATACCTAGCACCAGAATGTCAAGTGATGGTTGAAAATGGAGGAACTATAAATTTCTCTGGAAAATGCCATAATATCAAGCTATCCATGGGGGAATATGTATTGAATAGTCCAATGATTTCCATCCCAATGGGAGGTGTTGATGTTGTACTAAGAGTACAATGGTTACAATCGTTGGGGACAGTAGCTTTTAATTTTCAAGAACTTTTCTTGAATTTTTTTCGAAAGGAAAGGAAATCGAATTACGAGGTATCACAGGGAAGCCAAGAAAGATAATAAGCTCTAATTTCATGAAAAAGCTTCTGAAGAAAGAACAACGAGGCGTAATTGCACAATTATTCTCACTAGAATTTCCAACATCAAAATCATCTATTTCTGCAGATCTCCAAAAAGTATTGGACAATCATTCCAAGGTTTTTGATATTCCCAAAGGACTCCCACCTATTCATGATCATGATCATGCTATTCATTTGATTCCAGGAAGTGTTATTCCAAACATCCGGCCTTATAGATATCCTTATGTCCAAAAGAGTGAAATTGAACGTATGATTGCAAAAATATTAGAGGTTGGTATAATTTAACCTAGTAAAATTTCTTTCTCTGCTCCAGTAGTATTGGTGCACAAGAAGGATGGATCATGGCGCATGTGTCTAGATTATAGGGAGCTCAATAAGCTCACTATTAAAGATAAATTTCCCATTCCTGTGATGGATGAATTATTGGATGAATTACATGGAGCAATTTATTTTACCAAGTTGGATATTTGTTCAGGATATCATCAAATTAGAATGAAGACTGAAGATATTCCGAAAACAACATTTCGAACTCATGAGGGTCATTATGAATTTTTGGTCATGCCTTTTGGCCTTACCAATGCAACTTCTACATTTCAAGGGTTGATGAATTCCATTTTCAAACCCTTCCTTAGAAAATTTGTGCTAGTATTTTTTGATGATATACTAATCTACAACAGGTCTTGGAAGGATCATGTTCAACATGTTGACAGGGTGCTCAAACTATTGGAGGAGAAACAATTATATGCAAAAAAATACAAATGTTTCTTTGGAATACAAGAGGTGGAATATCTGGGTCATATTGTATCTCACGATGGTGTTAAGGTAGTTCCTAAAAAAATTAAAGCCATTAAGGAATGGAAAGTCCCCACAACCATAAAGTATTTGTGCGGATTTCTCGGGTTAATAGGGTATTATCACAAGTTTGTTAAGAATTATGGGATAATAGCAGCACCTCTAACAACATTGTTGAAGAAAGATGCATTTTAATGGAATCCTGAAGCAACTAAGGCCTTTGAACATCTTAAAGAGGAAATGTTCCTAGCATCGGTCTTAGCTATGCCAGACTTTACAAAAATATTTATTGTGGAATGTGATGCCTTAGGAAATGGAATTGGTGTTGTTTTAATACAAGAAGGAAGACCCATTTCTTTTGAAAGTCATTCAATCAAAGGAAAGTATTTACAAAAGGCTATTTATGAGAAGGAAATGTTGCAATACTACATGCACTAAAGAAATGGAGACCTTAGCTAATGGGAAGACACTTCAAGGTAAAAACTGATCATGATAGTCTTAAACACTTTTTGGAACAAAGACTATCTTCGGAAGAGCAGCAAAAATTGGTCACAAAGATGTTGGGTTATGACTTTGAAATCATCTACAAAAAAGGGAAGCTAAATGTTGTTGCAGATGCACTCTCAAGAAAAGATGAAGAGGTGGAAGCATTGCTTTGTGCCATTTCTATTATCCAACCAGATTGGATAACCGAAGCAAGGGATGAATGGAATAAGGACAAAGAAGCTTGGACAATCATTCAAAATTTGCAACAAGATCCTAGTACATATGATAAATTTAGTTGGAAAAATGATTCCTTATGGTACAAAGATCACTTATATATTTGCAAGAATTCCCAACTAAAACAAAATATTCTTATGGAATTGCACACTTCTCCTTCAGGAGGACACTCGGGGTTTTTAAAAACTTACCACAGGGTGAAGATTTTTTTTTTTGGGGATGGCCTTAAATTTTATATTCAAAAGTTTGTGGTGGAATGTTAGGTTTTCCAGCAAAATAAAGTTGAGACGATTAAGACCCCAGGTATTCTACAACCTTTATCCATTCCAAGTCAATGTTGGGAGGATATTTCAATGGATTTTATCACAGGTTTACCTAAGTCCGAAGGAAGAAGTGTCATCATGGTGGTAGTTGATAGAATTACCAAGTATGTAAACTTTTGTGCATTATCTAATCCATTTAAACCAAGTACAATTGCTACTGCATTTATGGAAACAACTCAAAAGCTACATGGAAACCCAAAGATTATTGTAAGTGATAGAGATCCCATTTTTACAGGAAATTTTTGGACAGAATTATTTTCTTGTTTGGGTACTCAACTAGCTCATAGCTCATCTTATCATCCTCAATCTGATGGTCAAACAAATATAGTGAATAAATTTTTGGAAGGATATCTTCGTTGTTTTTTATCTGATAAGCAAGAAAAATGGGTCAAGTGGTTACCTCTCGCTTAATGGTGGTATAAAACTTCCTTTCATAATGCAACAAAAATGACCCCATTTATGGAACTTTATGGATATCATCCACTGTCCATAACATCTTCTTTGAGGGATAATTCTAGGGTTCAAGGAGTGGAGGATCACATCGAGCATCAACAAGAAGTTCTCCAACTCTTAAAGGATAACCTAAATTTGGCACAAAATCGAATGAAACAACAGGAAGATCAACATTGCAATGAGAGAAATTTTGATGTGGGAGACTGGGTATTTTTATAGCTATAACCATACAGACAAATTTCCCTCAAGTAAGCTAATAAGGATAATAAATTATCGCCAAAGTACTATGGTCCTTACAAGGTGTTGCAAAAGATTGGTACTATGGCATACAAATTGGAGCTTCCTACTTCTTCGCGAGTGCATCCAATTTTCCATGTTTCATGCTTAAAAAAGGTTGTAGGGGACAAACTTCTAGTTCAAAAAATATTGCCAGAACTTGATGAGGAAGGAAAAACCATATTGGAAGCTGAAGTAGTCACGAAAACATGAAATCGACAGCTACGAAATTGATCGATTTCAGAGTATCTCATCAAATGGAAGAACTCACCCGCTGAAGATTCTACATGGGAGGATGATAATTTTATACAGAAGCACCTGGAGCTACACAAGCATTGAGGACAACACTTTTTTGAAGGAGAGGAGCATGTTAGGTCCTTATATTACTAGTATAGTCCCTTATTTTTGTTAGTGTAACCCCCTTATTGTTATTATTGTACCCCTGTAACCCCCATATTGTTATTATTGTGCCCTTAAATTATTATTGTTAGGTCGGCTAGGATTACATTTCGGCCCCACTAGGATTACATTGTGGCCCCATGGACTCCTATATATAGAGAGGAGGTTTTTTCATTTGTATCATCCAAGAATTTTTCATTTATGTAATGTATTGGAGGTTACCCCCTCGAAGTGGATATTTATAAGGCATTGATATCTCTTTTCTTCTATTTTTGGAGCTGGTTTCATAAGAGTAATGAATCTATTCGTAGAACAACCTTCATATGATTTGTGTGAAGTTCATGAAACCATGAAAATGATGTTTTGGAAACCTGAACTATGAAGGTAATCCTAAAGCACACGAATTTGGTATCATTTGGACCTAAAATAAGAGGAACAAACATAGGTATTAATGTGTGTACATATTTTGGAATTACGTTGATACTACAACAACAACTCATGACTAAGGTTTTCAATATTTGAGCACATTACTCTCGTTTCTCTTCATCCCTATTTCTCATTATCATTAATGCATTTGTATGTTATACAGTGACATGATCAACTCATATATATATATATATATATATATATATAGATATACTTAATTTAGACTTCTTATATCAGTTATATATATATATATATAGATATACTTAATTTAGACTTCTTATATCAGTTATGCCAACTTATGGAGATTTTCGGTCTTACAGTAGCTACTGGCATTAGGCGGTGAAAAGCATTTGATATATGTAACAGATTTACCCCTCCTTCAGTTTTGGTAATAATTATTCAAATCTTCCATAATGTAATAGAAAAATTTGAGTAGTAGAACATAGATTTTCCTGAAGACATGTCAGTAAGAAAAGATCTTGGATCTCTCAAGAAGTTTGAAGACATGAACCTATCGTAAAAGTCAAGGACTAAACCATGTGTAGTGAATAATTTTGGTTACCACATAATTATACATGGCATAGATTCTCCTATATGTGGCACAACTCTACCCATGGAATATCAACATTTACAACTCAACATCATTTATGGTCTCTTTACAATCCAAATTTATGTAGTTGTGATGATATGTTGTAGCTAATGTAAATTGATGAAATTATTATAATCTTGTTCAAAAAATAATTTGTGAACAAGAAAAATGGATACTTTATCTTTTGAAAAGTTATCTTGCAACACCTTTGATAATGGGTGCAACACACCCGAAGCCTTTATTTTTTAAAGAACAGCTGGGAGAAGACGTGTATGAAACTTTGATATATATATATATATATATATATATCAATCCTTATCAACATTAAATCAGAGGTTCCTTGAAGAATGTGCATGTCATATTCTATGTCTTAACGAGCACGATAAGAAAAATTCCCTTATTTTGGCATCTTGGTTGCATTGAACCAATATCTTATGAAGAATAGTATTATAGATGTGTTTTTTTGAAAGTGAAGGAACCCTCCTCATCATGGATCAACTAATTCTATGAATTGATAATTGTCATCTAGTAAATAAGGGAAATATAATTGTTTTGACATAACCTCATGTGAGGATTTCTCTCCTTGGTTGAAGAAGGACCATGATGATTCTTCAAAAATTTTCCTCTTTGACCTAGATCTTCCTAGAAGTTCATTGTTTTAGTTTCCTCGTGGAAAGTCTCATCTTGGGAGATCATTTTTGAAGGCTAGATGATCACCTAAAATAAGACTTCAGAGGGAGATATAAAATCCCTAGATTTATAACAGGCTACAGATATCTCAGTGGTCATGTTTTGGCCAAGGATACTTTCCTAATATCCAGAGGAAGCTCTGATTTTTATTGCTATCTGTCTGATAGATAATGATCCTCTAATTTATCAATATAAGAGGGATCTAATTTATAAAGTCAAAATAAAAGTCCTACCTACTGATCCAAATATAAACAACTTATGTCGACACTAGTGTAGGCCTTGATACGAAGACAATTTATGGTTAAAATTCATATATCGGTACACTATTGGATTGTTAGTCTGACAATATGGTAAATGGAAATAGGACATTTAAGTGTTATATCTATAGAGTTCCACCTTTATTTCTTGAACAAATCAAAGATTATAGTTTGTTTCTCTAGGATCACCATTGAAGAAAAATTTATAAAGCAACAAGCATGGCTTATTATGAAGGTATTTAAGGAAACTCTTCAGTTAGTCATTGGTGCACATGTTGGAAACCACCATTGTTGTATATTGCATAATATGATTTAGAGAAACCCGTGTTCCACAACCATTATAAGCATATTGGAATTAGGTACCACTTTATTTGAATATGGTACAACCAAGAACAATAAATTTCCATCGTTTAAATATGGATGTACAAGTTACCAACATCCTCTCAAAGCCTCCTGGTATGGTCAAGTTTATCTTCCTTCAGAGGGAGGCTGGGAGTCCTAGAAATACCCTACTATGAGGGTCTTGGTGGAACATAGAGTTTTGGGAGATCTTAGGGACCTGGGGTACTTCTTGTATGATCATAGGCTGAGTGGTCGACCTTCCCCTATAGCCGTGGTATGTGCAGGTTGAGTGGTTCACCTTCCCCTCTGATAACCCATGATGGTTGACATGTGTGTAGGGTGAGTGGTTCACCTTCCCTACAATTTGTGACACATGTTTGTAGGGTGAGTGGATCACCTTCCCATATGATTGATGATATATGCATAAGATAAGTGGTTCACCTTACCCTATGGCTATGATCAGGATGAGTGGTTCACCTTCTCCCATGGACACCCCAGTGAGAGATGCAAATAGGCATCTATCAATTTTCACATGTGAACATGCCAATGGGATGTGCCCCATCCTTTCCCCACGTGTAGGATCCTTACTACTGTTGAGATTGCAACAAGATGATGAGCTTAGTGGAAAGAAGTCACCTTCACTAAGTGGGCCCGCGGGCTATTTTTGGCACAAGTCTATTTTTAGACTATGTCTATTTTTAGAAATGTCGATCATATTCTATGAGTTGCAGGATGCTATTTGTGGATGGTTGGTAAATTCAGAAAAAATAGATGGACTTCTATTTTTAGACATATTGGGCGGAATCTATTTTTAGATTGCCAGTCTAAAAATAGATATGTCGAATATTATTAGCTCTTAATAATATTTGGACTATATACATTATCTTATTCTCTTGGAGAACTTCAGTTAAGTGCATAGATGTGGCACAGGAGCTGACAGAAGGAATTACGCTATTCCTAAGGGTTAAGTGGTGCTATTTCATGGAGACTTCAGTTAGAACTCATGTGACAGAATTTGGTGGAGTTATTGAGGTAGTTGATGGAGTTGTGTTCAGTTTAACTTAGTTAAACATAGTTGAGCTAGTTGTATCTAGTCTAACTGATTGATACACTAGTGAGAGTGGCATGAATTAATTATTAATTAATTCACTAATTATTAACTCATTAATCAACTAAAGAATACATCAGTTAACTATAGTGCATGGACAGTTTCAGTGGAGACCAGTGAAGAGGTAGGTGAAAGGGCAGTGTGATTATCAGTTGTGACTATACTGTTGCATGATTTACAACAAACAGTGATTGAAGATGCCAATGAGGATTCTATGAGTAAGGCTGGACCAATTCGATTTCATTCATAGCCATTCTTCAGCAAGGATTGCGCAGTAGAGGCAGGCTATCAGGTGGCAGAGATTGGAGCATGTGATTTGCTAGATTTGGCTTGATTAGTGTCTAGCAATTGGAGATTGTAATGAGATCTTTGTGAAGAGCTTTGTATAATGATTGTTACATGATCTCTATGACATATAATATACATATAGTTGGGGGTTTTTAGCTTTAAGCTTTCCCATAAAATATTGTGTTCATATGTGTGATTGTTTATGGTTTTAATGTGTGCATGTGATTGTTTTTATTTCCGCAATTAATGATCAATGGTAGAAGAGATTCTGTATTGTGCAAGAAGTTAAAATAGTGTGTGATCAGGAGAATATCGTTGTATAAAATATCATTTATCAAATTACTACATGGTATCAGAGTGATATTTATCATTGGAGCAATTGCAAAACATTAAAGCGATTGAGTTTTGTGCTGGTGGAATTCGAATTTGTAGCAGTGTTTTCTTGGTGTCGAAGTTGAGATGTATTTCAATGGATTGTGATTGGAGTATGCCCTTGAGGGCAGCTCGAATTATATTACATGGAAGGACAGAATGGAGGCGGTGCTGGACGACAATGGGTTGAAGGAGTTCATAGATGCAGAAATTCCAAAACCTGCTTCTAGCGATGCTGCCGCACTTGACGCATGGCAAAAGAAGACAGAATAGTGTCGAAGAATTCTGTTGGAAGGTGTAAAGGATCACATAGTGTCAAACCTTCATGGTAAGGATTCTCCATTCTTGATGTGGAAAGTTTTGACAGAATTATTCCAAAGCAAGAGAGACTAGAGGAAGTTAGCGCTCAAGGATAAACTCAGGAACATAAAAATGGAGAAAGGCGATAGTATGCCCAAGTACCTCACGAAGTTCATCCAATGCAGGGATGAGCTAGGAAGTGTGGGGGTGACTGTAGATGACGAGGACTTGGTGAGCTTGGCTCTCCTTGGGCTTCCGAAGAGTTTGCATTCCTATAAGGACTCTGTCAATGGTCGGGAGAAATTGCCAGGATGGGAGCGACTTTGGTCGGATCTTGTGCAAGAGGAGATAAGGCGAAGTACCAGGGATGGATCTTCATCAAAGAACTCAGATGAAGAAAATTTCACTTTGGCTGCCAAAGCAAGGAAGGGGAAGAGCAAGAAGAATGTTTCTCAATCCGGTTCGAAAGGCAAGAAGCAGGACATGTCCATGGTGAAGTGCTTTCACTGTCACCAACACAGACATTACGCCACTAATTGTCCACAGAAGAAGAAAAATAAGCAGGTTGCTGGATCTGCAGCTGGAGAGGCCTTAGCCTCGCAGTTTGAGCTGGATTTTTCGCTGATCGCATGCTTGGTCTCAAGTATGATGGGTTCAGTGTGGTTTCTTGATAGTGGTGCATCTTTTCACATGATAGGAGATAAAGATTTGTTTATTGATCTGGATGAGAAAGATCTTGGAGTGCACATCGAGATGGGCGATGATGGTAGATATAGTGCGACCGGTATCAGTACCATTTCCTTTGAGAGGGAGTCTAGTAAACCCTTCATATTGAGGGAAGTGATGCATGTTCCAGGATTGAATAAGAATCTTATCTCTGTGGCGATGTTAGAAGACAAGGGATATGATGTTGTCTTTAGCGAGGGAAAGGCTTTCCTGGGCAGTAAGGCAACTGGTGAAATCCAGAGGATAGGGGTTCTAGTTAAGAACCTTTATCAATTGCAGGTAGATGGCTGCACAACAATGGCAGGCAAGGCAGAAGGAGTGGTGAGCCAGGATGAGGGCAAGCTGTGGCATAGGAGATTGGGCCACCTTCACCATGGAGCTTTGAAGATACTACAGTAGATTTCTGCTGGGCTTCCTAAGGGTACTCTTGCATAGTTAGATCAGTGCAAGGGATGTACCTTGGGAAAATTTGTGAAATCCACCTTTCACAAGAAGGATAGTCACGCCATGATGATCCTTGAGAGAATTCACACAGACGTGTGTGGACCTTTCTCAGTAGCTTCAACAGCAAAGCACAGGTACTATGTAATATTTTTTGATGATTTTTCTCAGAAGTACTGGATCTTCTTCATGCAGAAGAAGAGCGAGACATACTCAAAGTTCTATGAGTTCAAGGCACTGGTTGAGAAAGAATTACGGAAGTGGGTGAAGGCTCTTAGGAGCGACAATGGTGGTGAATTCATCTCTGGAGAATTCAAGGAATTTTGCAGCGCAGAAGGAATTCAAAGAGAGCTCATAACACCTCATAACCCACAACAAAATGGGGTTGCTAAGCGAAAGAACAGAACGATCGTGGGTGATGCACAGGTGATGTTGCATGATCAGGGCCTTCCCATACACTTGTGGGCTGAGGCATTCAATACTGCAGTATATGTGTAGAACTATTGTCCTCACAGGATACTTGGCATGAGTACACCCGAGGAGGCATTTTCTGGTAAGAGGACTGATATTTCCCATTTGAGGATTTTTGGCTCACCTATTTACATTCATGTGACTAAGGATGCCAGGAAGAAGCTGGAGCAAACTGCAGAGGTTGGGATATTTTTCGGGTACACTGATACACCCCACAACTATCGTGTGTATTTTCCAGATAGTCACAAGACTGTTGTGCAACGAGATATCAAATTTCATGAGGAGAAAGCCATGAAGTGTTTGCTTGAGAGGGAGCCACACTTGCATGAAGATGAGGAGCTATTAGTTCCTAAGGATAGAGAAAGTCACCTGACTGGTACACTGGATACATGGCTCTTATGAGTAAGTGTATCGTGACAGAGCCGTCCTCTTTCGAGGAAGCTGTGGAGGATCCCGCATGGGTAGATGCCATGGTGGAAGAGTATCATTCGATTGCCAGAAAAAGTGCATGGGAGATTTTCCCAAGGCCAGAAGGGAAATCAGTGGTGGGTTCGAGATGGATCTACAAATTGAAGCAAGAAGTTGATGGGAGTGTGGAGAAGTACAAGGCAAGATTTGTTGCCCGAGGCTTCTCACAGATTGTGGGGATCGGTTATGAGTAAACCTTTGCACCTGTCGCAAGGTATTCTTCCATACAGACGATTATTTCTCTCTCAACACAGATGGGGTGGCACATTCATCAGATGGATGTGAAGACTGTGTTCCTCAACGGAGTGATTGAGGAGGAGGTGTACATAGAGAAGCCCAAAGGTTTCGAGATCTTCAGCAGCGAGTCGCATGTGTGTAGGCTCAAGAGAGAAATGTATGGGTTGAAACAAGCACCTCGTGCTTGGTACACACGGATAGATAGTTATTTCATCGGACTTGGATTCTCCAAGAGTGAGGCGGATCCCTATACCAGATTGTGGTGGAGGGTAAGTTGCTGATCATTGTAATTTATGTAGATGAATTGATTTTGATAGGTGATGAACTGTTGATACACTCATGCAAGGCTGATCTTGCAAAGGAGTTTGAGATGAAGGACTTGGGCCTCCTTCATTATTTCCTGGGATTGGAAATTTGGCAGCGCAGTGATGAACTGTTTCTGTCTCAAGGTAAGTATGCTCAGGAGATACTGGAGAAGTTCAACATCCATGGCTGCAAGCCTATCGACACTGCTCTTCCTGGTGGTTGGGGAAAGAGGATGCCACATCGGCAAAGGTAGTGAATGCCACTGTTTATCAACAGTTGGTGGGGTCGCTCATGTATCTAGTCAATACACAACCCGACATATGCTATACTGTTAACCAGATTTCACAAGCTATGGTTAAGCCTACCAAGCTCTTTTGGAAGGCAGGAAAGCATGTATTGAGATATCTCAGAGGCACATCGGGATATGGAATATGGTACAGACAGTCGGATGAGGTGAAGTTGTGTGGCTTCACGGATGCAGATTGGGCGGGGAGCCCAAACGGAAAAAAAGAGCACATCTGGAGGGATTTTTAGTATCGGGTCGACAACAGTTTCTTGGTACAACAGGAAGCAGATATCCGTGGCACTCAGTTCAACAGAGGCCGAGTATATGGCAGCGATTTTCGCTGCATGCGAGGCTATATGGATGAGGAAGATCCTGGTTGGGTTGTTCAGTTCACACTTAGATCCTACTGTGATATATTGTGATAATAAAAGTTGCATCAAAATCTTGGTTAATCCAGTATTTCATGATAGATCTAAACACATTGACATCTGGTATCATCATATCAGAGATTTTGTGCAGTAGAAGATCATGTTACTTTCATACATTCCCACGGAGGTTCAGGATGCTGATATCTTGATGAAGGCGCTCACCAGGAGCAAATTCGAATACCACAGGGGCAGGATAGGGGTGGCATATAATCCTTATATTGTTGAGAGGGAGTGTTGATATTTCAACAAGATGATGAGCTTAGTGGAAAGAAGTCGCCTTCACTAAGTGGGCTCGCAGGCTATTTTTGGCACAAGTCTATTTTTAGACTATGTCTATTTTTAGACATGTCGATCATATTCTATGAGTTGTAGGATGCTATTTGTGGATGGTTGGTCAAGTTGGAAAAATAGATGGACTTCTATTTTTAGACATATTGGGTGGAATCTATTTTTAGATTGCCAGTCTAAAAATAGATATGTCGAATATTATTAGCTCTTAATAATATTTGGACTATAAACATTATCTTATTCTCTTGGAGCACTTCAGTGAAGTGCACAGATGTGGCACAAGAGCTGACAGAAGGAATTACGCTATTCTTGAGGGTTAAGTGTAGCTATTGCATGGATACTTCAGTTATAACTCATGTGATAGAGTTTGGTGGAGTTATTGAGGTAGTTGGTGGAGTTGTGTTCATTTTAACTGAGTTAAACATAGTTGAGCTAGTTGTATCTAGTCTAACTGATTGATACACTAGTGAGAGTGGTGTGAATTAATTATTAATTAATTCACTAATTATTAACTCATTAATCAACTAAAGAATACATCAGTTAACTATAGTGCATGGATAGTTTCAGTGGAGACTAGTGAAGAGGTAAGTGAAAGAGCAGTGTGACTATCAGTTGTGACTATACTGTTGCATGATTTGCAACAACCAGTGATTGGAGATTCCAATGAGGATTGCATGAGCAAGGCTATACCAATTTGAGTTCATTCAGAGCCATTCTTCAGTAGTGATTGCGCAGTAGAGGCAGGCTATCAAGTGGCAAAGATTGGAGCATGTGATTTGCTAGATCGGGCTTGATTAGTGTGTAGCAATTGGAGATTGTACTGAGAGCTTTGTGAGGAGCTTTGTATAATGATTGTTACATGATCTATATGACATATAATATACAGATATTTGGGGGTTTTCAGCTTTAAGCTTTCCCATAAAATGCTGTGTTCATATGTGTGATTGTTTATGGTTTTAATGTGCGCATGCGATTGTTTTTATTTCCGCAATTAATGATCAATGGTAGAAAAGATTATGTATTGTGCATGAAGTTAAAATAGTGTGTGATCAGGAGAATATTGGTGTATAACATATAAGTTATAAAATTTCTAAAATTACAATTGTTGGTTGGCATATATGTAGGAAGTTGTTCATCCTTTCCCTACTATCAGTGGTTTGCATGCATGTAGGATGTGGCTTATCCTTTCTCTACGATGATTGTGACATGTGACTATAGGATTTGGCTTATCCTTTCCATACTTGTGGTTGTGAGTAGGATGTGATTTATTCTTTCCATGTTGTTACCCCAACATCATCCTACCCATGTAGTCCCAAACACATGGGAAGTACCTCTCATCTGGCCAATGATTTGGTAAAAGTGGTTTGGGAATATTAATGGAAAAATCGTGTACTGTTGTACTCCCTATTTCTAGGATGCATGATGTTAAAAAAACTTGATAACCTAGGATCAAGTAAGATTACGATTTTACTCTTGGTTATGTGGACTAAATATTGTCACTGGAGTGTGGTAAGGTCTTGTGAATCACTCTTGATCAATTCTTCTTCATTATCTATATCAATGTTCAAAAAAGTTGATATGGGACGCAAAGATGGTTCTTGATGACAAGATGGCATGGATTGGCAGGTGGAATTCTCCCTAGTTGAGAGGGAGCATTAAAATTGGAAACTAGAGCCAAATTCCACTTTGAACAACTCAATTGATTGAGATGATTATATCATTGAATTCCTATTTTTCAAAGGGTCAAAATCGAACTAAAGATCATCAAATTTGGATAAGGGGAAATTAGTTTTTGAATTTATGCCAACTCATATGCAAATTTTCAAAGTCGGACTCACCTCCATGTAGCCTCATAAAGTGCAAACGTCATGTCTCTTGACCCTCACGAATTTGTATATATATATAAGTGTCCTCCAACCTCGTTTAGGACATCCTAAGTGCAAGAAATCCCGTATGATCTTGGACGTGGGAGAGGAGCTACTTGAGCAAGGTTTAGAAGATTTTTTTGGGTTCCCTTTAAGGTTGTTGAGGGACACAAACATCCAATAGGAGGAACGAGTAGGAGAAGTTTTGTTTGAGGGCTATTTGTGCATGGATGGAGAAGGTTCTTCCTCATTTTATTGGGTTGCAGGTTTTATCTTATTCCAAGATTCGAATTTCATGTATGATGTAGCCTATAATGAGCCACATGTATGTCCATGAGATTGCAAAGAGGTCTGAGCCCTATTAATTCATATTGGAGGGAGTCATAATGCCTAAAATTGGGTTATAACAATTGCTAGTTGGATAGGAGGCTAAGGGAGGATGGTTGTACCATTTTAAAGGACTGGTGCTTTAGGATGGGTCGTAGAGATAAAGTGAACGAGGGACCTAATTTGGTCATAGACGAACTCTAAAGGACAATGAAGGGAAACACCTTGCTTTCCTTGAAAATACACAGTTTAAGGAATATTTTTTGGATATGTTAAGTAAGAAAACCATGGACTATAAGCAACCCTAACCTACAACAGTTTCACTCTAGCTTCAGAGGGAAAATTAGTCTACTTAAGAATTTACATTTTGGTCCATCAATTTATCATCATTTTTTCAACTCAACATTGAATTTATTGTATTCTCTCTCTGCTGAGAATTTCATATTAATAATAAGAAGAACTAATCAAGGGTTTTCCCCATTTTTGGGTTTTTCCCTGGCTTGAGCCATATCCTTCTTGTTCTCTCATCTTGTCTTGTCTTTTGCATCTATCATTTATGTTCTTTCTTAAGTTACTGTTAATGTGATAATGATTCATGTGATTGCAAATGGAAATGAAATGGTCTGGTAAATGGGATAATATGGAACATTGAAGTAATTGTTATGAGAAAATAACATGTTATCTCAAAATTTAACATCTATTTTCTCCTTTGAAAAAGGAATTGGATCATCTTACTACACACGTGTGGGCCTTTCACTCAATTCTCTTGATGGATTAATTGGATACAATTTTACCATATGGAAAATTTTTCCAAGTTGCGATGATAAATTTTAAGAGACCTTGGAAGGATGTACACCATTGGTATTATTTCCTCCTCTAAATTAGCAAAGTGGAAAATAGAGATTTTAGGTTGACCATGACAAAAGGTCAAAATATTTATGTGAATTCATTTGCGACATATGTTGTGTATGATGAAAGTAACATGTTGAACATATTCACAAACTATTTTGATTAACATCTTACAAAATCCCAATGAACAGAGAATGTGTTTGTTGGACCAAATTTTTCTCCAAAGGAATCCCACATTTACACTAATAATTTTAAAGAAGTTTTGTGATGTTTTAATTTGGACATATGAAGAGATACCTAGAATTGTCCCTTCGATTATCAAACATGAGATAAAAATGTATGGAAATGTGAAGCCAAATTGACAAAATCTAATACCATTTAATCCTTGGAAAGTTATTGCAATAAAATAAGAGATGAGAAATTAATCAAAATGGGCTTAATCTATCTAGTTCCTCTCACTGAATGGGTATCCAATACAATTTTTGTTGATAAAAAGTAAGGAATCATCTAAGTATGCATGAATTTTATAGATTTGAATAAATAATGTCCAAAAGAGAATTTTCCCACACATTTTATTGATTAGATTATTGATGAATATGTTGGTAGTGAGATATTTTCCTTTATGGACATATTCTCTAGCTACAATCAAATACAAATATTCCCCACAATCCATCGCAGGACTAGTTTCATTTGTATTTGAGGTATGTTTTC
This sequence comes from Pinus albicaulis, assembly GCA_034641835.2. NCBI lineage: Eukaryota > Viridiplantae > Streptophyta > Pinopsida > Pinales > Pinaceae > Pinus > Pinus albicaulis. Next base: position 799,947,004 of record CM076579.1, read on the forward strand.
ACACTGGAATATGTCATTTGGTATTTAAAACATTATAACTACCTTCAAGTAGAACATGTAATATGCTTTCCATGATATGAAGCACATTGTACAATAATATCTTGAAGACTTAACTATTCACTCTAGCAAGAGAGTGCATCATCTTAAGCACCATTTCCCTATGTTTCAAAGATGTTTCTATTATATGGTTTTTTTAATCCACATAAATGCATTTATCATATTGTTTTGGGACAATTATTGATTTTTATTGTATCCAAAAAAGATATCAGGTTGATCCTCTAAAGGTTTAGGAAATAGTGAAAATTCTTCCCCTATGAAATATATGCTAACTTCAAAGTCTCCAAGAAAAATAAAAAATTATATGGTGATTCATTATTAACTATGCTAAGATTAATAAGGGATTTATTCATTTGTTCAAGAAGGAGGTCTTGTGTGTATGAAATGAGTTCACATAGAGATCCTTTAAATCTTTGAATAAGGCTCTTATCTCTACCGCCTAATTAGTTCCCCAGACTACAAAAAATATTTCTTACTTTATCTCACAAGGCCAAAATAAACCATTGGTATGCTTCTAGTTCAAAAGGATGATAAAATCTAGGAGCATGTCATCTATTACCTAGTTTGATGTTTAATATGCCTTGAATTAAAAAATTTGTATGTATAGAAATACACCTTTACAGTAATTCATGCTATCCAAAAACTTTGTAATTATATTCTCCTTAAGAAAACCATTGTTATTTCTAATGTAAACCCTTTCGATTTTTTCTTGGTGAAACAACTCAACAGGGAAAAGTACAATGAGTGGATTGTTATCTTGCTAGAATTTATCTTGTGTTTGCATTAGCCAAGTCTGAAAAGGCTCTAGCTTTTGTGGAATTGATATCATAGTTGGCTCAAGAGGATGAGATTACTTATGAATCACACTAATTTTATAATGAGAATTTATTTCTCACTTCCTCTAGTGATCCTTGGTATGGAGATATTCTAATCTATATCCAAACAAAAAAATTCCCTTTGTGTTTCTCGTAAAATGAGCAATGTCATGTTCATCGTCTAATTAAGAACTACCACATAATTGGTGATACATTCAATCATCGATGGGTAGAATCAATATTTTGATGTATTTTAACCCACAAGGAAGAGGTGAAAGTATTTAATGACTACCACTATGGAGCCTATGGGGGTCACTTATTAGGTTTGGAAACAACCCAAAATATTTTATGTGCTGAATAATTTTGGACATATTTCTTTAAATATTACATGGAAGTGGTCAAAAAGTGTCATCCATGACAGGTTTATACCCAAAATATACATGTACATATTGTTTCACTTTTTCCTATTAGAATTATCATATATTTCACCAAATTGGGGCTGGATTTCATGAATTTCCACCCAAATTCAAATAGGGGGGCATACGTATATTATAGTGTCCATAAACTACTTTAAAAAGTGGGTAGAGGCATGCCAAATTTTTCTAGTGATAATGTTACAATGACACTGCATCTTTAATCAAGTTATTGCTAGGTTTGGTGTGCCAATAGAGATTGTCACTAACCATGGTAATCACTGCAAAATAAAATGATGTAATAGTTTGCTTCAAATTAGGTTTTTGTTAGGAGCCCTTTTCTCTTTACTACCCTCAATAAAATTGTAAAGGTAGTCAATAAGACATTAAAAACCACGATTTAACACATGATGTATGTGAATAATTCAAATTGGAATCTAATGTTTTATCCCACACTATGGGCATATTGAACTTCAGTTGAGACTACTACGGGATTTTATCTTTTCCAAATCACTCTACACACACACACATATCTAGTACTACAACATACATATAACATCTAGGTCTTAGGACCTAGCTTGGCATAAGTCTCATGGTAGCAGATGATAACATTTTCCACCTATCGAAAGAGGCTCACTTGTGCCTGTGATACTCCTACCACCTATCACTATAATCCCTCCAACATATATTCAGTTTGTGCCATTAGAACTTGGATGGTTAGTCCCTCCAAGTTTTTCTATGAGATTAAATTCTTATATCTACCTCTCATGTGGGTTGGTGCCAAAGGTAACCCTCTAGTTGTACTAATCTAATATATACACAATTAGTGACTTTTCTATATACATTCTACAACAAGAATATTTTTGTTATATATTTATTTTCAACTAATATATATATATATATATATATATATATATATATATATATATATATATATATAATCATCATACCTATGTCACCCCAAGTGGCATTGGGAAGAAGTGCTAGGTTTGGGAATCCCTTATAGTGCTTGTCAACATATGAGTAGTTATCAATGCAAATGACTTGTTGACACTAATAGGAAAATGGCTCATCATCAAAAGTGTTGGTGGCATGCCCGCCTCCCAAAAATAGCATTAGGTTAGTAGTTGGGGTAGTGCGGCCATGTGGAAATGATGTGGCCATGACTTGGGTAGTCTTGTGGGGACCACATGGGAATATGTGCTGCATGGTAGGTCAAGTGATGTGGCAGGTTAGCTGAAATAGCACTATCTAATAGGTAAATATTTGAATGGCCATAAATTTTGATATGCGAATCACATTGAAGAAAATTTTATATCATTGGAAATGTTTTGCAGAGACCAACCTAACAAGGTTATCCATTTTACGTTTTGAGAAAGCTAGAAAATTTTGAAAAATTTAAACCCCATATCCATAATTGTACCTTGGAGATCGGATGAGCATAGTAATTTCTCTCTTCTACCTTCATAGGACAAGGGGTGGTAATAGGGCATGTTACAAAGGGGTATCTAAGGTATAGGTTTAAGAATTAGACATGAAAAGGCTCACATGCATACTTTGGATGAATGATTAATATGCTTGATCTCTTAGATTTCCTTTTTAATGACATATGTATGATGGTGTTAAAAACAAAAATTTCTGAAATGTATGCTTACATTGAACTATTGATGGAATATTATTTATGTGTTTACTAAAATTTGTGTTTTAGATCAATATATACCAAGGTGACGAGAATATTTTATATTTTTCTTTTATTTTTTTTCCTAGTTGGCTAACATCTATGTGTGTGTAAATGAAATTTACAGGCATCAAGATACAATAAGAAAGAGAAAGAATGTATAGTATATTAGAATAGTACGCTGTAAAAAAAAACCCAACAAGGTCTTGAAGAAGAGTCATTTGGGAATATGAAAGAAGAAGATAATCCTGAATTGATGGACACTCTTAGAATCCTAAGAGTTGAGATAAGAAGTTTCAAGGAAGATAACAAAAATATTGTTAGAGAGACAGTATAAGTGAATGCCATATTGTTGTATCCTTGCAAATATATAGATAGAAGGAAATTCGTAGCAACCATTAGGATAAGTATAGGCCCAAGGATAGTTGACTAGAGATCCAAAAGAATGAGTTGGGTAACAATGAAGGAGAAGTAGTCAATCAAGAAATAAGCATAGACATGTAGAAGGATGAATAGTTATGCTCAAAACACTCGAAAGAGTTTCAAGCAACCCTGACAGATCATCAAATAGTGCATATAAGAGACATCATAATCAAAGAAAGAGAAAGAGAATTACCATGCAAGAATAATTCAAGAAAGAAAAACCCCTAACTTTAATGGAGAAGTATAGAAAGTAGAAGATGCAGAGGCTTGGCTCTTGGGAGTAAATAAGTACTTTAGATTGCATGATTATTATGAGAACATGAAGGCTAGAGTGGTTGTCTTCAACTTGAAGGGAAAATATGATATATGGTGGGATTATTTCAAGAAAATCAAAGGAATTAGAGAGAAGGATATGGCATGGAGTAAGTTTAAAAAATACTTCTGATAAAATTACCTATTTGAGAAATAGTATGACAACAATGCTAAGGAATTATATGAACACAAAATGGGGTAGATGACACTTGAAAAGTATATAGAAAATTCTTGGAACTACTAAAGTATGCACCTTACATCAAGGATGAGAAAAATAAGATATAGAGGTATGCCAATGGGTTACCACATGCATACCAAGACATAATATAATTTTATGAACATAAGAATTGTAGGAGGTTATTTTAAATTCCAAGCATTGTTATGAATAATCAAAGCATAAGAATGTGGTCTGTGTTAGTATTAATTCTAATCGCAATCGTACGAAATAAGCTCACTTTAGTTGTGCATAACAAACAACCCTAACATCAAATATGGCTACCAATTTCTTTATATTTGTAGTTAGTTGACCAAGATAAATGCTACAAAATCCAGATCAATTCAGTAAAATTCATTAAGCAATAAATAAAAGCAAGAGTTGCTCCATACATCCAATAGACAAGACAATAATATTTTTAAAGAATTTTTGTATTTTTGACACCTGGGAAGGGAACATAGAAATATGTTACTAGTCCCCCTCAATGCGATGGGTTCTTGTAAGTCCTCAACACTTTATATCTAAGATCTCTCTCTCTTGATGATGTAGAAAACCCAGAAAAAAATGGAACTCAAAGGGAGCTCACAAGAAAAAATGGTAGCAAAATATGACAATGATGGAGGATCAAAGTTAGGCCAAAAGTATAGATCCAGAGTGATTTTTAGGCAACAAAAGGTAGTGAGTGAATGGAAAAACCATTCTATTTATAACAAAATATTGAGTTAGTCTAGATATTGGTGCATAACTAAAATATTATTAACCAAATCTAGATCCAAATTTTATGGAATATTTTATTATATTTGTTGGAGGGAAAAAGAATTTGAATTTGGTCAAATCCCTTTATTTATAAATAATAAATAAATAAATGATTTTTTTTTTTAAGGATGTGGTTGAGTAATAATTAAATAAAAAGTGATTTATTCAATTATTTATAAATGATTTAGTCAAATTTAACAAGGAATATTATTTAAATAAGGTTTAAATAATTATTCCTAGAAAATAATAAGATAAATAATGATTTATCTAATTAATTTTCCTATTTTGGGTTAAATATGACCAGGAATATTAATTAAACTGTTGTTTAGCTAATTATTCCTTGAGGAAAATCAAACAAATATGGATTTATTCAATATTTCCTCATGGGGTTTCCTGTTTAGACCATAAATAACTTAATAAATTAAGGAACTAAGTTATTTTTCATAGTGAAAGCAATTTTAATTAGGGTAAAATTGGTCTTACATGGTGTACTTTGGTCCATCTAATAGTAATAGGTTAGATGACCAAAAATTGGTGTAACAGTCTGGACTAGCTAGAAGAATAAAGGGAAAGGAAGAGGGAAAAGAACCTTAGGATATAGGCAAGGAGGAAAGGGTGGACATTTTAATAACCTCACAAAAATTGAAAATCAACAAACTTCCACAATCAATATAAATACACCGTAGAAATCAATGAATGAATAATGTGAAGGATCTAAGAAAGGAAGCATACAATGATGGGAATGTTTAGAGAACCATCTACAAAGAAATTTTCCTCTATTGTGGAAGACAAGCAAGAAGTTATATAACATATAAGAGGAAACAAGTGTGAATGATGTTCCCAAAACATCCCCTGGATATATGTTTCATTGAATAATAGGTAGGCAGAAAAGCAAGCAACGATCATTCAAATGGAAGGTATGGTCAAAAACTCACTAGCCTTAATTTTAATAGATCCATGATCTAATTTCAACTATATTAGCCCTAATATTGTGGGAAAATGTGAATTTTCAAAGAAAACCCATGAAGACTCATGGCTTGCTAAGATGGCCACTAGGAAAAAGAGACAAATGACATATAACATTGTAAGTTATTAAGAGGCTGATAGCACTCAAAATTATCTCAACGGTGCAAGTAAAGCACAACAACAGAAAAGGTTATTCCATTTATGCCATCCAAATCACAAATAAAAAAGAAACAAATGCATAACCATTTGTAAATTACCCACTATTAAATTAGTATAGTGATGTGTCCCCAAATGAATTTCTAGGACTTCCACCCAGCATATATTGAATTCACAATCGAATTGATTCTAGGAATATCACCAACAAAAAATACCCCTTATCATATGATCATGCATGATCTCATAGAATTAAAATTGCAGTTGAAGGTGTTAGCGCTGGAATCAACACTTGGATTGTGACAAGCACCTGACCAGACACATCTTAAGCTCAAGGGATTTTCTTATAATTTGATTAAGTTTTTGGAAAGTGGTTGAAACTCACACACACTGAAAGGGGTTTTGAGAAGATAAGAATATCTCACACATATGAGGGAATTGGTGCATGATGTGGTAGCAAGGTTGAGTTTTTAGCTTGATGGTTAGAAGAATGGAAGATAAACAGTGGATATGTAAAACAGAAGCTAGCTACTAAGAGGAAAGGGTGACACAAATTCTAGGTCTGGAATGTATAATGAAAGAATTCTTTTAAAAGACTTACAAGAATATCACTCTACATTTTAAGAATCCCATTACAAGGAATGATTCCAATTAACATGACCTCATGAATAAGGAATTCTTCATAAATCAAGATTGATAAAAAAATATTTACGTGCATGTTAGATCAAAAGACTTATAAGAACATGAAACCGGATTTAATTCTACCCCAAGGAATGCTTATGAACAATATTCAATTCATACTAAATCGGGAAAGCTTGGAACAGTACTTACAAAAACATATCAATATGTCTTGGAGGTTCACAAGACTAATAAAATCATGAGGTAGAACTTTTATGATAAATATGGAAAGACAGATAAAGTATGTAAAAACAGAAGGGAAAACAATACACACACCACACAATTTGTGAGTCCTCAAGAGTGCATATGGATATATTATATGCTCAAAAGAATACACTGCTTAGAATTTATGAGAATGAAAAAAAGGCACTCGACCACTATTCGATCAACCAACTTCTCCCCCTTTTATTTTCATCACTTTACATAGTATATATATATATATATATATATATATATATATAAGTATTATGTTGTTTGAGACTTTATTGCAATCCTCTACACATAGTAGAGATTATCTTAAACATAAAAAAGTAAACTAAAATATAACCAAAGACAAAACATAACAGCATGGAATTTGAAGTGGCTGAGTTGAGGTGGCTGGGGGCTCCTTGTTTGCTGGAAAAACTACTTCCATAGAAAGTGCAACTACCAGCTAAAAAAGAACACCTAGACTCTTATCTGCAAACGTGTAGGAAAAACCAACTGAAACTGACATCTGGAAAATAGCTTGGCTGGATGACACTTGGAAAAAGACCATTAATATGTAGAAATTTAAATAAGTGATATGTTATATCCGAGATTCTCCTGATCACATACTATTTGACTTCATGCACAATACAGAATCTCTTCTACCATTGATCATTAATTTCGGAAATAAAAAACAATCGCATGCGCACATTAAAACCATAAACATTCACACATATGAACACAATATTTTATGGGAAAGCTTAAAGATGAAAACCCCCAACTATCTGTATATTATATTTCATAGAGATCATGTAACAATCATTATACAAAGCTCCTCACAAGCTCTTAATATAATCTCCAATTGCTACACACTAAACAGGTCCAATCTAGAAAAACACATGCTCCAATCTCTACCACCTGATAGCCTGCCTCTACTGCGCAATCACTGCTGAAGAATGGCTCTGAATGAACTTGAATTGATCCAGCCTTGCTCACACAATCCTCATTGGCATATCCAATCACTGGTTGTTGCAAATCATGCAATACTATAGTCACAACTGACAATTAACCTACTCTTTCACCTATCTCTCCACTGGTCTCCAATGAAACTGTCCATGCACTGTAGTTAACTGATGTATTCTTTAGTTGATTAATGAGTTAATAATTAGTGAATTAATTAATAATTAATTCACACCACTCTCACTAGTGTATCAATAAGTTATATTAGATACAACTAGCTCAACTATGTTTAACTCAGTTAAACTGAACACAACTCCACTCACTACCTCAATAACTCCACCAAACTCTGTCACATGAATTCTAATTGAAGTATCCATGCAATAGCTCCACTTAACCCTCAGGAATAGTGTAATTCCTTCTATCATCTCCTGTGCCACATCTGTGCACTTAAATGAAGTGCTCCAAGAGAATAAGAAAATGTTTATAGTCCAAATATTATTAAGAGCTAATAATATTCGACATATCTATTTTTAGACTGGCAATTTAAAAATATATTCTGCCCAATATGTCTAAAAATAGAAGTCCATCTATTTTTCCAACTTGACCAACCATCCACAAATAGCATCCTGCAACTCATAGAATATGATCGACATGTCTAAAAATAGACATAGTCTAAAAATAGACTTGCGCCAAAAATAGCCTGCGGGCCCACTTAGTGAAGGCGACTTCTTTCCACTAAGCTCATCATCTTATTGAAATCTCAAAACTCCCTCTCAACAAGATAGGGATTATCTGCCACCCCGATCCTGCCCCTGTGGTATTTGAATTTGCTCCTGGTGAGCGCCTTTGTCAAGATACCAGCATCCTGATCCTCCGTAGGAATGTATGAAAGTAACATGATCTTCCACTACACACAATCTTTGATATGATGATACCAGATGTCAATGTTTTTAGATCTATCATGAAATACTGGATTAACCGAGACTTTGATTCAACTCTGATTATCACAATATATCACAGTAGGATCTAAGTGTGAACCGAACAACCCGACTAGGATCTTCCTCATCCATATAGCCTCGCATGCAGCAAAAATTGCTGCCATATACTCGGCCTCCGCTGAACTGAGTGCCACGGATCTCTGCTTCCTGCTGTAGCAAGAAATTGCTATCGACCCGATATGGAAAATCCCTCTAGGTTTTCTCTTTCTGTCCATTGGGCTCCCTGCCCAATCTGCATCCGTGAAGCCACATAGCTTCACCTCATCCAACTGTCTGTACCATAATCCATATCCTGATGTGCCTCTGAGATATCTCAATACATGCTTGCCTGCCTTCCAAAAGAGCTTGGTAGAATTAACCATAGCTTGTGAAAGCTGTTTAATAGCGTAGCATATGTCAGGTCGTGTATTGAATAGATACATAAGCGACCCCACCAACTGTCGGTAAACAGTGGCATCCAATACCTCTACCGATGTAGCATCCTCTTTCCTCCATCCACCAGGAAGAGGAGTGTCGATAGGCTTGCAGCCATGCATGTTGAACTTCTCCAGTATCTCTTGGGCATACTTGCCTTGAGACACAAACAGTCCATCACTGCACTGCCAAATTTCCAATCCCAGGAAATAATGAAGGAGGCCCAAGTCCTTCATCTCAAACTCTTTTGCAAGATCAGCCTTGCATGAGAGTATCAATAGTTCATCACCCATCAAAATAAAATCATCTACATAAAGTACAATGATCAGAAACTTACCCTCCACCACAATCTGATATAGGTTCAGATCCACCTCACTCTTGGAGAATCCAAGTTCGGTGAAATAACTGTCTATTCATGTGTACCAAGCACGAGGTGCTTGTTTCAACCCATACAATGCTCTTTTGAGCCTGCACACACGCGACTTGCTGCTGAAGATCTTGAAACCTTCGGGCTGCTCTATGTACACCTCATCCTCAATCACTCCATTGAGGAACGCAGTCTTCACATCCATATGATGAATGTGCCACCCCATCTGCGTTGAGAGAGAAAGAACCGTCCGTATGGAAGAATACCTTGCGATAGGTGCAAAGGTTTCCTCAAAATCGATCCCCTCAATCTGTGAGAAGCCTCAGGAAAAAAATCTTGCCTTGTACTTCTCCACACTCCTGTTAGCTGCTTACTTCACTTTGTAGATCCATCTCAAACCTACCACTGATTTCCCTTCCGGCCTTGGGACAATCTCCCATGCACTGTTTCTGACAATCGCATCATACTCTTCCACCATGGCATCTACCCATGTGGGATCTTCCACAGCTTCCTCGAAAGAGGATGGCTCTGTCACGATACACTTGCTCATAAGAGCCATGTATCCAGTGTACCAGTTAGGTGACTGTCTCTGTCTACGCTGTGATGTAGGTGCTCCTACAAACTTCTCTGCATCCTGAATCAGTCGCTTAGCTTCTGTAGTGCGCTTCCGCCCTATGATGGTTGGCGCTGCATGAGTGGTCTCTTCCACTCCATGAACCTCCTCTTGTGGCTGATCCACATCCCAAGGCTCATCCTTAGGAACTAATAGCTCCTCATCTGCATGCAAGTGTGGCTCCCTCTCAAGCAAACACTTCATCCCTTTCTCCTCATGAAATTTGATATCCCATTGCACAATAGTCTTGCAACTGTCTGGAAAATACACATAATAGTTGTGGGGCATATCAGTGTACCCCACAAATATCCCAACCTCTGCAGTCGGCTCCAGCTTCTTCCTGGCATCCTTCGTCACATGAATGTAAACAGGTGAACCAAAAATCATCAAATGAGAAATATCAGGCTTCTTACCAGAAAACGCCTCCTCGGGTGTACTCATGCCAAGTATCCTGTGAGGACAACGGTTTTGCACATAAACCGCAGTATTGCATGCCTCAGCCCATAAGTGTATGGGAAGGCCCTGATCATGCAACATCACTCGTGCAACACCCACGATCGTTCTGTTCTTCCACTCAGCGACCCAATTCTGTTGTGGGTTATGAGGCGCTATGAGCTCTCTTCGAATTCCTTCTGCGCTGCAAAATTCCTTGAATTCGCTAGAGATGAATTCACCACCATTGTTGCTCCTAAGAGCCTTCACCTGCTTTCCCGATTCTTTCTCAACCAGTGCCTTGAACTCACGGAACTTTGAGTATGTCTCACTCTTCTTCTGCATGAAGAAGATCCAGCACTTCTGAGAAAAATCATCAACAAATATCACATAGTACCTGTGCTTTGCTCTCGAAGCTACTGAGAAAGGTCCACACACGTTTGTGTGAATTCTCTCAAGGATCATCGTGGCGCGACTATTCTTCTCGTGAAAGGTGGCTTTCACAATTTTTTCCCAAAGTACATCCCTTGCACTAATTTGACTGCGTAAGTGTACCTTTGGGAGGCCCGGTAGAAATCTGCTGCAAAATTTTCAAAGCACCATGGTGAAGATGGCCCAATCTCCTGTGCCATAGCTCACCCTCATCTCAACTCACCACTCCTTCTGCCTTGCTTTCCAATCCTGCGCAACCATCTACCTGCAATTGATAAAGGTTCTTAACTCGAACCCCTATCCTCCGGGTTTCACCAGTTTCCTTACTGCGCAGGAAAGCCTTTCCCTCGCTAAAGACAACATCATATCCCTTGTTTTCTAACATCGCCACAGAGATAAGATTCTTCTTCAATCCTAGAACCTGCATCACTTCCTTCAATACGAATGGTTTACCAGACTCCCTCTCAAAGGAAATGGTACCGATACCGGTCGCACTGTATCTACCATCATCGCCCATCTCGATGTGCACTCCAAGATCTTTCTCATCCAGATCAGTAAACAAATCTTTGTCTTCGGTCATGTGGAATGATACACCACTATCAAGAAACCACACTGAACCCATCACACTTAAGACCAAGCATGCGATCACCGAAAAATCCAGCTCAAACTATGAGGCTAAGGCCTCTCCAGTTGTAGATCCAACAGCCTGCTTATTTTTCTTCTTCTATGGACAATTAGTGGCATAATGTCTGTGTTGGTGACAGTGAAAGCACTTCACCTTGGACATGTCCTACTTCTTGCCTTTCGCACCAGATTGAGAAGAATTATTCTTGCTCTTCCCCTTCCTTGCTTTGGCAGCCAAAGAGAAATTTTCTTCATTTGAGTTCTTTGATGAAGATACGTCCCTGGTACTTTGCCTTATCTCCTCTTGCACAAGATCCGACCAAAGTCGCTCCCATCCTGGCTATTTCTCCCGACCATTGACAGAGTCTGGATAGGAATGCCAAATCTTCAGAAGCCCAAGGAGAGCCAAGCTCACCAAGTCCTCGTCATCTAGAGTCACCCCCACACTTCCCAGCTCATCCCTGCATTGGATGAACTTTGTGAGGTACTTGGGCATACTGTTGCCTTTCTCCATTTTTATGTTCCTGAGTTTATCCTTGAGCGCCAACTTCCTCTGGTCGCTATTGCTTTGGAATAAGTCTGTCAATGCTTTCCACATCAAGAATGGAGAAGCCTTACCATGAAGGCTGGACACTATGTGATCCTTTACACCTTCCAACAGAATTCTTCAACACTTTGCTGTCTTCTTTTACCATGCATCAAGTGCGGCAGCATCACTAGAAGCAGGTTTTGGAATTTCTGCATCTATGAACTCCTTCAACCCATTGTCATCCAGAACCGCCTCCATCCTGTCCTTCCATGCAATATAATTCAAGCTGCCCTCAAGGGCATACTCCAATCGCAATCCGTTGAAAGAAATCTCAACTTTGACACCAAGAAAACTTTGCTGCAAATTCGAATTCCACTAGCACAAAACTCAACCGCTTCAATGTTTTGCAATTGCTCCAATGATCAATAATGCTCTGATACCATGTAGAAATTTAAATAACTGATATGTTATATCCAAGATTCTCCTGATCACACAATATTTGACTTCATGCACAATACAAAATCTCTTCTACCATTGATCATTAATTGCGGAAATAAAAAACAATCGCATGCGCACACTAAAACCATAAACATTCACACATATGAACACAATATTCTATGGGAAAGCTTAAAGCTGAAAACCCCAAAATATATATATATTATATGTCATATAGATCATGTAACAATCATTATACAAATCTCCTCACAAGCTCTCAGTATAATCTCCAATTGCTACACACTAAACAGGTTCGATCTTGCAAAACACATGCTCCAATCTCTGCCACTTGATAGCCTGCCTCTACTGTGCAATCACTGCTGAAGAATGGCTCTGAATGAACTCAAATTGATCCAGCCTTGTTCACGCAATCCTCATTGGCATATCCAATCACTGGTTGTTGCAAATCATGCAACACTATAGTCACAACTGATAGTTAACCTGCTCTTTCACCTATCTCTCCACTGGTCTCCACTGAAACTGTCCATGCACTGTAGTTAACTGATGTATTCTTAAGTTGATTAATGAATTAATAATTAGTGAATTAATTAATAATTAATTCACACCACTCTCACTAGTGTATCAATCAGTTAGACTAGATACAACTAGCTAAACTATGTTTAACTCAGTTAAACTGAACTCAACTCCACCAACTACCTCAATAACTCCACCAAACTCTGTCACATGAGTTCTAATTGAAGTATCCATGCAATAGCTCCACTTAACCCTCAGGAATAGTGTAATTCCTTCTATCAGCTCCTGTGCCACATCTGTGCACTTAACTAAAGTTCTCCAAGAGAATAAGATAATGTTTATAGTCCAAATATTATTAAGAGCTAATAATATTTGACATATCTATTTTTAGACTGGCAATCTAAAAATAGATTCTGCCCAATATGTCTAAAAATAAAAGTCCATCTATTTTTCCAACTTGACCAACCATCCACAAATAGCATCCTGCAACTCATAGAATATGATCGACATGTCTAAAAATAGACATAGTCTAAAAATAGACTTTGCGCCAAAAATAGCCTGTAGACCCACTTAGTGAAGGTGACTCTTTTCACTAAGCTCATCATCTTGTTGCAATCTCAACATCTGGAAAATAGATTGGCTTGATGAAACTTTGAAAAATACCATTACTATTGGGGCTACATTCACTTTATCATCATTTGGTGTCATTATTTTGAAAACAGAACCAAAAAACAACAGCACTATAGTATTCTGACAACACACAAATTCCAGCTTCTCTGCAATCACTAATTTCTCTATGGACCTCTGCACGTGGAGGGTCCCTTATTTCTACAAAACCAACAAAGATCAAATCACTTTTAATTGATGAGTAATTATCAGGATCAAGCAAAAGCTTGTGGGAAGGATGATCCTCTCCATAATATATGGAGAATTCATTAAGTTCTTCTTTATATGAAAAACCTAAACATCGTAATGCTCCTAAAGTCATCCCTTTGATCTTTTTGCAGTATGCACTGTCGAAAGTCCACATCTAATTGAACAACTATTTCATTTGACAGTTGAATCTTGGAGCTTCTCTATAGAAGAATCTCAACTACAACCTTCAACAAAAATGTGTTATTTACTTCATTTTACTTAACAATAACCCCCTTTGACTTTTTCATTCAATCAAACTCTAAAGTAGCAACTCTGTGTTCTCTTTCACTCCACCATTCACAACAAACTAATCTGGTTTTTGCAGAAAATGAACGATAATAATCCTTGTGAGCCTTTACATGCTTCCCCATTATCTTAATAACCAACTTAACCATTAATGCATGCCTGTAAAACAAGGAATAAAAACCTTCCACAAAGCCCTGATTGCTGGCACTCGGTAAAAAATTTTTTTGCTGGAGGATAAAAACGTTTTGGTGTAGCTATCATAAGAGCAAACAGAGACAGAGCTCTGCATACCCTAAATCTCGGTGAGAGGGAGTGACACTAAACCAAATTTATTTAGAATCTGCTGCAAAAACATTTCACCAAACCTTTCACTCCATCACATTATTACTAATAACTACTCATACTGCAACTTTAATACATTTCACCTTTAATGAGTAGAAATAGATTTGAGTAGCCTTAAAAAATAAATATCCAACTTTTTTTTTAATGAATCCTCCAATGAGAAATAGCCACCTTTCAGATGAATGAAATATCTTGTTTTAACAAAACTTCAATATTCAAGGAGAAGTGTCTTTTTACCTGATAGATGCCTCTTTTTTTTCCTTGTACAAATTTTGCAGGTAATAGCTACTTACTGGGTTTGCTTGTAAAACCCGATTTTTTTGAAGAAAATAGCTACCTTACTTGGGTTGCTGACTCCTTTTAATAAATCCTCCAATTGGAAATATCCACCTTTCATCAACGTAATACCTCCTTTTTTAGTAGACCTTCAATATTCAAAGAGAAAAATAATTTCACCTGAGTAATGCCTCTTTTATCTCCTTATATGAATTTTGCAAGAAATAGCTACTTACTGGGTTTGCTTGTAAAACCAGATTTTCTGAAGATAATAGCTACCTTTCTATAAAAGAGAGTTGTTCTTGTGTTATTCCTAAAACAAATTATGACTCTGATATTTTGTCTTTAACCTTGGATAGAAATATCATGGTGAATGAATAAGACTTCTCAAGCTAAACCCATGACCTTAACTACTCAAAGCAGTTAAAAGACTTATTAAAATAGAATTTAGCCTAATATCTCTATGAAAAAAACAAACTATTGGACTGATAATTATTTTTGGTTTTGGTTAAAAAATGGTAAAAAATAATACATTTTAACCTTCCGGGGCCTTCAACCATAAGTTAGGAGAAAATAGAGGATCAAAGACACAACTTACAATGATGACCAAACCTTGAATTATTTTTGAAAAATTGCAATGCTAACAGTGGCTCCTATTGGGGATGAAGTCCTCCCCGTGAGGCTTCAAGGACCATAGTTACAGTGCCTTGTCCAACCCTTATTTCTTCAACCAAAAATTATGTTCATTAACTCAAAAATACCAGCATGCCTAGCCATTGGGTAATGGATTCATAAGCTATATTTCAATATTCTGCAACTTATTTCAACATGATTGAAATACATAAATCAAACTACTATCTAAAACTGAAAATAAATGCTTGAGTGACGAGCTTATTCATGCTCCTAATTCTAATCAGTTGAAAACTTGCCTAATCAATTATAACTTGATTTCCAATGCAACCATAAAATCATTTGAAAAGTAAAGAGAAACTCTTGCATGCAACTATTTGAAAATCCCACAAGGGATATAATATATGTAGAAAGAAACGAAATCAAAAAATGTACTTATTGCTATAAACCATGTGTGTCATTTAAACTGCTGCTATATTGGAGACCCCTGCTGAAAATGAATCCATCCAATCAGCAACCGGATCATGAAACATATGAGGAATGTCTGGCTGATTTAAAATACCAAGTTGTTGTTGTTTAAAATATGTTATGTCAATAAAACTGAGCTGCTCTTGTCCTCCTTTGAACAACTCATTAACTGCATAAGTTTCATTACATTTAAGGACAACAAAACCTTCTTTAAGTTGTTGATTAATTTCTTGGACAACAAACTCGTTAGAGGCACTTAAACCAGCAGAAATAAATGGCATAAATATATCAGGTTCCAAAGAAAGAACATCATACGCATCAAATTCTTCATCCTGAGTACTAGGAAGAATTGGATCTGTTGAGATTGCAACAAGATGATGAGCTTAGTGGAAAGAAGTTGCCTTCACTAAGTGGGCCCGCAGGCTACTTTTGGCGCAAGTCTATTTTTAGACATGTCGATCATATTCTATGAGTTGCAGGATGCTATTTGTGGATGGTTGGTCAAGTCGGAAAAAACAGATGGACTTCTATTTTTAGACATATTGGGAAGAATCTATTTTTAGATTGCCAGTCTAAAAATAGATATGTCGAATATTATTAACTCTTAATAATATTTGGACTATAAACATTATCTTATTCTCTTGGAGCACTTCAGTTAAGTGCACAGATGTGGCATAGGAGCTGACAAAAGGAATTACGCTATTCCTGAGGGTTAAGTGGAGCTATTGCATGGATACCAGTTAGAACTCATGTAGTAGAGTTTGGTGGAGTTATTGAAAGTGTTGATGGAGTTGTGTTGGTTTAGCGAGTTAAACATAGTTGAGCTAGTTGTATCTAGTCTAACTGATTGATACAATAGTGAGAGTGGTGTGAATTAATTATTAATTAATTCACTAATTATTAACTCATTAATCAACTAAAGAATACATCAGTTAACTATAGTGCATGGACAGATTCAGTGGAGACCAGTGAAGAGGTACGTGAAAGAGCAGTGTGACTATCAGTTGTGACTATACCGTTGCATGATTTGCAACAACCAGTGATTGGAGATGCCAATGAGGATTTCTTGAGAAAGGATGGACCAATTCAAGTTCATTTAGAGCCATTATTCAGTAGTGATTGCACAGTAGAGGTAGGCTATCATGTGGCAGAGATTGGAGCATGTGATTTGCTAGATCGGGCTTGATTAGTGTGTAGCAATTGGAGATTGTACTGAGAGCTTTGTGAGGAGATTTTTATAATGATTGTTACATGATCTCTATGACATATAATATACATATATTTGGGGGTTTTCAGCTTTAAGCTTTCCCATAAAATATTGTGTTCATATGTGTGATTGTTTATGGTTTTAATGCGCGCATGTGATTGTTTTTATTTCCGCAATTAATGATCAATGGTAGAAGAGATTCTGTATTGTGCATGAAGTTAAAATAGTGTGTGATTAGGAGAATATCGATGTATAACATATCAGTTATCAAATTTATACATGGTATCAGAGTGATATTGATCATTGGAGCAATTGAAAAACATTGAAGCGGTTGAGTTTTGAGCTAGTGGAATTCGAATTTGCAGCAGTGTTTTCTTGGTGTCAAAGTTGAGATGTCTTTCAACAGATTGTGATTCGAGTACGCCCTTGAGGGAAGATTGAATTATATTTCATGGAAGGACAGGATGGAGGCGGTGCTGGATGACAATGGGTTGAAGGAGTTCATAGATGCAGAAATTCCAAAACTTTAGCAAAGCGATCTTTGCCGCACTCTGACACATAGCAAAGAAGACAGGAAAGTGTCAATAATTAGGAATGTATGAGATCACTGAGTGTCAGCCATGGTAAGGCTTCTCCATTCTTGATGTGAAAGCATTGATGAACTTATTCAACGAAGAGCGACCAGAGGAAGTTGGTGCTCAAGGATAAACTCAGGAACATAAAAATGGAGAAAGGTGACAGTATGCCCAAGTACCTCACGAAGTTCATCCAATGCAGGGATGAGATGGGAAGTGTGGGGGTGACTGTAGATGATGAGGACTTGGTGAACTTGGCTCTCCTTGGGCTTTCGAAGAGTTGGCATTCCTATCAAGACTTTGTCAATGGTCGAGAGAAATTTCTAGGATGGGATCGACTTTTGTCGGATCTTGTGCAAGAGGAGATAAGGCAAAGTACCAGGGACGGGTCTTCATCAAAGAACTCAGATGAAGAAAATTGCACTTTGGCTGCCAAAGTAAGGAAAGGGAAGAGCAAGAAGAATGCTTCTCAATCCAGTGCGAAAGGAAAAAAGCAGGACATGTCCAAGGTGAAGTTCTTTCACTGTCACCAACACGAACATTACGCCACTAATTGTCCACAGAAGAAGAAAAGTAAGCAGGCTGCTAGATCTGTAGCTGGAGAGGCCTTAGCCTCGAAATTTGAGCTTGATTTTTCATTGATTGCATGCTTGGTCTCAAGCATTATGGGTTCAGTGTGGTTTCTTGAAAGTGGTGCGTCTTTTCACATGACAAGAGACAAATATTTGTTTAATGATTTGGATGAGAAAGATCTTGGATTGCACATCGAGATGGGCGATGATAGTAGATACAGTGCGACCGGTATTGGTACCATTTCCTTTGAGAGGGAGTCTGGTAAACCCTTCGTATTGAAGGAAGTGATGCACGTTCCAAGATTGAAGAAGAATCTGATCTCTGTGGCAATGTTAGAAGACAAGGGATATGATGTTGTCTTTAGGGAGCGAAAGGCTTTCCTGCGCAGTAAGAAAACTGGTGAAACCCGGAGGATAGGGGTTCAAGTTAAGAACCTTTATCAATTGCAGGTAAATGGCTGCACAACAATTGCAGGTAAGGCAAAAGGAGTGGTGAGCTAGGATGAGGGTGAGATGTGGCTGGAGGAAAGAGGATGCTACATCGGCAGAGGTAGTGGATGCCACTATTTATCGACAGTTGGTGGGGTCGCTTATGTATCTAGTCAATACATGACCCGACATATGATATGTTGTTAACCGTCTTTCACAAGCTATGGTTAAGCCTACCAAGCTCTTTTGGAAGGCAGGAAAGCATGTATTGAGATATCTCAGAGGCACATCGGGATATGGATTATGGTACAGATAGTCGGATGAGGTGAAGCTGTGTGGCTTCACGGACGCAGATTGGGTAGGGAGCCCAACGGACAGAAAGAGCACATCTGGAGGGATTTTTAGTATCAGGTTGACAACATTTTCTTGGTACAACAGGAAGCAGAGATCCGTGGCACTCAGTTCAGAAGAGGCCGAATATATGGCAGCTAGTTTGGCTGCAGGTGAGGCTATATGGATGAGGAAGATCCTGGTCGGGTTGTTCAGTTCACACTTAGATCCTACTGTGATATATTGTGATAATCAGAGTTGCATCAAACTCTCGGTTAATCCAATATTTCATGATAGATCTAAACACATTGACATCCGATATCATCATATCGGAGATTGTGTGCGGCGGAAGATCATGTTACTTTCATACATTCCCAGGAGAGATCGGGATGCGATATCTTGGCCAGAAGGTGTTAACTAGGAAAAATTCGGAATATACGGGGGCAAGATAGGGGTGAAGGATAATCCTTATCTTGTTGAGAGGGAGTGTTTAAATTCAACAAGATGATGAGCTTAGTGAAAATTAAGCACCTTCACTAAGTGGGGCTCGTAGGCTATTTTTAGCAGTCTATTTTTAGACTCTTGTCTATTTTTAGACTATGTCGATCATATTCTATGAGTCGCAGGATGCTATTTGTGGATGGTTGGTCAAGTTGGAAAAATAGACGGACTTCTATTTTTAGACATACGGAGCGGAATCTATTTTTAGATTGCCAGTCTAAAAATAGATATGGCGAATATTATTAACTCTTAATAATATTTGGACTCTAAGCATTAACTTATTCTCTTGGAGCACTTCAGTTAAGTACAAAGATGTGACACAGGAGCTGAAAGAAGGAATTACGCTATTCCTGAGGGTTAAGTGGAGCTATTGCATGGAGGACTTCAGTTAGAACTCGTGTGACAGAGTTTGGTGGAGTTGTAGAAGTAGTTGGTGGAGTTGTGTTCAGTTTAACTCAGTTAGACACAGTTGAGCTAGTTGTATCTAGTCTAACTGATTGATACACTAGTGAGAGTGGTGTGAATTAATTAATAATTAATTCACTAAATATTAACTCATTAATCAACTAAAGAATACATGAGTTAACTACAGTGCATGGGCAGTTTGATGGTGACCCGTTGAAGAAGGTAATTGAAAAAGCAGTGTGACTATCAGTTGTGACTATAGTGTTGCATGATTTGCAACAACTAGTGATTGGAGATGCCAATGAGGATTGTGTGAGAAAGGATGGACCAATTCAAGTTCATTCAGAGCCATTATTCAGAAGTGATTGTGCAGTAGAGGTAGGATATCAGGTGGCAAAGATTGGAGCATGTGATTTGCTATATCGGGCTTGATTAGTGTGTAGAAATTGGAGATTGTACTGAGAGCTTGTGAGGAGCTTTGTATGATGATTGTTACATGATATATATGGAATATAATATACAAATAGTTGGGGGTTTTTAGATTTAAGCTTTCCCATAAAATATTGTGTTCATATGTGTGATTGTTTATGGTTTTAATGTGCGCATGCAATTGTTTTTATTTCCGCAATTAATGATCAATGGTAGAAGAGATTCTGTATTGTGCATGAAGCTAAAATAGTGTGTGATCAGGAGAATCTCGGTGTATAACAGGTCGAGTTATCAAATTTCTACGGATGCATATGAATGATCTGGATCCATACCTTTTAAACTCTTCATAAACATTTTCCTAGCCTTTTGACTAATAGAAGAATATACTTTATCATTATGAACATACTTTCAAAATTGTCTGTTGATTATCAAGAAAAAACTCACATGAATATAGTCCTTTAAAATAATGATGAAACATTTCATGAAATTCCCTTAAAGAAGAAATAGTACCAGCATGTAAGGACCAAAACCATTTGCGCTCATCTCCATCAAGGGAAAACAAAAATATTTTCATCAGGGCATCTTCACGAAACACATCCAGCAAGTGCATAAGCTCATGAAATGTAATTAGATACTTAGCGGGATGTTCATATTCATCTCCTCGAAATCTTAAAGGAAGATGTTGCCATTCATCTGTAGATGGCACCAGATTAGGAAAACTATGAATTGCCAAAAAAATTAAAGGAGAAAGCTTTTGAGCTAAGATAGGAGCAAAGGCTTTCAAAATTCTGAAACTATGGAGCCGCCACTGGATTCTTTGTCATGGGGTCACTAGGTGAAAGATCACAATTTTCTTCAAGTCACAAGTCTTGTTCACAATCAAGAATTCATCATCAACAATAAAACGAAAGACTCAGGAGAATACTTTGTTTCAAGGCCTTCGTCTCCTGGCAGATGCACCAAAAGATGTTAGCGTTGGAATCATCACTTGGATTGTGACAAGCACCTAACCAAGCACATCTTAAGATCAAGGGATTTTCTTATATTTTTATTAAGTTTTTGGAAAGTGGTTGAAACTTACACACACTGAAAGGGGTTTTGAGCAGATAAAAATCTCTCACACATATGAGGGCACTGTTGCATGATGTGGCAACAAGGTTGAGTTTGTATCTTGATGGTTAGAAGAATGGAAGATAAATATGGAAAACAGAAGCCCACTACTAAGAGGAAAGGGTGACACAAATTCTAGATCTCGAATGTATAGTGAAAGAATTATTTTAATAGACTTACATGGATCTCACTCTACATTTTAAGAACCCCATTACAAGGAATGCTTCCAGCTAACATGCCCTCATGAATCAGGAATTCTTGATAAATCAAGACTGATAGAAACAAATTTAGATGCAAGTTAGATCAAAATACTTATAAGAACATAAAACAAGATTTAATTCTACCCCAAGGAATACTTATGAACAATCTTCAATTCATATTGAATCAGGAAAGCTTGAAAAAAGGCTTACAAAAATAGATCAATATGTCTTGAAGGTTCACAAGGATGATAAAAGGATGAGATAGAACTTTTAGGATAAATATGGAAAGATAGATAAAGTATGTAAAAACAGAAGGGAAAACAATGCACACACCACATAGTTTGTGAGTCCTCAAGAGTGCATCTGGATATATTATATGCTCAAAAGAATACACTGCTCAGAATATATGAGAACAAAAAAAAGGCACTCAGCCACTGTGCAATCATCCAAATCCTCCCCCTTTTCTTTTCATTGCTTTACATAGTATATATACTAAAAATATTATGTTGTTTGAGACTTTATTACAATCCTCTATATATAGTAGAGATTATATTAAACATAAAAAAGTAAAATGGAATATAACTGAAGACAAAAAATAACATCATGGAGCTTGAAGTGGGTGAGTTGAGGTGGATGGGTACTCCTCGTTTTCTGGAAAAACTGCTTCCACAAAAAGTGCAACTGCTAGCTGAAAAAGAACACCTGGAATCTTATATGCAAAAGTGTAGGAATAACCAACTGAAACTGTCATCTAGAAAATAGCTTGACTGGATGATACTTGGAAAAATACAAATACTATTGCGGCTGCATTCACTTTATCATCATTTACTTTCATTCTTTTGAAAACAGAACAAAAAAAAACATTTTCTCCTCCTTATACAAATTCAGAAAATAATAGCTACTTTTCTAGGTTTTCTTGTAAAACCAGATTTTCTGGAAAAGGTAGCTATATCCGAAACTATTGTGTGTAAGCCAAAAAATGAAAATTTTCTTCATATTTTCAAGGTTATGTATATTCAATCATTAGATATCTAATATAGAAGAAAAAATCTTGATAGCTTCAGCCTTGGTTACCCTTTTATTTAACCTTCTCTTCCGTGCTTGATTTTTTGCTAAATATTTTTCTTCCTTGGTTCATTTTCACAATCTCATGACATATGGATTATATTGTATTCTTGTCATAATCTATAATAAATAAAACATGAATTCTAGCTTCTCTACAATCAGTAATTCCTCTATGGACCTCTGCACCTGGAGGGTCCCTTATTTCTACAAAACCAACAAAGATCAAATCACTTTTAATTGATGAATAATTATCAAGATCAAGCAAAAGCTTGTGGGTAGGATGTTCCTCTCCATCATAAGTAGAGAATTCATTAAGTTCTTCTTTATATTCAAAAACTAAACATATCAATGCTCTTGAAGTCATCCCTTTGAGTTTTTTCAGTATGCACTGTCGAAAGTCCACATCTAATTGAACAACTGTTCCATTTGACAGCTAAATATTGGAGCTTCTCTCTAGCAGAATCTCAACTACAACCTTCACAAGAAATGTGTTATTTCCTACATTTGACTTCACAATAACCCCCTTTGACTTGTGCATTCGATCAAACTCTAAAGTAGAAACTCCGTGTTCTCTTTCACTCCACCATTCACAACAACCTAATCTGATTTCCATAGATACTTAATGATAATAATCCTTGTGAGCCTGTACATGCTTCCCCATTATATTAAAAAATAACTTAACCATTAATGTACACCTATAAAACAAGGAACATCAACCTTCCACAAAGCCCTGACTGCTGGCACTCGGTAAAAAATTGTTTAGTTGGAGGTTAAAAATGTTTTGGTGTAGCTGTCACAAGAGTAAACAAAGACATAGCTCTGCATGCCCTAAATCTCGTTTAGAGGGAATGACACGAAACCGAAGTGATTGAAACTCTGCTGCCAACTAATTTCACCAAACCTTTCACTCCATCACATTATTACTAATATCTACTTGTACTTCAACTTTAATACATTTCACCTTTAATGAGTAGCAATGGATTTGAGTAGCCTTAGAAAATAAATAACCAACCTTTTTTTAATGAACCCTCCAATGAGAAATAGCCACCTTTCATATGAATGAAATCTCTTGTTTTAACAAACGTTCAATATTCAAGTAGCAGTGTCTTTTTACCTGATAAATGTCTCTTTTATCTCCTTGTAAAAATTTTGCAAGTAATGGCTACTTACTGGGTTTGCTTGTAAAACCAGTTTTTCTAAAGAAATTAGTTGCCTTACTTGGGTTGCTGACTCCTTTTAATAAATCCTCCAATTAGAAATAGCCATCTTTAAACAAGGTAATACCTCTTGTTTTAGCAGACCTTCAATATTTAAAGAGAAAAATCTTTTCACCTGAGTAATGCCTCTTTTATCTCCTTATTCGAATTTTGCAGGAAATAGCTACTTACTGGGTTTGCTTGTAAAACCAGATTTTTTGAAGATAACAGCTGCCTTTATAGAAAATATAGTTGTTCCTGTGTTATTCCTAAAACAACTGATGACTCTCGTATTCTGTCTTTAACCTTGGATAGAAATATCATGGTGAATGAATAAGACTTCTCAAGCTAAACCCATGACCTTAACTACTCAAAGAAGTTAAGAGACTTATTAAAAGAGAATTTAGTCTAATAACTCTATGACAAAAAAAAAAACTATTAGACTGAAAAATATTTTTGTTTTTGGTTAAAAAATGATAAAAAATAATACATTTTAACCTTCGAGGTCCTTCAATCATAGGTTTGGAGACAAGAGAGGATTAAAGACACAACTTACAATGATGACCAGACCTTATTTGTTTTTTGAAAAATTGCAGTGCTAACATAAGGAATTAATGGAAAACGGGTATATATGGCTCAGTATTTCACCGTGGGGATACCAAACACTTTTTGTTAAAAATAATGATGGAACGTTTCATTTTTTCATCGATTAAAGGTAGATAAATAATGTAATTGTGAAAATAAGTACCCATTGCCTAGGATTGATAATCTATTTAATCAACTAATCTGGGTTGTATTTTCTAAAATTGATTTAAGAATTTGTTACTATTAGGTTAGAATGAAAGAGGAATACATTCAAAAGTCTGTATTTAGGACAAGGTATGGTCACTATGATTTTATATTAGTGCCATTCAGTCTTACAAATGCTCCAAAAATATTTATGTGCCTGATGAATAATGTGCTCAGACCATACCTGGACAAATTTGTGTTGGTATTTTTGGATGACATCCAGGAGTATTCAAAGAATGAAAATGATCACGAGGAACAACTGAGAATTTTTATACAATTTCTCATAGATCATAAATTGTATGCCAAACTTAGTGAGTGTGAGTTCTTTCAAACTTAGGTTCACTATTTGGGTCATGCGATATCAATCTCAAAAGAAGAAGTGGTCGTGGATCCAAAACAAATCAAAGAAATAGTGGAATGGCACATGCCCCAGAATGTGACAGAGGTCGGATAATTTATGAGGTTGGTTGGTTACTATAAAAGATTTATTTTAAGCTTCTCAAAGATTGGGTATCCCATTATTGCCTTAAAAATAAAAGGAGTGAAAATTCAATAGACACTTGAATGTGCAACTATTTTTTAACAGATGAAAATTTTACTCACTTGTGCACCTATCTTGAGAATAAATAATCTAGAAAAGGATTTTGTAGTTTCATATTGACGCTTGTAAGGAGGGACTTGGTGGAGTATTGATACAAGAAGGACATGTAATCTACTATGAATCTAGGAAATTGAATGAGCATTAAAGTAATTATGTCACTCAAGACTTGGAGTTGGAAGCCATTGTGAATGCACTAAAATTATGGATGGATTACTTATTAGGAATGATATTTGTACTGATGAAAAATCACAGAGGATTGAAATACTTGTTTTACCAACCCAAAATAAAATCCAAACAAGCCATATGGTTGCATTGATAAATGAGTTTGACATTGAAAGGAGAACAAGGTGTAAAATGCACTCAGTATAAGTTTGCAATAGGTTCACCTAGCAGCCATAAGAAATTTCTCATTTGAAATCAAGGGGAGGATTAAAGAAGGATTGATAAATGATGAACATTACCAATATGTGAATAAGTGTTGTAAAGAACAACCAGATGGATCAATAAGAAAAAACTACTAGCTCAATGATGATAGAGTACTAACATTTAAGAACATGAAATATGTTCCCAATGCATGTAATTTAGGGAAGTTTATCATTGATGAATTCCATAAATATCTTACTTAGGTCACCCTAGATATAAAAATATAATGGCATCCATGAAGAGGACATATTTTTGGCAAAGAATGAAGAAATATGTTTCAAAATACCTTGAAAAATGTTTTTAACATCAACAAGTAAAGATAGAATGTAGACATACAAATATACTACTACAACCAATTCTAGTTTTGGAATGGAAATAGGAGGTCATATCCATGGAATTCATTACATGATTTCCTAGGACATCTATACAACACGATGCTATCATGGTGGTAGTGGATAAGTTGAGTAAGGAAGCTCACTTCATAGGTTTTAAGTCCAATCATAAAGCAATAGATACAACCTGAACATTCATGAAAGAGATAATCAAGTTATATGGAGTACCCAAAAATATAATATCATACACAGATTCTAAGTTTACTTTAATATTTTGGAAGTCACTCTTTGTTGTTTTTGGAAACCAACTAACCTTTAGCACAACTTATCATCCTTAGACTGATGGTTAAATAGAAAGAGTAAATTAAATATTGGAAGACATCATGAGAATGTATGTGATGCATCAACTAAGAAAGTGGGAAGACTACCTACCCCTGGTGGAATTTTCATACAACAATGGATATCGAGAATCATTGGTAATGAGTCCCTTTGAGGAATTTTATGGTAGTAAATTCAACACCCCCATCAATTGGGATAATCCAGTAAATATAGTAATTGTTGGGCCAGATTTGCTAAAATAAATGGAGCATGAGATGATCAAGATCAAACAAAAATTAAAGGAAGCCTAGGATAGGTAGAAACGTTATGCAGACCAAAAAATACTACATAAATAGTTTCAAGTGGGATATCATGTTTATCTCTGTATTAAGCTAAAGAAAATCTCATTAAAAATAGGCTCATGTGACAATTTTGCACCTAGATATAGTGGACCATTTCAAATCTTAAAGAGAGTGAGGCCAATGGCCTACATATTGGCCTTGCCACCCAAAGTGAGATATCACCATGATTTTCATGTTTCCTTGCTTGAGAAATATGTTCAGGACACTAATAATGTTCTTGACTGATCTATGATACATGTGAACTCAAGGGAGAGTTCTATCCAAAACCACTATGCATCCTATATCAGAGGAAAATCATGCTCTGGAATAGGAAAATAAAGTGTGTCAATGTGCAATGGAATCACTTTGGACTTGATGAAGCCACCCCAAAGATGGATGAGAAAATAGGGATGAAATACCCATATTTTTTGTTGTTGAATAAGTAGATATAAGATTCGTTTGTGAAGATTATTTGTGTTTTTTTTACTGATAAGAACATCGAGGACGATTTTTCCTTTAAGGGGGTGGCCTTTGTGATACCCCTAGTACATTTTCCCTTAATTTTTAGTAATGTGAAAATAATTTGAATTATAATTGAGTATATTGTTATGTAATGGCATGAAGAGTGGGACCATAGATCTATGACCTAAGAGGAAAGAGAAAATATAAACCCATGTGTGGTTAGTCAGAACCTTTAATCATTTTAATGGAGCAAAAAAAATAAAAAATAAAAAGAGTACAAGCCTGAACATGAAGAGGCACCCTAAGGAAATAGTAAAAAGGAAAATGTACATCAGTGTGGGGGTTGGACCTATTCTTGGTGAGGCTCATGAGGAGATATGGAAAGATTTATGAGTTGAGGTAATGGAATTTATTGAAGGATGAAATTGTGACCAAGAGTGCAAGAGGATTAAGATAAAATGGGAATGAGTTGTTGCCGAGGACTAGCTGAGATGCCATTTAAGGTGGTAGATAGGGTTAATAAATATCATGCATATGGGTGCTTGCTGAGAGAGATATGATAAACCACTCAGGGTTCTTGTTGGGAGTTGATAAACCACTCTTAGAGTGCTTGACACAACTCATAAACCACCCATTTTTGTGAATTATGTTGTGCTTGACTAGATGATAAACCAACCAATGTCATATGTATTTCCTATCCTATATGAGTTGAATATGACCTCCTGCTAAATCTACTAAAAATAAATTCCCCTTATATTGTGGATATGGCTTGGAGGTGACTGCTATAAGTGATTTTTGATGTTGTAAGTCTATGGATGGGTGGACAATCGAAGTATCACCTTCAATTTTCCCTTTTTCTATATTGTAAATAAGATGAACTGAGTTGAGAGCTATTGAATTAAAAAATTTCTTTGTGGAAAATTGATATGTAGCTTTGAGTGATTGTTGCATTACTTTGTAATATTGGTGCAAGATATTATTGAATGAAATTCTTAAATTCTTATGGTTATTTTTATATATTTTTGTCATATATCTATGAGATCAATGCCTAAAGTTTTATATTTACTATCTATGGAAGGTATTATGGGTTTAATGGTTGATAACTGGATCCAAATCACAACATGGAATGCCCTTTTTCTTGTGTGGAAATGAGAGTTTGATTCCCAAAATATTTTTTTCTAAGGAATGCATTTATTATAAGCATGTACATTAGTATAAATACCTATGTGTGGAAAGAAAGACAATATCTATTAAAAGGAAACATTGAATGTCTATATTAACACAATTTTTTCATTAGGCCTTATTTTATAAAATTACAAGCTCGGGATGGATAACACTGTCATTTTTATTTTATGTAAACTTGTAAATATAGTTTTATAGGCAACAGACCGAGATGGGTTGAGGTTATGTAAATTCTCAGGAGATATAGCCAAATTTATATCATATATGTTATTCTAATATATGTGTGTGTGTGTTTGTATTTAATTAATTTGGGCCAAGTCCTATCAAATATTAGGAAGGATAGTTTAATACATATCTATGTATATAAGGTTGGGTTGGGCTAAGACTCACTTAATATCAAAAAAGGTGGTGTAACATGCATAATAATGGCATCATGACCAAGCACTGGAGAGTAGAGGAAGCCCAAACATACACATAGAAGCTCAAGGCCTGAAGGATAAATATGGTTCGAACCTTATGTCCCATGAGATCAGGAGCCATGACCAAGTGTGGAAGGTGAGGAAATTAGATGTGTTGGATGCTAAGGGAGAATCAATTTTCCATGTAATCCTGGAGAAATTACCCCAGAGATTTAAAGTAGAGGCATGGTCGAATCCCATCCAGACGACATGGCGTAGTGGGACTGAAATTTGGTCCACTCTGCACAATAGAGGTGGAGGAATCCATATATTTTATAACGTGATATATGTATTTAACCAAGGAGCACAGGGTCTAGTTGGATTCGTTTCCAACCTAGAATTTATTGTGGAAACACTTAATAGGTTGGGTGAAGGATAATGTTAGTGTGACATGGTAGCCTAGGGTAGGACACGTCACCCCAGTGTTTATTCCTCAACGATATTCTGTGTTGTTCGGTATATAAGTCACAATATTTTATTTTCAAGAGGACGTGGCATGAAGGTCCAACATTTATGACACATCAGAACATGGAGTTGAATTATTGCTCATCCACGCAACCCTGGAGATCAAGATTTGAGATTAGCATAAGACCAGGCAAAGACATATTTATAATTTTTAAGAAGTTTGACATATTCATATTTAAGTACTAGGGTTAATGATGCATAAAGTTTGATATTTTAATTTCCTCATTAGTGCCAATATTTATGTCTTCTATGTGATCTTTTGGTAAGACAGAGAACATGTTTTTGGGAACATCGTTTTGGTCAAAAAAAAATTCTAAAGGAACAAGTCCCTTAGGGATAAAATTATTTGATAATTGAATTATATCATGATCAGCTATCTTTGATTTTAGTTTTGAATTTTCTTTGTCTTGGGTAGCTTCTTTATTGTCTAAATTATCCTCTTCAATCTGCAATATAGAAAATTTGTCAATAACTTGCAGATTTTTTTTTTTTTGTTCATCGTCCTAAAATATCTGCCAATGTTTAAGATTGTCTGGGATCGAAGGCCTATTTTTGATTTGTGTCTGATATTTAATATGGAAATGATTTAGAATCTTGAAGGCACTAGCAGAAACAACTAATGAATCTGCATGTAATTTTTCATCTCTAGAAATTTGCATGTGCCTTCTTTGTTTAGGGAAAACTATCCTATCATTTTTATAACATGAATGTAACAAATATATTTTTCCTAACATTTTTTCAATTTATTTTTCATCCATGTTATAACTTAGCATTTTATTTTTTTTATTTTTTGAAATACCATGCTAACTTATCAAAAACAAATAATGTTACAACATCGGCTCCAGCTATGGATTTCTTCTCCTTGTGGGACACAGAGAACATGTCGTTCCATGTGCCTTATCCTCGGGCTATGGAGCCTTTTCTATAGAAAACACACTGACTTCAAATTATAAATAAAATGATTATGTACAATGATGATGTGAGATCTCTTTCAATACTGGATGTAGTGTTTCAAAAATATTCCATTGATAGGCAATGTTGAAAACTGTCCTTCAAGATTCTACAGAAAAAATGTGTTGTTTCCTTTCACCTCTACAATACTGAGTGGCCCAAACCATAAATTGTCAAAATTTCCATGTTTTCCTTTATCTTATCTCCTAGCATCCCATCTTAGGACTAAATCCCTTTCTCTAAAACCTCTTTCCCTTGATTTTCTTGTAGAAAATTGAGTACAAGAAAAGCTAAATTTGTAGGAAAAATAACATCTTTGCCTTAAACTAATTGGAATGGGGATTTTCCTGTTGAGATTTTTGGGGAAATTATGTTTTCCCATACTGCAAAAATCAAGTGACTGTCCCAATTCTTCTTGTGGTCTTCTAGAGTTTTCTTGATTACTTTCACTAAAATATTATTTGATGATTTAACAAGATCATTTACTTGTGGATAATAGGGAGTTGAGTGATGCAACAAAATTTGATATTTTTGGTAGAATTCTATCATTTTTATATTTCTGAATGATGTGGCATTATCAATGACTATTTGTTGTAGGCAACCAAATTTGGATAGAATATTCTCTTCAATGAACTTTATTACAACATAATTTGTAGCATTTATTATTGAAATGGATTCCACCCACTTGGTGAAATAGTCAGTTGCAATCAAGATCCATCTGTATTGACTACTAGAGGTTGGATACATTTCACCTATAAAGTCTAATCCCCACTGAAGCAATGGTGTTGAAACAACTACTGGAACTAGTGGAAGAGCTGCCAATTTTTTCTTACCAACAAACATATGACATGGAACACAGGTTCTGAATTTTGATACTACTTGTGAAAACAAGGTAGGCCAATAAAATCCTGCTCTCAATATCTTGTATGATCTTACTCTCCAAGCATAGTGACCTCCACAAATTCCTGCATGAAACTGATCAATGATTCATTCAGTTTCTGATTCTATTAGGCAAAGTAGTAAAATATTAAGACGGTCCTTCCAATATAAGTTGGAATTGATAATATAGTACTTGATAGATTTCAACTTGAGTGTTTTGGATTGGTTCTTTGAAAACTGAGCTAGAAATTCAAAATGAATCAGAAAGTGGACAATGTCTGCATACCAATCTGATGTAACAAATTTCTCATCAATATGAATTAGGATTGTCTGAAGGAGAAGGTTCTTGTGTATTATTTCCTTGCAATCCATGGGAAGGTTCTTGTGGATTCTCCCCTTCTGCATCCAAGGAAGGTTCTTATGTATTCCCCCTTTCCAAATTCAAATAAGGGTCTTGTGGTTGCTTCTATGAAACTTCAAAAACTGAGTTGATGCCCAAGACTTTGCAATTGGATTTAGCTAACAACTTGGCTAAACCCTGCCCCTTAACTAACTTGGTAGTTTTGATGGTGAGATCAAACTCAAGAATCTGAGTTATCCACCTACCCCTTCTAACATCAGTGTCTGGCTGTGTGAGGACTGTTTTGACAACATTATTGGGCACATAGGAAATGATAGTTGAATGAAGAATATACATTCTAAAATACTTGAGTGCTTAAACCAAGGCATGTGCTTGTTTTTAAATAATATCATATCTCATTTCAGCATCTCTCATGACCTTACTAAATAATTCTATAGGTTGATCATGGTAATCCTCATTCTTTTGCAAAAGAACAGTTGCAAGGGTAGTTTCTGAGGTAAAAGAGAACATGCTGAAAGGTTCTGAATAGTTTGGAATCGCTAAAGTTGGGTCTTCAGAGATGGCTTTCTTTAAATCTTGCAGAAATAGTCCATTTAATTTCGTGGTTCTTTTTAAGCATGTCTATTATATCCTTCACTATTTCTGCATAATTTGGTATAAACCTTCTCAGAAAATTAATTTTTCCTAAGAAAGCCTGAATCTCTTTCTTATTTCTAGGTAATGATAATGATTGAATAGCAGAGACCCTTTTGGGATCAATAACTACTCCATCTCTAGAAATAATATGACCTAGCAATTTACCTTCTTTCATGGCAAATAATGATTTTTTGGGATTCAAGGAAATTCCAAATTTCCTGCATATTTCAAAAAATTTCTTCAAATGCTTAAGATGTTTAGGATCATATTCAGAGAAAACGGTTAAATCATCAAGATAAATAACAATGAATTTATTTACCTTCACGACAAAATCCAAATCCACGGCTCTCTGAGATGTTGCTCCTATGTTTGATAGACCAAATGGAATTCGGGCATACATGAATGGACCCCAAGGTGTGGTAAAAGTTGTCTTCTCCCTGTCTTCTGAATTAACCAATATTTGATTATAACCAGAACATACATCTAACATGGAGAGTCTGTAAGAACCTGACACTTTTTGAAGTAATTGATCCATATTTGGAAGTGGACAATTATCCTTTAAGGATGCTTTATTAAGGTTCCTGAAATCTACAAGGAGTCTAATTTCATCGTTCTTTTTCCTCAAAGGGACTAAATTTGCAACCCAGCTAGAGTACCTTAATGGGAAAATAATTGGGCATCTAAAAGTTTCTTCGGTTCTTTTTCTATGGTGGGAAGAAGAACTGGGTTCATCCTTCTTAACTTCTATTGGTAAGGCTTTACATCTGGATTCTGTGGAATTTTATGCTTGATTAAAGATGTATCATAAGATTTGAGATCAACATAAGACCAGGAAAAGACATATTTATAATTTTTAAGAAGTTTGACATATTCAGATTTAAGTTTTGGGGTTAATTATGCACAAAGTTTGATATTTTTAATTTCCTCATTAGTGCTAATATTAATTTCTTCTATGTCATCTTCTGGTAAGATAGAAAACAGGTTTTTGGCAACATCGTTTTGGTCAAAAAAAAATTCTAAAGGAACAAGTCCCTTAGGGATAAAATTATTTGATAATTGAATTATATCATGATCAACTACCTTTGATTTTAGTTTTGAATTTTCTTTGTCTTGGGTATCTTCTTTACTGTCTGAATTATCCTCTTCAATATGCAATACAGAAAATTTGTCAATGACTTGCAGAAAGGATTTTATTTGTTCATCATCCTCAAATATCTGCCAATGTTTAATATTGTCTGGGATTGAAGGCCTATATTTGATTTGTGTCTAATATTGAATATGAAAATGATCTGGAATCTTGAAGGCACTATTTGAAACAACTAACGAATCTGCATGTAAGTTTTCATCTCTAGGAATAAAGGTGATGTTAAAGGCATCAAAGGTATTTTCAATAGTGTCCCATATCTCATTTATATAATACCTAATTCTAGAGTGCTTCATTTGGAAAAGAATCCTAACTTGTCTTACTATCAGTTTTGAGTTGGTGAAAACACTCAAGTTTTTAACCTTTAAACTTCTGGCAAGTTGTAATCCTAGGACAAAAGCTTCGTATTCTGCAAAATTATTTGTGACCTCAAAGTCCAATTTACATGATTGTGTAATATTTTCCTTTTCATAGTCTACTAATGATGTAAACTCAATGACATTAGTCTACATATGTTGAAATGTATTAGAAATTCTCTCTCTCAGCATGACTACAAATTCATCATCGAATGCATTTGAAAATCTGACCTTTGCAACAACTACTGGAGGTTCGCAATCAACAGGAATCTTGTGGTAGAGTTTATTTAATTGTTTGATAAAATCAGCTATAGGTTCACCTAGATTTCTTTTTAACTCTTAAAATTCAGTGAGTAGATAAAAAAAATCTTTCTTTACCCCCGATTTCTTTTTAAAGATACTTATGAATTCATTCGAGGTATGAATAGA
Source organism: Pinus albicaulis (assembly GCA_034641835.2). Classification (NCBI taxonomy): domain Eukaryota; kingdom Viridiplantae; phylum Streptophyta; class Pinopsida; order Pinales; family Pinaceae; genus Pinus; species Pinus albicaulis. The sequence goes on from CM076579.1 coordinate 799,981,016, forward strand.
ATATTCTCTAAGTTGTATAAACCATATCCTAACACGACCTTCTAAGGATTGTACAAATAATCTCATATAAACATCTTCATGCTCAATGTTCATATTGTCTGAAAAATCTAAAAAGGTAGCTATAATATCTTTTGCTGAAGGGCTTGTCTCTCCATTAAATCTTGGTAAATGTTTGAGATATCCATCAGGGAAATTTCCCAAGACATTAGGGAGAACCAGAGCATTATACCTAGCCTGAATAATGGGTTGAAAATCCATGAATGATGAAGTTGATGTTGATGATGATCAAGAAGATGTAGGTGAATTAGTGTTAGAGGGTGGAGGAAAATTTGGAGGAGGAGGTAGTGAAAATCTCAAATGGATTTTAACAATTATTTTTTGAACTGATGGTGTTAAATATTATTCCTTATATGCGAATAATGGATTGGAATATATAGAAATTTTCTCTTTCGGTTGATTAGAGTCTAATGGAATGGGATGATAGACTGGAGTTACAAAATTAATGGGCTTAAACTCGTGCAAATGCAATCCCAATTATGTTTCAAATGTAGGTGAATCTACAAGGAAGGATGGGACTTGATATAACTCAAGTGAGGCTACCAACAAAGCTGAATGAAGATCTACTCCTTGTGAATAAAGTTCAAAAACTCTAAGAGGTAATTGAGTCAACTGAGGTTGAGATGATAATACTGAATAGGGGTTTATGGATGAACTTTATTCAGGGTGTAAGGCTGAAGAGGAAGAAGCATAAATGTTCTATTTTCTTTTCAAATAGGCTTCTCTAACATGTCTTTCTAGATCTGGTAAAGGGTTAACAATCTCAGATTCAGATCTAGATCTGGTGTGCTTAAAAGGAGCCAGTTTGAAATAGTGGAATCGCCAAGTGAAAGGTTTTGACCTATATATTTATCCTTTATTCACCTTAGTAAAGGAAAAGAGGAAAAATCGTTGTCCTAGGAAAATTTAGTTTTTACTCTTCGTCTCCCTGACAACGACGCTAGTCTGATGTTGTCCTTTGAGATGATTTTGGTCAATAATCATGCCAAATCATATAAAATGTTTGTTTGTGTTTTAAAATATTTTAGAAGACCAATGCATAAGATTGGTTTTAATCAAACAGTTAAGGGTTTAAATCTTACTGATAATATCAATAATTTAAATTCAGGGCTGCTTTTTCATCTCATACAGTCATTAGGCTTTCATGATTTCGATTAAGTAGAATAAGAATATATGATTATTAAACATTCAAATTGAACTATTCAATAAACCATAAGATGGAAAACTTTTAAAAAATGTTTAAAATTTCAACAAAATATATTTAACTTCACCAAAATAATGACAATTTATTGATAAAAGGGATTTACAATTATTTATAATAATTATAACTTCAGGAGGAATTATAAGGTTGCTAAGACACAGTCAAAATCACCTAATATTTTGATGATTTCTAAACATATTAAGAAACATAATGACAGAAAATTTGAAAACTCACAGGGAGGACAAAGCTATATGAGATAATTTCAGAATCCTGCTTTTTATTATTAATGATCAACAAAACTTAATACAATTTTTGTTTACAAAATCTCCTTATCCAAGGGTGCAACCCTTGATAACTCATGCAGAGAGTTATTTATACTAACTAATAAAACTTTTGAAATATATTAACTGATCTTTACAATAATAGAATAATGAGAATAAAAGAAGGAGACAGGTTGATGAAGTGTCTCTGTTATTCTAGAGGCTATTGATGATTTGACCTCTTTTGATGAAAACTATTGCTAACTTGTCTCTACAAAATTGGGTGTGTTGGCATGTTGTAAAATGAATTTTCACTGGATAGTTTCACAAAAATTATCCCACTTCTGTTCACTTGGAATTTCACAATTCATCATTTTCTTGAAAACTTCATCCACTTCAGTAAATCTGTCAAAAGTTTGTTTTTGGATGAACAACTGTTTGATCTGATTTTGAATAATCAAGTCAAACTGTAGAGCTTCAATAAAATCTTTGCCTGCGATGTGACCTTTAATACCTGGAAACTTTGTTTTATCTATTGCAATTGTATACTTCTTTTTGCAATAATATTCTAACTTGACCAACATATCATCTAATCCAACTAAACCTGGCAGACCTTTTTGATTTAAAATATTAAATTTAGTATAAAACCTTTTGACAATAACATTTAAGGCTTCACACTTGGTCTTCAATTGCTTGATCAAGTTCCTCTTCTACAACACTTTCTTTATATCTAGAATAGTTTCAGTCCTATATGAGATATTGATTTCTTCCAACTCCTCCTTTTTCTTTGAATTAAGAACTTTAATCATATCTAAAGCTTCATTTGGTTTCTCTTGGAGTTGATCCTTCCCTTCCTGAATTGTTGTTGTGCATCTATTGATGAGTTCCTACTGCTCGAAGATGATATTAATGGATGGCCAAAATTCAGTAATGGATTCATTGATATTTTCGCAGATAATTTGCTTAGCTTCTCCTAAAGTTGATGCCATTAGATTTTCACTTTCCAGTTCTTTGATTCTAAGTCCCAATTGATTTGTCTTCTTCATTTCTTCTAGATACAAAGTATCGTGTTTACTATTTTGAGACTAAAGTAGCTGAAACTTCTGATTTAAATTTTCATGTGCTTGCTTCTGACTGGCTAATTCTTGAGCAAGTTGTGTTGGATCAATCATGTCCAAGCTGCTGAGGTTTCTGCACCTGCAGAATATGTTTGAGCTATTTGAGTAGGATCAGAAATCACCTGGAGTGTTTATTTCTCTTTCAGTAGTTCTTCAATCTGTTCTTCCATTTTTCTGATCTACATATTTTGATCACTTATTAGCTTAAGAATTTTCTCTTTGTCAAATTCATTCCATGCCATCTCTTTGGTCTATGGTTCTTTAGTTGGAGGAAACTTAAGTTTCTTTCGCATGGCAGCAATGTATTCATTTTTCTTATTGATGATTTCTTCAGCTGCTTTGCAGTTAGCAGGATCATATCCTACTTTTTCTAGCAGTTCTTCCAATTTATTTATCCTGTTGTCTTCAGACAAACAAGAGAGTTTCTAAATCTTCAACTAGTATTGCATATTTGACAGTGCTACTTTTTATTTTTAAAGAGACATAGCTATTGTAGTCATGGTTGAAAATAACATTTCTCCTAACTACCTATGCATATCCATCTGGTCAATTGGATGTATGTGTCTTGCATCAAATGAGAGGACAATATTTTTGTAGTCTGCATGAGTTTTCAAAAATGACTGTGTTGCTTGGAGGAAGGCCATCTACATTCTTCCCTTCTCACTTTCAAAACCATTGAGAAGCCTATGTTGTGAAGTAGATGTCTGTTTCCAAAATTGGTTGTAAACACCTGACTTCAGTGCTTCATTATTTTGTTTGATTTCTATATATTTGGAGAATATATTCTGCTCTTCTGAAGAGCTTCCATATGCATGTTGGATGATCTCCAGGGGCTCTCTTGCATTTGATGCTGATGAAGAAGTTTGAGGAATATTTGTAGAAGTGGAGAATTATTTTTCTCCCAAATCTATTATCTCTGGTTATTTATCCTCTGAAATCAAGGAAGAATCAAGCCTTGGTTTCTTATGTTATAAGATGACTTCTTTCATAAGCTCCTTGGAATGTGGTGTCTCTTCTCTGACCCTCTTTTTCATTTTACTTTCAAGCACTGGTGTCTGTACATTTGAATTAGAAATTAACTATTCCTCTTCTTCTTGTAAACTACCTTCTACCCATTCATCCTGATTCATTTAATTTTCAATTTCTGCTCTAGAGGTGTGAGTGTAAGAAGTTGTCTTGGATTCAACTCTTAGAGCAAAAATAATGCCATGAGGGTCATGTGATTTTGTGTAACCAGCTTCAAAAATAGAAGAAAAGAGATATCAACGCCTTAAAAATAAGCCACTTCGAGGGGGCAACCTCCAATACATTACATAAATGCACAATTCTTGGATGATACAATTTACAAAACCTCCTTTCTATATATAGGAGTCCATGGGGCCATAATGTAATCCTAGTGGGCCACAATGTAATCCTAGCCGAACTAACAATAATAATTTAAGGGCACAATAATAACAAAATGGGGGTTACAAGGGTACAATAATAACAATAAGGGGGTTACAATAACAATAATAAGGGACTATACTAGTGATATAGGGACCTAACATGCCCCTCTCCTTCAAAAAAGTGTTGTCCTCAACACTTGAGTAGCTCCGGGTGCTTCTGTATAAAATTCTCATCCTCCCATGTAGAATCTTCAGTGGGTAAGTTCTTCCACTCGATGAGATACTCTGAAATTGATCGATTCCGTAGCTGTCGAGTTCTTGTTTCCATGACCGCTTCAGGTTCCAATATGATTTTTCCTTCCTCATCAAGTTCTCGCAATATTGTTTGAACTGGAAGATTTTCACCTATAACCTTCTTTAAGCATGAAACATGGAAAACTGGATGTACTCGCGAAGAAGCAGGAAGCTCCAATTTGTATGCCATAGAACCAATCTTTTGCAACACCTTGTAAGGACCATAGTAGTTTGGTGATAATTTATTATCCTTCTTAGCTTGCTTGAGGGACATTTGTTTGTATGGTTGTAGCCATAAAAATACCCAATCTCCTACATCAAAACTTCTCTCGCTGCGATGTTGATCTGCCTGTTGTTTCATTCAATTTTGTGCCAAATTTAGGTTATCCTTTAAGAGTTGGAGAACTTCTTGCTGATGCTTGATGTGATCTTCCACCGCTTGAACCTTAGAATTTTCTCTTAAAGATGATGTGATGGATGGTGGATGATATCCATAAAGTGCCATAAATGGGGTCATTTTTGCTGCAGTATGGAAGGAAGTGTTATACCACCATTCAGCAAGAGGTAACCACTTGACCCATTGCGTTTGTTTATCAGATACAAAACAACGAAGATATCCTTCAAAACATTTATTTACTATCTCAGTTTGACCATCAGATTGAGGATGATAAGATGAGCTATGAGCTAATTGAGTACCCAAACAAGAAAATAACTCCGTCCAAAAATTTCCAGTAAAAATGGGATCTCTGTCGCTCACAATAACCCTTGGGCTTCGATGTAGCTTTCAAATTCTATCCATAAATGTAGTAGCAACTGTAATTTCTTTAAATGGATGAGATAATGCAAAAAAGTGTGCATACTTGGTAAGTCTATCAACTACCACCATGATGACACTCTTTCCTTCGGACTTAGGTAAACCTGTGATAAAATCCATTGAAATCTCCTCCCAACGTTGACTTGGAATGGATAAAGGTTGTAGAAGTCCCGGGGTATTAATTTTTTCCACTTTATTCTGCTGGAAAACAAAAAATTCCGCCACAAACTTTTGAATATCAGATTTAAGGCCATCCCAAAAAAATTCTTTCTTCACCCTGTGGTAAGTTTTTAAAAATCCCGAGTGTCCTCCTAAAGGAGAAGTGTGCAATTCTAGAAGAATATTTTGTTTTAGATGGGAATTCTTACAAAGATATAAGCGATCTTTGTACCATAAGGAATCATTTTTCCAACTAAATGTATCAGATGTACTAGGATCTTGCTGCAACTTTTGGATGAGTGTTGCGATAATACCCTGTTAACCCAAGAAATCCTCGCAACTACTTTATGGTCGTGGGTACTTTCCATTCCTTAATGGCTTTAATTTTGTTAGGGTCTACTTTAACACCCTCGTGAGATATAATATGACCCAGATATTCCACCTCTTGTACTCAAAAGAAACATTTGGATGTTTTTGCATATAATTGTTTCTCCTGCAATAGTTTGAGCACCCTGTCAACATGTTCAACATGATCCTTCCAAGACCTGCTGTAGATTAGTATATCATCAAAAAATACTAGCACAAATTTTCTAAGAAGGGTTTGAAAATGGAATTCATCAACCCTTGAAATGTAGAAGGTGCATTGGTAAGGCCAAAAGGCATGACCAAAAATTCATAATGACCCTCATGAGTTGGAAATGCTGTTTTTGGAATATCTTCAGTCTTCATTCTAATTTGATGATATCCTGAACGAAGATCCAACTTGGTAAAATAAATTGCTCCATGCAATTCATCCAATAATTCATCAATCACAGGAATGGGAAATTTGTCTTTAATGGTGAGCTTATTGAGCTCCCTATAATCCGGACACATTCGCCATGATCCATCCTTCGTGTGTACCAATACTACAGGAGCAGAGAAAGAACTTTGACTAGGTTGAATTATACCCGCCTCTAACATTTCTGCAATCATACGTTCAATTTCGCTCTTTTGGACGTAAGGATATCTATAAGGCCTGATGTTTGGAGGAACACTTTCTGGAATCAAATGAATAGCATAATCATGATCACGAATAGGTGGGAGTCCTTTGGGAGTTTCAAACACCTTGGAATGATTGTCCAAGACTTGTTGGAGATCTGCAGAAATATATGATTTTGATGTCGGAACTTCTAGTGAGAATAATTGTGCAATTACGCCTCATTTTTATTTCTTTAGAAGCTTTGTCATGACATTAGAGCTTATTATCCTTCCCGGCTTCCCTTCAATACCCCGTAATTCGAATTCCTTTCCTTCTGAAAAACATTTCAAGAAAAGTTCTTGAAAATTAAAAGCTACCATCCCCAAAGATTGTAACCATTGTACTCCTAGTACAACATCAACACCTCCCATAGGAATGGAAAGAATTGGACTAGTCAATACATATTCCCCCATGGTTATCTTGATATTATGGAATTTTCCAAGGCAATTTATAGTTCCTCCATTTGCAACCATCACTTGACATTCTGGTGCTGGGTATAGGAAACAATTTAATTCCTTGGCTACCTTACAATGAATAAAATTATGGGTGCTACCTGAATCAATCAACACTATTACTTTTTTCTTCTTGATTTGTCCTTCTATCTTGAGAGTTTGAGGAGTGGTAATTCCTGCCAGTGCATTACACGATATGGTCGGATTCATTTCTTCCTCTTCTAGGGCTGGTTCCTGGTGTATATCCTCTTCTTGGTCATTTTCTTCTTCCTCTTCACAATCTATGTAAAATAATTTCTTCTCAGCACACTTATGACCTTTAGTGTATTTGCTATCACAACTGTAGCAAAGTCCTTTTTCTCTTTTTCTTCCAATTGTTGTGGTGTCAACCTTGTAGGTTGTGGAAATCTAGGCGTAGCAACACTTCCTTCTTTATAGAATTGAGTGGTAGGCTTCCTTGTCGCCATAATTTTACATTCAACTTTTCTTGCCAACCTGAATGCCTTCTCCAATGAATCAGGTTCAAAAACGCGAACTTCATGTTGGATGTTATCCTTTAAAGTGCCTATGAAGAGATCAATCCTGTGTTCCTCTGGAATATCAGTTACCCTTATATTCAATTTTTGAAGTCCTCAATGTGCTCCCCCACTAAACCCTTTTGTTTGAGATTTATCAATTGGCTAAAGAAGGTGTTGCTCTTTGTATCCTCATAATGTGCTATCATTTCCTCCGTAAAAATTGACCAAGTGACAATTTTTTTTACGGGAGCAAAGCCATCGATACCATACAAATGTATTTTGTTCTAAATGTAAAGTTGCAATGCGTACCTTTTGTGTGTTTTGCACATTATGGAGATCAAAATATTGCTCCATCTGTAGTATCCATGTTACAGGATCCTTCCCATCAAACTTCCTCATATCCATTTTTGGAATATGGTGTTTCTTCCCACCAACATTAGAGTTTATGAAATTGCGATTAACATTTAATTTGTTCTCATCATGAGGTTCTTCTACTATATTTTCACCATTAGGAAACATTTCTCGTATCAATTTGGTCAAACCTTCGATGTCTTCTTTTAGCTAATTCTTCATGTTTTTCATGTTTTTTTCCATGTTTTATTTCATGTCATCCATCTTAGCTTCCATGCCATTCTTCAAAACTTCCATTTCATTTTTTGTTGCTCTTTGCGAGAGTGAAATTTGTTGCACTTGCTCTTGTAATTTTGATAGATCATGTTGCAATTCTTCATCTTCATGAGTCATAGTAGACACTTATGAAGACTTAATGGGTGTTGAATTATTTTTACGGGGAATATTTTAGAACCCAATATTGATATCTATTCTACAATATGCCCTTGGAATCAATTCAAATTGATTCTTCAAACAAGAGTTATGCAATTCGGAAACAAAATAGACACCTTTTTCTTGCTTTTGAGGAGCTCGATATTGAAATTAGATTATATATGTGATTGAAACACTTAAATATTTAAATTTTGGTACCAACATAGCCCTATGAATTATCTTTTGAATGCCACAGGTCTGACCTGATTTGGATTCTTCAAGACAAATTTGTGTCCAATCTCCCAGAATGACCTAATTATGGACTGGTTCAGTAGAGCAAACTTGTACGACTTGCCACATGTCACTGTTTCTTCCTTTGTCTTTGTAATTGATAGACCAGAAACTACAGTCCATGTAATTGTGACCACTTTTTATGGCACTCCAATCCGATGCCCAGAGAGAGAGTTACTGAAATTTTCCCACGATCACCTCTTTGAGATGAAATTCAAGAGCTTGAAAAAGCACTACCTTCCATAGATCATATCTCCAAAAATATTGCGAACCAAGCTCTAAATTTTTTTAACGAATTTCCTCAGGATTTCAGCTTCACACCATACTAATTTTAGATTCTGAACCTTCGTAGAAAAAATTTATAACACAAATGCCAAGATGACCTATTTAGGAGCCTGAAAAAAGACCCAACTTCCACAAATCATATCTCCGAAAATGTTGTGAACCAAGATCTGAAATTTTTAGACAATCTTCCTCAGTATTTCAGCTTCACAACCTAAAAATTTCAACTTCTGAAACATCGTAGAAAAATTTTTATAGATAAAATTCCACGATGACCTGTTTGGAGCAGCGAAACCCTAGAATCCAAAGCTCTGATACCAAATGTTGTGTAACCAGCTCCAAAAATAGAAGAAAATAGATATCAACGCCTTATAAATAAGCCACTTCAAGGGGGAAACCTCCAATACATTACATAAATGAACAATTCTTGGATGATCCAATTTACAAAACCTCCTTTCTATATATAGGAGTCCATGGGGCCATAATGTAATCCTAGTGGGCCACAATGTAATCCTAGCCAACCTAACAATAATAATTTAAGGGCACAATAATACTAAAATGTGGGTTACAAGGGTACAATAATAACAATAAGGGGGGTACACTAACAAAAATAAGGGACTATACTAGTAATATAGGGACCTAACAGAATATCTGGGTCATATTGTATCTCACGAGGGTGTTAAGTTAGACCCTAACAAAGTTAAAGCCATTAAGGAATGGAATGTCCCCATAGCCATAAATTAGTTGTGAGGATTTCTTGGGTTAATAGGGTATTATCGCAATTTTGTTAAGAATTATTGGAGAATATAAGCACCTCTAACAACATTATTGAAGAAAGATGTATTATGGACTCCTGAAGCAACTAAGTCCTTTGAACATCTTAAAGAGGCAATGTGCCTAGCACCAGTCTTAGATATGCCAGACTTCACAGAAACATTTATTGTGGAATTTGATGCCTCAGGAAATGGAATTGGTGTTTTTTTAATTCAAGAAAGAAGACCCATTGATTTTGAAAGTAGTCCAATCAAAGGAAAGTATATACAGAAAGTTATTTATGAGAAGGAAATGTTGGAAATACTACATGTGCTAAAGAAATGGTGACCTTACCTAATGGGAAGACACTTCAAGGTAAAAATTGATCATGATAGTCTTAAGCACTTTTTGGAACAAAGACTATCTTTAGAATAGCAGCAAAAATGGGTCACAAAGATGTTGGGTTATGACGTTGAAATCAACTACAAAAAGGGGAAGCTAAATGTTGTTGCAGATGCACTCTCAAGAAAGGATGAAGAGGTGGAAGAATTGATTTGTGCCATTTCTATTATCCAACTAGATTGCATAAACAAAGCAAGGGATGAATGTAAGAAGGATGAATAAGTGTGGAAACCCATTCAAAATTTGTAGCAAGATCATAGTACATCTGATACATTTTTTTGGAAAAATGATTCCTAATGGTACAAAGACCGCTTATATATTGGTAAGAATTCCTAACTAAAACAAAAGATTCTTTTGGAATTGCACACTTCTCCTTTAGGAGGACACTCAATATTTTTAAAAACTTACCACAGGGTGAAGAAATAATTTTTTTGGGATGGCCTTAAATCTGATATTCAAAATTTTGTGGTGGAATGTTTAGTTTGCTAGAAAAATAAAGTCAAGACAATTAAGACCTCAAATATTCTACAACCTTTATCCATTCCAAGTCAATGTTGGGAGGAGATTTGAATGGATCTTATCATAGGTTTACCTAAGTCCGAAGGAAAGAGTGTCATTATGGTGGTAGCTGATAAACTTACCAGGTATGCACAATTTTGTGCATTATCTCATCCATTTAAAGCAAGTACAGTTGTTTCTGCATTTATGGAAACAATTCAAAACCTACATAGAAAACCAAAGATTATTGTAAGGGACAGAGATCTCATTTTTGTTGGAAATTTTTGGACGAAACTATTTTCTTGTTTGGGTACTCAACTAGCTCATAGCTCATCTTATCATCCTCAATCTAATGGTCAAACAGAGATAGTGAATAAATTTTTGGAAGGATTTCTTCTTGGTTTTGTATCTGATAAGAAACACAATGGGTCAAGTGGTTACCTCTCGCTGAATGGTGGTTTAACACTTCCTTCCATACTGTAGCAAAAATGACCCCATATATGGCACTTTATGGATATCATCCACCATTCATCACATCATATTTAAGAGAAAATTCTAAGGTTCAAGCAGTGGAATATCACATCGAGCATAAACAAGAAGTTCTCCAACTCTTAAAGGATAACCTAAATTTGGCACAAAACCAAATGAAACAATAGGAAGATCAACATTGCAGTGAGAGAAGTTTTTATGTAGGAGATTGGGTATTTTTACTACTACAACGATAAAAAAAATGTCCCTCAAGCAAGCTAAGAAGTATAATAAATTATTTCCAAAGTACAATGGTCCTTACAAGCTGTTGCAAAATATTTGTACTATGGCATACAAATTGGAGCTTCTTGCTTCTTCGCAAGTGCATCCAATTTTCCATGTTTCATGCTTAAAGAAGGTTATAGGTGACAAAATTTCAGTTCAAATAATATTTCAAGAACTTGATGAGGAAGGAAAAATCATATTGGAACCTAAAGAAGTCACTGAAACAAGAACTTGACAGCTACGAAATCGATCAATTTCAGAGTATCTCATCAAGTGGAAGAACTTACCCACTGAAGATTCTACATGGGAGGATGATAATTTTATATAGAAGGATCTATAGCTACTCAAGAATTGAGGACAACACTATTTTGAATCAGACAGCCATGTTAGGTTCCTATATGACTAGTGTAGTCCCTTATTGTTCTTAGTGTAACCCCCTTATTGTTATTGGTGTACCCCTGTAACCCCAATATTGTTATTACTGTGCCCTTACATTATTAATGTTAGGTCAACTAGGATTATATTGTGACCCCATGGAATCTTATATATAGAAGGAGGTTTTTTCATTTGTATCATCCAAGAATTGTTCATTTATGTAATGTAAAGGAGGTTGCCCCCTCGAAGTGACTTATTTCTAAGGTGTTGATCTCTCTTTTCTTCTATTTTTGGAGTTGATTTTGTTTCATAACACTGGTCGATAGATGGATCCGACGGTGATAAATTGTGATAACCAAAGTTGCATAAAAATCTAAGTTAATCCATTTTTTCATGAGAGGTCCAAGCATATTGATATCCAGTATCACCATATCAGATATTATGTGTAGAGGCAGGTTATTTCATTAGAGTAAATTCCCATAGAAGAGCAGGATGTAGACATCTTGACGAAGGTCTGGGAAAGAATAAAATTTTGATTCCACAGAGACAAGATCAAGGTAGAATATAATCACTTTCTTGTTGAGAGGGAGTGTTGAAATGGCACCCAAAGGGGGATTCTAATTTAATTTTCCCTTAATTAAATTATAAGATAAATTGTAATTTCATCTCATGACAATTTTTATAGTTTACTAAGTCAGAAAGACTGAGCTAGCTTAGGAAATTTGAGTTTAGGTTCAAAGAGGAGGCATTTAGAGTTCTCCCATGATTAAAGGGGGTCCAGTTACACATAATTTTTAGTTGTAATTAGTTAACTCAATTAATTGAGTTAAAATCATTTTAACTAGTTCTAATTGAGAAATGAGCTAGTGAGAGGTCTACTGAATTAAATTTGATTTAATTCACAAGTAGTGATCAATTAGTTAACTGATAATTCACTATAAATAGTTGTTGCATGTCAGTTCTAAGGAAAGCTCAGTCGAGACTAATGTTAAAGGGATGATAACTATCAATTTTATAATTAGAAATTGTACAAGTAAGTTAAAGAGTCATCAGGATGCCTTGAAGGAACTACACAATCAATTCTTTTGAATTTCCTATTTAATAGGGTTACAATTCCTCCAAGAATGCATGGGCAAGGCTGGTTAGATAGAGGTTCAGAATTGGTTAACAATCTGACTTATTTTTCCTAGATCAGAGTGCGACAGTTGGCAGCGTGTAGTAGTTTCTGAGTGAGAGAAAAGCATTGTATTCTTTCATGGTCTTGACTTTATACAATATACAAATAATTTTTTTTTAGTAGTGTGATTTCCCCAGATACATCCTATGTTGCACAATTGATTTTTATTTATCTTAATTTTTATGTTATTGTGTGATCATGTTTTGTTTCGACATATTATAGAAGGATTCAATATTTTGTTTTAGTACATTAAAATATTAGATTGAATCCCATTGTTATATTTTCTACATATAGAATGGTTGAAGGTAACAATAATGTTGAAATCCTTGGTATAGGTTTCACTTGAGAAAATGTTGGAACTGTGAATTTTGAAAACTATATGTGACCCCTATGAACAAGAGTCTCGCAAATACATAAATTATGTGAACAAAATTCACGTACATAATCCAAACCATGGACAAATGATACGAGGGGAAATTACCATCGTAATTTACCATTTTAATAGTGGTGACAACATCTATTTGATCCCATCAACAAATACTAATGATGTTACCAAGGGATTTTATTGTGGTATTGGAAAATATAAAGGCTATATAAGGATATGGAGATAAAAAATTTAACTGTACAAGTGAATGGTTTATTCACGTGGGATATGATCTCGAATAGGTGTGCACAAAGGAGCAAGGAGATGGCTCAAATCTCATACATTTCAAAATGTGGTGAAGACTAATGAATACACTTTCCAGATCTATTTATATTTGAAGCTAACAATGTTAGATATGTAGCTATGATGATGGTATGATATGAATGTAGTGATGTGTGACTGTAACAGTATATGTGTTGAGATCTGGGTTTGATAGATGTTGTAATTTGTAGAGAAGATCTAATTCATCAGTTTAATATATGTATGTAGGTTTTCCTCAGTATGGTCGTGTACATATGCGGATTTGGTTCAGTATTGTTGCATATAAATTTAGTAATAATTTATTAGTTATGTTGAAATATATATGTGGGTTTAACAGATGATAATAACATCTATACATAATTCATCTTAATAACATTCGTGTATATATTCTAAGTTAAATCTCATCAGGGTTTCCAGTGCTTCTTGATGATGAAAGTTGATGAGTTCTATTATAATTTTTTGCGTATTTTAATGATTTCTTGATAAGGATGATTTTATATGTTTTTTTTTAATTGTATATCGATTTTATCTGGTTGCAATGGCTGGTTCAATATTTAGTAGCTTCATGTTTCAATGATTCGGTCAGTTAAAAGTGATTCAATGATTCAAATTTTGAAATTCAATATTTCAATTTGGCATATTGGTTTGGGCTTATTGTTGGTGTGGGTCTAGTGTGAAAATTTGATGAAATGTTGCCTACATATTTTTATGGTTGATTGACAGGTATATCTAATATAAAATATTATGAAAAGTGATCCCCAAAGGGTGTTGAGGGTTGTAACCTTGAATGAGGGAGTTGGATTTTCCTTCCAGTGGTATCTCATAAAATTTTTTAAGGGGTAGCAGATCCCTTCTAGTAGGATCCAGTAAATGGGACCAGGAGGTTGTATCTCCCTTCCAATGGGTGCTATATATGGGTGCGTATGTGTTGGTAAGCGTCTGCGCCAATACAAATGTAATGAACATTTTATTTATATAATAAGAAAGAATTAAAGCATGACAACAACAATGGTTTTTTACCACATTATATTTCCACCTAAAATATCAGTGTCCTTATGTGTTGATGATTTAGCTTCTCTTTATTTCTCATGGTTACTTCTTAATAAATGGATAATGAAATAATGATGCATTGGTTGAATATAAACATATGATGGAACAGACGAAAAATCAATTATCTAGATATATGTCATTTTCATTCACTAGAGTCATGTACACACACAGGTTGCATGAAGGAAATAAAATACAAAATTCTAAATGTGAAATTGAAAGTTTAACTAAATTAAAAAATTTGATTCAGCCCCCTCTCAGTATTTTTCTTAACAACTATTAACAACGAAAGTCACTCTAGTAAAAGTCAACTACTTGAGAGTGGATAGGGACAATGTGAAAGAAGCAAAAGAAGAAGGCAGCTCAAAGGAATAATTTAGGTGAAGTATATTGTGGCAGTAAAATAAATATATCATATTCAATGGAAATAATAGATTTTAAAAAATATTCAACTTCAGGAAGACGTTGCTTTTTGTTGATTAAGAATGAAGAATATAGTGAATATATTGACGAGGAATTACCAGGTATTGATTCTTCTCTTAATTTTCGATATAATAACCATTGTAAAAGTGATTCCACATTTTCCATATTATATAGTGATGATCGTAATGAAATAAATGATATTTCTCTCTTGGGTAAAAATTAAGGTAATCATTATGCAGAAAAAATAGATTAAAAAATAATGGCCCTAGAAGCAAATATTAATAGGCTCATACATGAGAATAATGATCAACAAAATTTACTGCAATTATTTAATGAAAGGGACTGTATATAAAAAGAAGATATTATCAACTTAAAGAATCAACTAGAAGAAGGAAGAAAAATTCAAGAAGGAATGAGGAAGCAATATAAGGAAAAGGAATATCAATGTCAAATACTGGAGGATGAAGTAGCATTGTTGAAAAATCATCTTTGAAAGAAGGTGAGCAAAGAAGATACAAAAATTGAGGAACTTAAAGAAAGAACCAGTGATTTTGAAGGACTTGAAGAAGAACTCATCTCTCTCAAATATGATCTTGAAAATTCAAACAACTGATATGCGGAAATACTTCAAGTGTTTGAGGAACAAGAAAATGAGCTTAAAAAGGAGATTATTGGGTTGAAAAATAAGATTGAAAATAAAAAGAGAAAAAGAAGTTGAGTTAAGAATACTAGAAGGTAATTTATTAGATAATGATAAGCAATTGGGATTCCAATATAGCTTAAAGATATTGGAAAATCTTATTTGCAGTGAAAGGTCACCCTCCATTAAATATGGTCTTGGTTTTCATGAAACTGTAAAAGGAGAATCTATCTCACAAAATTGTGAAACAAATTATGAGGTTAACAAAGAAAACTCTAAAAATGATGGTAATAATTAAGAAATCAAAGAAAGAATTTTTTTAATCTGATTCAGGATTTCATATTTGTACGTAGTTTTGCTTGAGTATGGTTGCGTGCAGATGCAGATCCGGTTCAGTATTGTTGCATATAATTTTTTTAATGATATATTAGTTATGTTGAAATATATCTATATTTTTAACACATGATAAGAATGTTTATACGCAATTCATCTTAATAACAGTCGTGTATATATTATAAGTTAAATTTGGTGAGGGTTTACAATGCTACTTGATGATGATAGTTGATGAGTTTTCTTGTAATTTTTGTTGTCTATAAATTATTTCTTTATCTGGATGGTTGTATATGTTGTGGTTTTATTGTGCATTGATATGATCTATTTTCAATGGTTGTTTTAGTATCCAGTAGCTTGATGTTTCAGTGATTTAGTTGTTTTACAGTGCTTCAGTGATTCAGATTTTGAGATTCAATATTTCAGTTTGACATATTGGTTTGGGCTTATTGTTTATGTTTGTCCAGTGTGAAAAATTGATGAAAGGTGTCCTACATGTTTTTATGTTTTATTGTTAAGTAGATATAGTATAAAATAATATGAAACATGGTCCACGAAGGGTGTTGAGGGTTGGAACCTTAAACGAGGGAGTTGGAGCTTCCTTCTAGTGGTAGTTAGTAAACTTGTTGATATGTTAGGAGCTCCATTATAGTGGGTATTGGAGAAAAAGTGGAGGTTGTAGCATCTTGCAGGTGGTTGCCTTCGTGCTCGTAAGAGTATGCGCTAATATAGATGCAATGAATATTATCTTTATATAATAGGAAAGAAGTCAAAAATGACAACACAGGTTTTTTTCTCCCACATTGGGTTCCACCTAAAATCTTAGTGTTCATATGTGTTGATTATTTATATACTCTTTACTTCTCATGGTTACTACTTAATAAATGGATAATTTAATAATGATGCACTAGTTGAAGATAAAAATATGATGGAACATATAAACATTTATTTATCTAGATATGGAATTTTTTCATTCACTAGAGTCACATACACACGAAGGTTGCATGAAGAATAGTAGCGTAAAAAAAAATGAATGTGAAATTGAAAGTTTAATTGAATTAACAATACTAATTCAACTGCGCCCCCCACCCCCCCTTCTTAATTTTTTCCTAACAGAGTTTTCTCTCAAAAAGGTTTCCTAGGTCACATCTTGTTGGTAATTGTGATTGGTGTGTATTTGTATTTCATTGTTCTTTGTTTTATCCATATATCACATGCATAAGCATAAAATTTATGATTAATAAATCTAGAAATATAAGAAAATTAGCCCTCATAGTAAAAAATTTATATTTAAATCTATTTTTCATCAGACATATTGTGACAAACTATCTAGTGGAATATCCATAGTAGTTCATCGATCACTAACTAGTTCATATGTGATGTATGTGCCTTTAACTAAATTTTCACGGCAACAAATTTGATCTTCCAAAATGTAAGTGAATAAATAATAAATTCGAAAGCAAAGACTAATATAGAGACATTAATGGGAAAATGATATTAAACAATCAAAATTTATCATAGGCAAAGCATGCACTTTATTCTTGGTCATTTCAATTCTAGCAATTAGGCTCATAACAAGAAATTTATCCAAAACAGTACAAGCCTTGTGGTTTAAAATAACTATGTAACCATTATGGGTGAGTTGACCGACACTCAAAATCTTATGTTTTAGTCCCTAAAATAAATAAACATATAAAACATTTGTGTTTTCACCTTGTTTTTGAAGGGCACTAATTGCAAATTTTCAGTCAACATTGACAACATTGCCATTACTTGAGTTGACTTTAATCTTAACGAAGTTATTAAATATTCCAAAAAAATAATATTTCTAGAAATATGAATACTAAAACCACTATCTAGAATCCAAAGGTATTTTTTATTCTCTTGGGAAACATCAGAAGTGATAAACATAGACACGACATTATTTTTAGAGGTATCTATAAAACTAGTTTATTTCTATTTAGCTTTTCATTTTTTTCCCTACATTTATTCACATAATTCTCATACATTTTCCAATAATAGCACTAATATTTTGATTTGTCATATTTTCTTATTTGTTTATGGCCTCTTCCACTCCCTTTTTAAGATCTAAGGGGAATACTATGGTGTATCTCCTTAATTTAATCTTGAATTTCCATCTCTTTGTGAGTTGTCTCTATTATATATACCCTTACCTATATGTTGATTCTTCCTTTTCCTTTACTAGCATATGCTATTGTTTAATTAAATACCTCAATAAATCATCATATTTATTCATCCTTATCTCATAATATAATAGGGATATCATCAACTCATTTCTGGAGAGTTGTGTTATATTCTTTGATTAATTAATGGAAATAACTATAACATCAAACTTTACTAGAAGGTTTCTCAAAACCTTTTGAACAAGTGTTATGCACTTGACCTGCGAATACAAAAATAATTCCATAAATACAAAATAGTATTGCCTGAAAAAAAATATAGCATGAATTGAGACAAGCTGCAAAGATATTTTATTATTCGTTAGCATAATACAATGTTCATTCGCATCTTGAAGGGGAAGGCTCCAATAGAGAATATCTCAATTACAATAAAACTCAATGAATATTCCCTCACAATCTAAGAATATTTATAACTTTATGAGATCCAAAACCATAACTACTACTAGTTCATTGCATAATGCATTAACCACTTTATATATTAACTATGGTCTATTTATAACTAATTGTATTCACTTTTCTATAATATGAGTAAACCGCTTACGATTATTATTAATGTGGATAACAACTTACAGGTTTTATTGAATCAACTAACTAACTATGACTCTAACTAGGCCCACTAGGGTTAGGTTTGGACCCGAACATTCCCTCCCTCATAAAAATAAGCCTTGACCTCAATGGTGAAGCTGTGGAAACTGCTAAAGAATAGTGGTGGGTTCCCATTTCACACATTTTTGAGAGGTGTCTTTCCACTTGATGAGGAATTCCTTGATATTGTGGTCACAAATATTTCTTTTGCGAGTATCAAGGACCTGTTCAGGTCGAAACCAAAGTGAACCTTACTCGTATAATTATAACATACTTGTTTGAACCCTGCAATTGTTCCCCGCAACTTTCTTGAGGCAGGATACATCGAAGACGTGGCGGATTTTTTAAGTAGACAGCAAGTCCAGTTTGTAAGTGATTGCTCCTATACATTGAAGTAAATGATAAGGCCAATAGAATGTTGGTACTAGTTTCTCGTAGACCTTTTATCTGGGAGAGGTCTTCTTATAAGTTTGGATTCGCAGGAACACCTGGTCACCTACTTGAAATGACCTCTCTGAATGGTGTTGGTTGGATTTTTGCTTCATTTTATTATGAACTTGATGTAGATTATCTTTGAGATGAGCGATTATGATGACATAGTTCTATAGGAGTTGATCAAATTCCTAGAATTTGGAATATCTTGGGATAAGAGAAGCCGGTGAAAGTGGGAGCTAACGATACACTACCTCATATGGTGTTATCCTGGTGGCTTCATGATAGCTATTATTATACCACCATTCAACTAAAGGAATTCACTATAGCTATTTTTGTTTCTTGCGTGAAGCGAAGCACCTCATATAGGTCTCTAAACCTTTGTTGACCACTTTTGTTTGACCATAAGTTTGGGGATGATAAGTTGTACTCGGTTGGAATTGTGTGCCCTGTAGCTTGAAAAGTTCCTGCCTTAATTTTTTGGACAAAGTGGGGTCTCTATTAGATAAAATGAAAGTTTGCATGTCATGCAATTTGAAGATTTGGTCCATGAAAACTTGTGCCACCAAATGGGTGTGGTAGAGAGAAAAAATGAGAATTTTTGGAAAGTATGTAAGGAACCACCATGATGACCTATTTTTTTCCTAACTTTGGGAGACCTGTAATGAAATCCATTGAAACATTTGTCCAAATGGAAGAAGGTAGTGGAAAGGGTTGTAAGGTTCCTAGTAGCTTGATCATTTTGCCTTTTTTGTGCTGGCATACATCGTATTCAACTACAAAATTAATAATTTCATTCTTCATGCCGGTCCAAAAGAAAGAGTTGTGTGCTCATGGATATGTGTTATGAAAGCTTGAATTTCCTCCAAACAGAGAGGATTGAAACTATTTCAAGTTCAATTTTTGAGGGAGGAGGTTGAGGAAAGAACCTCATCCTTCCAAGATTACTCCTCTAAGAAATTATTATTTTCTCATAATATATTAATGAGATGGGATAGATAGGGGTGGGAGAACCATACATGACAGGCTTCCTCAATCCGATATCGTATCGGTAGACAAAGGGATAAAATGGTTCCCTTATCCTCAAATTGGAATGAGAAGGCATCAACCACTACATTTTCACACCCCTTCTTGTAATTATATCCTAATCATATCCCAACATTTTTGCGACCCATTTATTTTTTTGTGACGATGATAAATGCTCCTCAATGAATTTTTTTAGGCTATGATAGTTAGTGTAGATCTAGAAATGACGCCCCAATAAGTATGGTCACCAAGTGTCTATTTCATGTAATATGGCCATTATTTCTTTCTCATATGTAGATTGACCCAGATGATTTCCATTGAGTTGTTTACTTTTGAAATCCAATGGTCTACCTTCCTGCATTAATACTGCATCAATGCCCGTACCTGAAGAATAACATTAAATCATAAGAGCGTTTGTAAAGTTTTGTAGGGACAATACTGGAATGGAGTGCATGGTATGTTTGAGAGCCAAGAAGGCATGCTCAACAATGTCAACCCAAAGAAATGAAATTTTCTTTAGGATATTAGTGAGGGGTTGGGCGATGCGTCCATAAGTGTAGAAAAAATTGTGACAGTATCTCGTGAGACCCAAGAATCCCCTCAAACTCTTCAAGGTTTTTAGTTGGGGCTAATATTGCATTGCCTAAATATTTTTCAGAACAACCGTCATTGATTTCTGACCCATAATGTGTCCCAAATACTGTACTTATTCCATGCCAAAGGAAAAATTAGATAATTTTAGAAATAGCTTTGATCATGGAGGAGTTGCAATACCTGGTCAACATGTTCAAGGTGAGTGTCCCATGTTATGTTGTAGATGAGAATAACAACAAAAAATATCAGTAGAATTTTTCTAATATATGGTTTCAAAATGTTGTTCATGAGGCTTCGAAAAGTGGATGGGGAATTACAGAGACCAAATTGCATGACCAAGAATTAACAATGGCCTTCATGAGTTTGAAAGTTTTCCTTGGAAATTTGAACTTCCTTCATCCATATTTGGTGATAGCCCGAGCGGAGGTCCAGCTGGGTAAAAAACTTGGCACCATGTAGTTCATCAAGCATATCATCAACTAATGGGATAGGAAATTTTTCCTTGATAGTGAGCTTGATAAGGGCCCTAAAGTCTCGATACATCCACCATTCACTGTCTTTATTTAGAACCATGACCACTAGAGATGATTAAGGTATGGTGCTAGGGTGAATAACACCGACTTCTAAGAGTTCTTTGATCGTTTTTCAATTTCATTCTTTTGTGAAAAATGATATCGATAGGAGCATCCATTTGACAGCTAGGTAACTGAGATAAAAGATATTCTATTATCATGTTCACCCCTAGAGGGTGGCAACTCCTTGCCATGTATCAAATACCCACTGGTGGGGATATAATACTTGCTGCATATTAGGATGAATGTGAGGAGGAGTGGATTCAATGTCATGGATGTAACTAAATTATGCTACTATACCATGATGACCCATTTTTTAAAATCTTGTCCATAGGATGTGAGCTTATGATCATGGGAGAAAATGCCTAGAGTCTAGTGTGGTCGTTCTACTTAAAGATCATATATAATTCCTAGAAGTCCACTGTGATAGGGCCCAGTGTGTGGAGCCATTCAGCACCAATGAAAATGTCACAACGACCTATTTCAATGGAAAAAATATGGGTTTTGAGGTGATAATCCCCCTTTTTGAACTTAATATTTTCACAAAATCCTTCACATTTCATGTTCCCCCCATCAATGATAAGGAATTGGAAATTAGATACCGTCCTGCCAAAAAAATGAATGACCTTTGATACTCTCTTACGGAAAAAGTTATGCATGATACCATTATCAATTAACCCCATTAGTGGTCGACGTTTAAAACATATTCATATTTTGAGAGTCCAGGGAGAAGAAATGTCATCAAGTGCATGGAGTGAGATAACCAAATCATCTGACATAGCTGTAGTATCCATTTGGAAGGTTGTTAGGGGTTCACCCTCTTCCTCCCCAAGCACTTCAATGGATAGAGGTTCATCGACATAGTTGTTTTCAATAACGTCGATTTGAAATAATTTTTGTTCCCTGCATTTATGTCCCGAGGAGTATTTGTCATCATAGTGGTATAATATCCTTGTTTCCTTCTTTTGACCGTTTCTCACGATGAGACCTTTTGAACCTTAAGTGTTTGGGTGGGAACTGTAGGTGGGGTGGGACCTGCCTGTGTGGAAAAATTTGGATGATTGGATTGGGCATTTAAAGCAACTTCTACATCTAGCGCCTTGCGACATGCTTCCAACTAAGTATTTGGGTGATGCATTTTGGCACTTTCTTGGATTTATTCCTTCATGGCACTGATGAACCATTCAAAGCAAAAGGAATCTCCTAGTCCCTTAATTCACATGGCCAATTTTCTGAAGATTTCAATGTAGTCTCGTACTGTACTCATTTTCCTTAGATTAGTGACATGATCTAGAAAGTGAGATTCTCGATAAAATAGCTCACAAATGGCTTCAGAGAACATGGTCCAAGTTGGCCTCCCTAGATAGAATTTCTGATGGCATTACCACCACTACCATCACTCTTGGTCCAAGTAAAGAGCTCCAACATGTGGTTTAGTTTCATCATCCTAAATAGTGTTAAGGTGGAAATATTTATGCATTTGTGCCATCCATACTACCAGGTTAGCGCCATCAAATTTGTGCATGCCCATCTTGGGTGTCTAGTGGCTCAAATATTGGTGACTTCCATGGAAATGAATGTTATGGTTGGATTCTCCTTCTAATTTTGTGTCCACATTGTGTTCTTCCACCATGGGCTCATGATACTTGGTTAGGGCATGCAATACTTTTGAGATTTCTTCACTTTTGTCTTCAAAGTATGCTAGGAATTCACTAAATTTATTCTCTAGGGCGTCGAATGTTTCTAAATCCATAAATTGAGACTCAGTACCATATATAAACTAGCCTTGCTAAATTTTGAGACTACTTAGGAGTAGTATGGTTGGAAAGAAGGAAATCTCAGGACTCTAGTGATGTAGGACAGTTGAAGCCGCGTTAGGAGAAAATTTGGGACCGCATGAGAATTGGGGGCTTGCAATTGAATGGTACCAATGCAATGAGCTCTTCATCCTGAATTTGATGGGCTAGGTATCTTGAATGCATCACGTGATGTCCCCATACTTTTTTTTAATACTGTGAAAGGATTTTTACTCCCATCTCATCAATAGTGTAGTGGCTAAAATCCAATTTGTTTTTTTTCTTACTCCGAAAGAAATTTTACTCTAATTTGATAAAGAATGTGGTGGCTGAAATCCGAAATGCTTGATTTTACCAAATATCATACAAAAATCAGTGTTGTACTGAAAAAATTTCTATGAAAATATGATTTAGACTATGGCAGACCAAAAACCTCACTGCACAAAGAGTCTGATTTGCACTGCAAAAACTGAAACTGTTAAATGTAATATATATGGTAGCAGAAAAAACCAATTTGTTGGATCTAATTTGTACAATAGCTGTTGAATCCCAACTGTTGCATATTATTTGAATGAGAAAGGGGGGGAAATATTTATATAGTTGAGGGAACTATGGTAACAAGGAGTTTTAGGTACTATAAATCGAAATCCACCCATGATTCCAACAGTAGTACTCTACCTAATATTTGAGAGCACTAACAAAGGAGGATTTATCATACCATTGGTCATAATAGATGACTATCCTATTGTGCATGCGAGTAATATCCCTGAGTGTTATTCTTAGTGTATCATAGTAGCAAGATGGCTGGCGACTTATCTAAGGTGAGGTTTTAGGTTACCCTAAGGGAGCCTTCCAATATACCCAAGAATACGTGGAAATGAAATCCATGCACAAGTTTGTCTAATGCACTATTACTCAAAGGCATACACGTAGGGGTTACAACGGAGTCCAACAAGTGTGACCACCTCCTATATTTCCTACATTCATGCCTCCCTAAATCCACATGTTTATGTGCTCAACGACAGACCACGTGGTTTAAAGACGTGAGAGCACATCTCTAGACTAAAAAAACACTCTTCCAAAAGTTGGATGTACAACTGGGCCTGGAAAGTGCTTTGATGACCCTCGTTATGCATTTAATCTACGAAAATAATAGAATTCCAGAAATACGAACCAATATTTCCCAAAACAAAAAAATATCACATGAATTGAGACAAGTTGCAAAGATATTTTATTATTTAGAAGCATAATCCAATGTTCACTTGCCTCTTCAAGGGGGAAACCTCCAACATAGAAAATATTAGTTACAATAAAACTCGATGATTATTCCCTTGCTATCTAAGACTATTTATAGGTTTATGACATGCAAAACCTCAAATGCTAGTGGTCCCTTGCATAATAGGGGTTAACCACTTTGTTCATTCACTATGGCTCATTTATTACTAATTGTTCTCCCTTTTCTATAATGCAGGTCAACCACTTACAATTATTATTAATGCAGATAACTACTTATGAGCTTTATTGACTCAACTAACTAACTATGACATGACTAGGCCCCTCGACCTTATTACACAAATAAAGGGGTTAGGTTTGGACCCTATCAACAACCTTTTCATCTATTATTTATTCACAATTTGTTATTCACTAGTTTACTACATTCATCATCTCATTCATAAAGTGTACAACATACATAGAATCCTATATCTTTAAATTGCTAAAAATCATCCAAATAATTTGTAATTTTTTTCCTTTACTTTATCAAGGCTTCATAGAAAATCTCTATAATGTCCCATGCTTTCTTGGAATAATTCACTACTGCAACTTTTATAAAAGTTGGATCTTCTACTACTTGTTGAATAAACAATAAAGCCTTTAAATTATTCTTATTAGTTTCAATTAACTAATCTTTTTGAGTGTTTTGCATAGCCTATATGGTTACTTGATCTATTTTTATGAACTCGTTTGCAACTATTTCCCAAAAATCCTAAGAACAAAGAAATTTTTTCATCTTGATTGATCAAACTTTAGAATTTTTACCTATCAAAATTATTCCTTTAGGCTATCCTAGATTTCCACTAGACGTCATTCATTTTATTATTTCTATTTTATATGAAACTCTATCAACCTTAATTATCAAACTAAAATTATATAATTTAAACCATGTTTGTTTTTATTTACTATTCATACCAAACACATTGTAAATCTAAAATTATCTACTACTAGAATCCTTTAAACTCCATCTAGATATGTCATGAATTTATTATAATTTTATCCTAAAAATGAAATGTTCAACCAATTTAAAGAATTCTATCATAAACCATAAATGAAAACCCTAATTGCGACAATTTTACAGTAAATTAAACTATCTCCTTCTTTGAAAATGGCTTGGAATGTTGTATGACATAGTGGCATATTGAATTGATTCATTCCCTCACCTTGTGATTGTATATGATGAATAACATGATGAGAACATCATTGAATTCATTAATAGTAAAAAAAGTGGTGGATATAATCACACCACAAATATTAGAATCCATCTTCTACTAAGGTAGTGTTGTTAGATGAATTGAATTCTCACAAATCAGGTTTCCCTTTTCAAATTCTTACAGCCCTATTATTTCCACTAACAAGCTTATCTATACACAAATTATTCTTTCGAATATTGGATGAGAAGTGATATAAGGAAATAAATAAATTATAGCACTTATCACCAATTATACCCTAACCTTAGTGTTTGTTTCGTATTTTTTGTGGGTACCTTTATATATGCTCATCTCAACACCAACTCATGCAATAACCAAATTTATCAGTAAATGATGTCTCCAACCTTTCTCTAATACCAACTTGATGAAAGGAGGTATGGAAAATGTTCACATAAAATAATTGCTATATCGTACAAGAATAAACACATGAGCATTCTCACTATTGCTACATCCAAGAAATCTTGAACTATTGGGCACTTCTTTTCCTCCACACACTTTTCATTACTTCATGAAATGATATTAAATACAATGTAAACTATCTCTCTAGAAACAACTCATGGCTAATAAATGTTTATATCTAAAAATCAATAGTTTTCTATTGTAACATCTAGATCAAATTGATGTTTGACCATGTACAGCTTAAGATGCAGAAACAACAAAGAACTCGACTAACTAGGTTAGTGAGAGTAATTACATTATTCCATCACTTCAATCTGATTCTCAATGCTTCTTTTGGATAAGAGAGGAGGAGGCATATGAAGCTATGAGTGAATTATACCATGTTTTTTTTGGAAATTAAGGATTGAGGGAGATTCGAATATATCTTTCCTATTTTGTATTTTAGGGTAAATATGGTGTCAACCTTACCTTCAACTCCTTGGATATTTATTTTTGTGTGAATTCATTATCTAATTCTATAGCTTATACTTTATTCACTTCTAAGATAATATATAGATTCCCATATTTTTTAATGCTAGATGCAAGTGATTTTTTGAGGAAAATGATAAAATAATTACTATGATCCTATTAACAATAGCCAAAAATATATTCTCATGCATTCTCTATGAACTAAGAGCTCATGACGCCCCACTATTATAATTATCTTCAGATGTGAGATATGGGGTTACTGTTAAGTGGTAGTTATATTTATAGTTCAACCTTTAAGTTATAGGCATTCTTCTCTTTTTAGGTTGTTGGAATGATCTCTTAGTCAATTTTATTTTATTGGAAAATTTCAAATAGTACTTGGTGAAATTCAGATTCATTTCTTAAATTCTTACATGCTTGGGTCGTTTTGTAATTCCCTTAAACATTTTCCAATTGCCTAGGTTGTTTTGCAATTGTCTTGGAAATTTCCAATTACCTAAGATGTTTTACAATTCTAGTGATGTTATTTTCCAATGCGCGCTTTTCGAATGAGCTAAGTGTTGTGATTTTTTAGCTTAGATAGGGTTGTTATATGCCCAATTCTCATGCTTATCTTTAGCATACATTGGACCTCTTCCATTGTTATAAATGAAGGACTTCTCTATGTACTCTATACATTTTGAGAAATAAAAAACTCTTTCATGGTATTAGAGTAAGTGTTTCTTGCCCTGTTGAATCCTTATTTTATTTCATTATTATTTTTTAGATCATAATAGGGAAACACATATGTTACACGAGTGTTTTGTTGATAGTTCTAGGAAGTGGGATTTTCATTCCTTCCTATATTTTAGTCTTAGATTTGGTATCATTGACCTGAGTATTATGCTCCTATTGTGAGATATTTTCATTTTTTAAGCCTCGAAATATTCATGACTGAATATGTATTCACTCACATATTTGTGCTATGAATCGTGGTAGATATCTATAGCTCACTACCTGGTCGGATTTTTCGTTGATGTTGGCATAAAAGGGTTTACAAATCCCTTATTTATGGAATTTGTTTATATTATGGCTTTTTGGATCTATTTTTGGATCTTCAAATTGATTGGTTTAATGGTAGAATACATTGATAGGGAGCTTATATATGATATATTTGGGGTTGGACACTATCAAATTTGGTGTTTTCAAATTAGGTGCTAGATTAAAGCATAGGAATCTCTCTTTATTATATTAATGAGCCTTGAAATACCCATAGAGTGAAGGGGATGTGTGAATTTCATCACTATCAGTTTGGATTAGAAAAACTATTACATTAAAACATCATCAAATAATAGACAAAGAAATAATCTCCATGTTTCCGATGATGGTGATAGCCAGGTAGGTCAGACACTAATCCCACACAATGCGGTTGTAAGATGTAATATATTTGGAATATCATCAATTGACTAATTGACACTTTTCATAGGAAAATGATGCACCTTATTCTTGGTCATTTCAATTCTAGAAATTATATTCCTACAAAGAAATTTGTCCAAAATCATACACTTATTGTGATTGAAAATAGCTTTATAGGCATTTTAGGTAAGCTTGAAATCAATAATGAGGTTATATTTTGATACCTAGACTAAATCAACACATAAAACGTTTTTCTTTCCAACTTGTTTGGTAAGTACAATAATTTCACCTCTTCCAACAACATTAACAACATTGTCATCACATAATTTAACTTCAATCTTAACAAAGTTATCTAGGATTGCAAACAATTTAATATTTCTAGTCATATGGTTATTACAACCATTATCTAGCAACTAAAGGCCTTTATTATTCTCTTGTTTAGAATCAAAGGTGATAAGCATAGACATAGAAGTACTTTTAAAGGTATTTCTAAAATTATCTTGGTTTTTATTTAGGTATGCATGTTTTTTCCTACATTTTTTCACATAATTCTCGTACTTTTTACAATAATAGTACTGAACTTTGAATTTCACATAATGTCTTGTTTGTTGATTCCCTCTTCCACTTCCCTTAAATCTCTGAGAGTATTATTTCACTATATCTCCTTTATCTAAGATTGAATTTCCATCTCTTTGTGGGTTATCTCTATTATAATTACCCATACTTGTGTTGTTCTGTCATTTTCCATTGTTAACATATGCCTATTGCTTGATGAAACTCTTCAAGAATTTGTCATCTATATTCATACTTATCTCATGGGATAATATGGATCCCATTAGTTCATCTATGGGAAGTTGTGAAATATTATTTGATTCTTTAATGGATATATATATATATATATATATATATATATATATATATATATATATATATATATATATATATATATATATATATATATACATATACATATACATATACATATACATATACATATACATATACATATACATATACATATACATATACATATAATCAAATTTAACTTTCAAACTTCTCACGAAAACCTTCTCAACAACCTTCTAGCCTATTATATCTTAACCAAGTGTTCTTCACTAGTTTACTACATTCAACATCTGAGTCATAAAGCGGACAACATAATCAGAATCTGATATCTTTAAATTCCCAAAACTCCTAATAATTCAAAACTTTGTTGTTTTATTTTGTCAATGCTTCATAGAGATTACCTAAAATGTCCCATGCTTACCTGGCATAATTCATTGCTCCAAATTTTGGAAAATTTGGCTCTTCTAATAGTTGTTGAATAACGCATAGTTCCTTTGAATCCTTATTTTTGTTTTCAATTAACAGAGCTCTTTGAGAATTTTCCATAGCCTATATGGTTTCTTGAACTAGTTTTATGAACCCATTTGCAACTATATCCCAAAATCCCGGAGAGAAAAGAAATGTTTTCATCTTGAATAGAATTTTTACTTATCAAAATTGGTCCTTGAAGCTATCCTAGATTGCTACTAGATATCATTCATTTTGTTATTAATTTTTTTTATGTGCAAC
The DNA here is from genome assembly GCA_034641835.2 of Pinus albicaulis. NCBI lineage: Eukaryota > Viridiplantae > Streptophyta > Pinopsida > Pinales > Pinaceae > Pinus > Pinus albicaulis. Next base: position 800,010,236 of record CM076579.1, read on the forward strand.
TCTATCAACCTCAATTACCGAATTGAAATTATCTAATTTAAACCTTGTTTGTTTTCATTTACTATTCAAACCAAAGGCCTTGTAAATATAAAAGTATCCACTACAAGAATCCATAAAACACCAACTACAGATATCATAAATTGATTATAATTTTATCCTAAAAATGCAATGGTCAATCAATTTAAGGAAATATATCACAAACCCCAAAAGAAAACCATAATTGTTACAACTATATAGTAAATAAAAATATATCCTTTTTTAAAACCGGCTTGGAATGTTTTGCGACAAAGTGGCATAAAATAAGTTCTAGCTAGAACAACACCATAAGGATTAGAATCTTCCTTTCTCTAATACAGTGTTTTTTATGAATTTAATTTCTCACAAATCAATTTTTAATGTTTAAATTCTTCCACCCTTCTTATTCCCACTAACAAGCTTACATATAAATGACCTCTTCTATATAAAATGGGATTAGAAATGATACAAGAAACTAAATAATATCACTTATCACCATTTATACCCTAACATTAGTGTTTGTTTTGTATTTTATGTGAGTACATTTTTATACACTCCTCTCACCACTAAATCATGTGGAAAATGACTTGATTGGTAAAGGATGACTCCAACATTTCTCTAATACCAAATTGATGAAAAGAAGTATGGAAAATACTCACATAAAACAATTGCAATATCATAAAAGAATAAACACATAAACATTGTCATTATTCCAACATCTAATAAATTATAAACCGTTGGGCCCTTATTTTCCTCCACACACGTTTCATTACATGATGAAATGATATTAAATATAATGAAAAAAATATCTCTAGAAACAAATATATGCTAATAATTATTTATATATAAATAGCAAAAAGTATATTAGTACAACATCTAGATTTAATAAATAACTCGACTAGCTGGGCTAGTGGGAGTAATTCCATTATTCCTTCACTTCAATCTCATTCTCAATGTGTTTTTTGAATAACAAAGGAAGAGGAATAGGAATTAATGAATGAATTATAACATATTTTGTACGAAATGAAGGATTTGACCCCATTCAAAGGTGGTTTTCCAATTTAGGATTCAAAAGTAAATATGGTGTCCATTTCTATTGAAAACCTTGGATACATATCTGTATGTGAATTCACTACGTTAAGATATAATTTATATTTTTTCTCTCACTTATGTGACATAATAAGGGATTTTGATTATTTTAATAGCAAAGTATCATGCCGAGAGATGATCTACAAAAACTTACAAGAGGACCCTAATGTCAAAATAGCCCTCAATGTCAGCTGAAATTTTAAATAAATTTAAAACTTAAAACAATATTTTATTTTTTATTTTTATTTTAATTTAAAATTTCAGCCAGACATTGAGGGATCTTGACCCAATTCCTGAATGGGGGTCATAATCGGGAGTTACTGAGATACAGCCTCTCTCTACAAATAATTAAAAATAAAATAAAAATAAGCGTTGACTTAAGTTTTAAATTTAAAAAATAAAAATAAAATCGCATTGTGGCAGAACATATATCAATTTCTAATATAATTATGTATTATTTTGATATAATTTTGAATGGATAGTAAATTATATACTTGAATTTGAATGGATCATAAATTTACCTTTAACAAAAAAAAATTACCACATTGAATTTCCAAATTAAGTAAAATTTTAAACATCTTTACTCTTTACTAAAGTCAATACCATTTTCTAAATCAAAAGAAAAGAGTTAATTCAACACAAACTTTCAAAATCCAAAATATTTTAATATTTAATTAAAATAAATATTTGTAAAATGAATTTATACTTACTCCAGAGCTATGGTAAATAAATAAAATAATATATAAACTAGATGTCTGGTAAATAAATAAAATTTATTTTTATATTTATTCCATAAACCTTTTTATATTTAAAAAAACTTTAAAAAGAGGTTTTATTTAGATTAAGCCTATGGGACGAATACCACAGAATATTTGATATCAATATGGGCCAAATACCATGGGTAAATAAATAAATATAAAGAGGTATAAACAAGTATGATAAATAAATATAAAATAGATATAAAGAGGTATGGTAACAAATAAATATAAAAGAGGCATGAAGAGGTAAGGTAAATAAATAATAATATATCAAATAGGATTATAAATAAAAATCTAATTATATAACAAGCCTATGGCCAAATACCATAAAGTAAAGAAAGTATATAGTAAATAAATAAAAATATAAATAAACTAGGGGTATGGTAAGTAAATAAAACCTCTTTTCATATTTAATTCCATAACTGCTTTTTATATTTATGAATATTTGTGTTCGTAGTTTACATAACTAAGAAGAAATAGAGAGAGAGAGTGATAAGGAGAGATGGAGAGAGAGGTGGGTATGTTTAGGGGTGAGATAAAGAGACAAAGTAAGATGTATGGAAAGAAGGGGGGATAGAAGAAGTGATAAGGAGAGGGGGAGGGATATAGTAATGTAGTTGGAGAGAGAGAGGGGTGGAAATAGAGAGAGAAATAAAGGGATGGGGGAAGAGAGAGGATTAGAGAGAGAGAGGATTGGAGGGAAAAGAGAGAGAGAGAGATGGGAGAGAAAGGGAGAGAGAGGAGCATGAGAGAGAGGAGGAGAGTGATGGGGGAAGAGAGAGTATTGGAGAGAGAGAGAGAGAGAGGGATTTAGGGGAGAGAGAGAGGACTTGAGAGAGAGGAGGAGAGAGGGATCGATAAGAGAGATGGAGCTCGAGGGGGAGAGACAGGGAAATAAGAAATATAAAGAGTGAGAAGTGGAGAGAGAGAAGGAGTGAGACAAGGAGAGACAAGAGAGAGAGCATGTATGTTTGGGGCTGGAGATAAAGAGACAAATAAGGAGAGACGGAGGTAAGGGGGGAGAAGGATATATAAGGAGAGGAGGATAGTAACATAGTTCTGGTGAAGAGAGAGAGAGGGAGAGAGAGATGGGAGAGAGGGAAAGAGGAAGGAAGAGAGAGGATGTGAGAGAGAGTGGAGAGAGGGAGGGAAAGAGAGATGGACTTGGAGGGGGAGGGGGAGAGAGGAAGAAAGAAATAAATAAGAGAGAAAGTTGAAGAGAGAGAGAGAGAGTGAGTGATAAGGAAGATGGAGAGAGAGGGAGAGAGGGGGAAGATAGAGATATAGATGGAAGGTGAAGAAAGGGAAGAAGAGAGAGATGGGGAGAGGGGGAGGGGATTGACAAAGAGATTGATATATATGGATTTGCGAGAGTGTGTGTGTTTAGGGGGTGAGATAGAGAGAGATGGAGAGAGAGAGTGTATGTTTAGGTGAGATAAAGAGACAAAGTAAGATGTATGTGGAAAGAAGTGGGGAGAGAAGAAGTGAGAAGGAGAGGGGAGGGATATAGTAATGTACTTGGAGAGAGAGAGGTGGAAAGAGAGAGAAATAAAGGGATGGGTGAAGAGAGAGGATTAGGGAGAGAGAGAGAGAGAGATATGGGAGAAGAGAGAGGGATTGGAGGAAAAGAGAGAGAGAGAGGTGGGAGAGAGAGAGGAAGATGAGAGATAGGAGGAGAGTGATAGGGGAAGAGAGAGTATTGAGAGAGAGAGAGAGAGAGAGAGAGAGATCAGGGAAGAGAGAGGGATTTAGGGGAGAGAGATAGAGAGGAAGGACGAGAGAGAGGACTTGAGAGAGAGAGGAGGAGAGAGGGATCGATAAGAGAGATGGAATTGGAGGGGGAGAGATGTAGGAAATAAGAAATATAAATGGGGGAGAGATGTAGGAAATAAGAGAGATATTAATGGGGGAGAGGGAGAGAAGGGGAAGAGAGGGAAGAAGAGAGAGATGGGGAGAGAGGGTGATTGACAAAGAGAATGATATGCATGGAGTGCAAGAGCGTGTGTGTTTAGGGGGGTGAGATAGAGACAAAAAACAAGAGATGGATGGGGATATAGATATGGATGGAGGATGGAGAGAGGGAAGAATATTTCTTGCACTAGATGGATTGATTTAAGTGGAGATGGTGCATTAGGTGCATTGATTTCAATGTAGAAGTTATTTTCTAATCTTATTTGATTGCTTTCATTATATGCATTGATTTCAATGTATATGTTGATTTACGATTCGATGTAATTGGATATATGATGGTACATTAATTTTAAAGTGATTGGATTAACAATATGCATTGATTTTAGTGTAAGCACAAAAAGTTATTGACAATGTAGATTGATTTTTGTGTTATAGTAATTTAAGCTATTAATATTGGAGAGCAAGAGAGACAAGGTATCATGTTTACTACAACAGCTTGAGCTAAAGATTTAAATGGTTTATGATTTAAATTTTCTTTTTCATAAATAGAAAAGGAGATGGAGAGAGAGAGAGAGAGAGGAGAAAAGGAGGAAAGAGAGATATTAGCGGGGGAGAGGGAGAGAAGGGGAAGAGAGGGAAGAAGAGAGAGATGGGGAGAGAGGGTGATTGACAAAGAGAATGATATATATGGAGTGTGAGAGCTTGTGTGTTTAGGGGGTGAGATAGATCTACAAAAAAGAAAGAGATGGATGGGGATATAGATATGGATGGAGGGTGGAGAGAGGGAAGAATATTTCTTGCACTAGATGGATTGATTTAAGTGGAGATAGTGATTTATAATCCTATTTGATTATTTGCACTAGATGCATCGATTTTAGTGTAGATATTTATTTCTAATGATATATGATTACTTGCACTAGATGCATTGATTTTAGTGTAGGTGATGATTCATAATACTATTTGATTGCTTGCACTGGATGTGTTGATTTCAATTTAGACGTCGATTTATAATTATATTTGATTGCTTGCACTAGATGCATTGATTTCAATGTAGATTATTCCTAATACTATTTGATTGTTTGCGCTAAATGCATTGATTTCAGTGTAAATGGCGATTTCTAATCCTATTTGATTGCTTTGAGTAAATGCACTGATTTCAGTGTAGATGTTGGTTTCTAATCTTATTTGATTGATTACATTAGGTGCATTGATTTCAATGTAGAAGTTATTTTCTAATCTTATTTGATTGCTTGCATTAAATGCATTGATTTCAATGTATATGTTGATTTATGATTTGATGTAATTGGATATATGACGGTACATTAATTTTAAAGTGATTGGATTAACAATATGCATTGATTTTAGTGTAAGCACGAAAAGTTATTGACAATGTAGATTGATTTTTGTGTTATAGTAATTTAAGCTATTAATATTGGAGAGCAAGAGAGACAATGTATCATGTTTACTACAACAACTCGAGCTAAAGATTTAAATGGCTTACGATTTAAATTTTGTTTTTCATATAATCGATATGAAAGATACCATGGGTAAAATTTGTGTAACATGAGTATGTTCTTATTATTCACATTTTCTATCTTTCAACACTATTATTGTCACTTTGCATTTAAAAAAAATCTTTCAGCATTTTTCATCATTATAGTTATTAACAATAATTATCATCTTAACGAACTGAGGTAACTAAGAAAATTTAAAATTAAAATGGCCAAGTTAATCTCAGAAATATTTAGCATATTTAAAATGATTATATTAATATTTGATATATTTACATATTATTGATAAAATTAATCATATTTTTGTTAGATTTTCCTTGGCAGCACACGAAAACCAACCTAGATCCATCTTACATCTCAAAAATATACAAAAATTTTAATAATCTGAAAAATGTGACGTTGATGCCTCCAACTGGAACCAGCCTAGATCCATCTAACTCCGAATCTATCATGCACCGAGAGGGATCAAATCTCTTGAGGTGCAAAACTTTCCTCAAGTTTTGCACTCAAAAAATAGGTTTGCACCTCGAGAGATTTGATCCCTCTCGGTGCATGATAGATCTGGAGTTAGATGGATCTAGGCTGGTCATAGAAATATTCTAATGGCATCTATATCCTTACTAAAATGAAAGGATAACATTAAAAGTATTCTAAGGTGGTTCGTGGTATTTTTCATAATCATGTATTCCAAAAATATTACTGTAGGGCCAATTCATTGTGTTTCTTTTTGTGGCTACATCAAGGGTATTTAAACCTATAATTAGTTCTTAAAAGATTCTAATGATTCTCATCTCCCTAATTGGAAGAAAAGGATGATCTTGCAATGTTCTATGTCATAATTTGAGTTATTATTCTTTTTGCTACATGATTAGAAGTTTCTTTTATACCTTAAGTCATGGGATTCCTCCGCAAATAATTTCCAAGTCCCTTAGACCAATACATAGGGTTGAATTTTTCTTCACCCCACTAATATCCCCATTCATAGGCTAGGGATACCATTGAGAGATCAAACATAGTGGTTTAAGGTATTGATATTGGAATTTGATACATAAAAGAATATTGTATCGCCCAATGCATAAATTTCCTTCCCTTACCATGTCAAGGATCCAATTCTCCATACCTAATGCTTAATATAATGTCATTGTTATCCTCCCTTGGAGGCAAAGGATATACATTGGGAGAAAACAATTCCTCACAATCCAATATGCAGATTGTTGAAATAGGCACACACTAGAATACACATGAATTATTCCAATGCATGTTACTTTAACAAGTTTTTGTTAATAAGATTGACAAATAATTTTTTTATTTATAAGTTTAGGTTAATATTTGAGCTAGTAGTCATAATAATCTGATAGTGATTTGGGTTTCAAGTACATCAAAATCCTCATTTTTCTAATAACTTTCACTATATCTATCTTTCACATTATTTTTATATAACGTAGATCAATTCTTCATAAAGAAAAATTAAGTATTAATATAAAATTTCATGAATACATAATAAATTCATTACCTTAAAAAATGATGATCTCATTACACCACACTCAACATTCATATTGAACATATCTTGGTACAGAGCTTTGAGCATGAGGGCATGGGTATTATTCAACATATGGCTGTTGGGGCTGATATAATACTCGTTGTCCATTCCGATACGGATTTGGTGCTATTCAAAAGAGATGGACATCAAATTTCGCATGTTGACTGTAAGACCGACGGAAGCATTAGTGCCAACAATGTTAATGTGAAGAGGTTTGTACAAAATGTGTGTTACAACAAACACAATAATTCATTTCTTATGGTGTCTCATAAGAATTGGAAATATGACACCGTTCAGATAATAAGCCTCGATATTGCATCTATACAAAAAGGAGAAACTCTAAAGACCACGCGGCTTTTTCCTGGAGAGTCCCGCATAATGGAAAGGTGTTTTGATATTCCAAATTGCAGGGCCATCGTTCACGATTTCACTGACCATACATTCAAGTGTTGTGAATTAAAAAAGTACACAATGTTGTTTACAATAACAAATCTAGGGTTCACAGATGTTACTCCAAATTACAGACGTATTCGTTCAAATCTAAAAAATACAAGTCCAGGAAATATGGACATTGTGATATTCCATCAAATTTCTTGCACTAAAACTAATGGAAGGGTTGGATTTGAATTCAAATTTTTTTCCAAACTTAACGGAATACTGCAGAAAGAAATATTTCTCCCTCGGTCTGATAATGACGAGATCCTATTGTTCGTAGTGTTGTGTGGCAGCAATACACTACTTATTCAAACACATTGGTCGGATATGGAAGTTGTAGAGATATGCGATGAAAACCCTCTTTTAATAAACATAATAAATACAAATATTAGAGCAGTACGTGAACCTTACTATTTATATAAAAAATCGCAGTTTATTTGCTGCACCGGATCCGGAAAATTTCATGTTTGTAATCTTCGAGGTGAGATTTTAGTGACACTTGAGGATCACCCACCTGCAGAATGGCCAAGGTTGAGTTACGTGGACATTTTCAGGCATTCATACTTTTGTAATTCACAGGATATTATCATTTCTCTTTGCCGCCAGCTCGCACCAGACGGAAATGGATGGATATACACTGTGAATGTTAGCAGCATTGTTACAGGGAAATGCTTAACAAAGATCTCTTCGGAGGACCCAAATTGTTCTAAAATCAGAAAGGCAGTATTGAATGATGCAGTCCAGGCAATCGCATATGATGAAAGCACTCACCAGATTTTCACGGGAAACATGGAAGGACTTTGCGGCGTTTGGTCCAACGAATTCTACCAGGATGCAGGAGACGTGGGGAGTTAAAACAACGTGGCTTAAAACCTTCACCAAGATGGACGATTTCAGGTGCTTTTACTGTTTGTGTTTTTATAGTTTTTTTAAATAATATATTCAGAGGTTTTCGGTGAGTGGAATTGATGGAAAGGTGAGGAGCTAAAACTTAGATCAGCATGGACGATTTCAGGTGTGGTTTGTGTTTTTATAAATTTTTTAAATGATTCATTCGTGTGATAGAATTTATGGAAATTTGAGGAACTAAAACTTAGATCAACATGGACGATTTAAGGTGGTTTGTGTTTTTATAATTTTTTTAAATGATACTTTTTAGAGTTCTTATGTGATGGAATTTATGGAAATGTGAGGAGTTAAAACTTAGACTAACATAGACGATTTTAGGTGCTTTTATTTTAGATGGTTTGTATTTTTATAATTTCTTTAAACGATACATTCAAAATTCTCAGAGTTTTTATGTGAGTAGAATTTAAAGAAGGTGAGTAGTTAAAACTTAGACCAACATAGAAGATTTTAGGTGGTTCTACTTAAGATGGTTTGTATTTTTATAATTTGTTTAAATACTTTAGATGGTTTGTGTTTTTATAATTTATTTGAATGATACATTGAGAGTATTTATGTGAGTGGAATTTATGGAAACATGAGGAGTTAAAACTTAGACGAACATGGACTATTTGAGGTGGTTTTAATTTATATGGCTTGTGTTTTTATAATTTCTTTAATTGATACATTGAGAGTTTCCAGAGTTTTTATGTGAGTGGAATTTATGGAAAGGTGAGGAGTTAAAACTTAGATCAACTTGGACGATTCAAGGTGCTTTTACGTTAGATGCTTTGTGTTTTTATAATTTCTTTAAATGATACATTCAGAGTTTTTAATTGATATATTGAGAGTTTTCAGAGTTTTTATGTGGGTGGAATTTATGGAAAAGTGAGGAGTTAAAACTTAGACCAACTTGGACGATTCGAGGTGCTTTTACGTTAGATGCTTTGTGTTTTTATAATTTTTTCAGTGGAATTTATGGAAAGGTGAGGAGATAAAACTTAGACCAACATGGATGATATCAGGTAATTTTAGTTTAGATGGTTTGTGTTGTTATAATTTTTGTAAATGATACATTTTGAGTATTCATGTGGTTTGTGTTATAATTTTTTTAAATGGTATATTTTGAGTCTTTATGTAAGTGGAATTTATGGAAATGTGAGGAGTTAAAAATTAAACCATATGGACAACTTCAGGTGCTTTTACTTTAGATTGTTTGTGTTTTTATAACTTTTTTAAATGGATGATTTGAGGTGTTTTTACTTTAGATGGTTTTTGTTTTTATAATATTTTTAAATGATACATTCACAGTTTTTATGTGAGTGGAATTTATGGAAAGGTGAAAACTTTGACCAGCATGGACGAAGATTTTAGGTGCTTTTACTTTACATGGTTTGTGTTTAAAAAGAAAAAAAAAATGATACATTGAGAGTTTTTGTGTGGAATCTATGGAAATGTGAGGAAATGTTTTACGTATTTTTGTTGTTCCTACTTTAATGAAATGTTTCTTATGGAGTAGATCCTAGTTTTCCTCATTAACATGTTGAGGACCCCTTTGCTCATAACATGAACTTGAAAATTGTAATAATTCACATAGTTCCACTCGGGCTCTAGGAAGATAAATATACTCTTTAAAGGTCATGTGTTTTTCTTAAGAAATAATTTTGATAGTATTAATTTATAGACCAATTTCTCACTCCCTCCCTACAATTCCAACCTTGTCGAAGACATCAAGTCCCATAAATTCTTAAAATTTCCTAATATCCTCAAAACCACCACTTAAGAATTCAAAGGAAAATAGATCCCTAAGAGGTCATGTATGGTGTATGCATGAATGCATGAAGATGGGTTACACTTTTGGGCCGAATGTTGTTGGAAATACTGAGAGCGGGGTGAATCAATATTTTGTTCAATTAGTGTTATTATTAGTCTTTCATAGCATTACTTAATATTGAATTATTATTAGTGTTTGTACAATGATAGAAGTAAACAAAATGAACAAAAATGCACACAGTCTTTAAGGTGGAAACCCCCATGCGAGACAAACCACCTAAATGCTTTTCTAATAAGAATAAGACACACTAGATCATTACCCCAACTATGGCACAACCACCTAATGATGATCCTAGACCTCCTAAAGTTGCCTCTTTAATTCTTGGCTATAATATCCCAAAATGGGATCTGCTAGCAAGGAATGACTGGAAAACCCATTTTCCAGGAAAGGCTGCTACAAGATTTGAAACCGAGACCTGGATCCCTTAGATCAATGTATGTAAGACTGAAATCCAAGAGGAGGCTCAAAAGAAATCTCTTTAGGTGTGTTAAACAGGTCTCCCACACCTAGTTGTCTTTTAAAAGTGCCTGATGAATGGACTGCAACAATTCTTGAACAAGAGATGGAATAACAACGTTATATTGATGTACAAGATGTTAGAAGATCTCAGTAGCCATCACATTGAATATAGCAGAAAAATTGTATACAAGATCTTGAGGAAAGAGTCACTCAAGATTAGCAATACAAGCCTTAATAGATCATGTACATGAAATATGAGATATACTGCTACACTGACAATGCCCTAGGCTATGACAGCGTAGTTTATAAGAGGAACTACTACAGAATGAATATCAATAAAAATATATAGCAATATACAGCTCAAATAAAATAGGGGATCAAGATCTCAACCCCTGGAAAACAACAATACAAAATCCTTGGAAAGATTGGCTGAAATATGCATAAAATGGCAAATCTGTAGAAATGTCGGAGTAGCAGGGTAGCAGCTGCAACTCAAAAACTAGAAATGGATGAAGACAGATGATGATACTGCACATGATAGCTGAATCTCATCCAAAGGATCTTTCAGGTGAAATTCTGATCCAATTACCAAAGATCTCACCCTCCAAAATAGTGGAGCAAGTCCCCATTGCAATTGCAGTAAAAAATAACGCATTGTAGAGAAGGGATCGCGCTGTTGGTGATAGGAAGTGCTTGGCCTGATGCCAAATACCTGCAATAAGCTCATAAATCTCCCTCAATAACCTCCTAGAGGAATAGAAACTCCCTCCTCTGAAAGATGAGCCAAGGAAATGGTGTTGTGGAACCCTCCACTGCAACACCCTGTAACACAGAATTATCCTGCTTCATGAATAATGTTGTAGCTGAAGGAGGTGGCTTTGCATTAAGCTTGAAATGTGGAGAATGAAGTAAAATCCCTCAAGAGGCATGTCAAGAAGGGAGAAGGATTCCTAAACAGGAAATCCCTTGTGCTAAGCAACAAAACAATCTCAGTTAAACAACTAAAGAAAGAAAATAGTCATGCAAACCAAATTATATATTCATTAACATGAGAAACAATGGTTGCCTTGCCCTCCTTTTAAACAAGTGAGATCCCTCTCACCATGGGTCCCACTCCTTCGGTTTCTTTCACCAAAAAAACCTCTTCCCATTCATACTGCGTTGTTTCTCTAAGTGCTCTCCACCTCCTTCCTCTGCGCATTTTGACTTGGTCAAACTAGACCTTTTCCATTTGCAAAAGCCCCTTTTCACACCGAAAGGTGCAAAATCAAGCTACTCTAGTGATCCCTTTCATACTATGAGGGATGTTATTCCTGCTTATGGGTCTCCTTACCCATTTTATTCATCTCCTAGATGATATAACCAAAATTAATATTCTAGTTTGCTGGATGAAAATTTTGGAATATTACATTGGCAGATAGACACTTGTACAAATTTTACAATGATTCTTTTACAATTACTCGAAACAATGATACCTTCACAATGATTGTATACAATGCTTCCCACTTCAAGACGTGATGTGATGAACTTCTTACTGTTGTTCTGCACCTTGATTGTTGCTCTTGTCATGCTACCCTTTCTCACTCTTCAGAACATTAGATCATGCATTGGGTCTTATGTTGATGAATATATAATACCTGAAAAAATTCTTCAAGTAAATATCCATGACATGATAATAGGAAAACTTGCCTCATCATGCAGAGCATATGTTAGTGCTAAAAAAAAAAAATAGAATACAAAGAACCTAATGCAATTAACAGATGAACATGCATATGCAAAATATACTTATCTCGAGCTTACCATTGCTGCATCATTTTGCTTCACCTTGATTTTCTTTGCTACACTAGAAATTTTGGCACTTTACAGCCCTTGAAAGCACATGATCTAGCTTTTTCTTGCATTTTAGGAGATCAATATTGATTATGATGTATCTCTGTTATTTCAGATCCCCAATATGTGATTTTAAGTCCTCTAGTAGCCCTTTGAGTCTTCTCTTCAATTCCACAGGTCTGATCCAATTTGGATTCTTCAAGGAAAATTTATGCCCAATCTCTCACAATGACATAATTATGGACTAGTTTAGTAGAGCTAGCTTGTACGAAGTGCCACGTGTCACTGTTTCCTCCTTCAGCTCAGAAATAGATACACATAAAACTGAAGTTCGTGCATTATCCGCAACTTTTTACAAAATTCTAATCCGCTTCTGAGAGAGAGTGTTATGATTATTTTCCCAAGGTCACCTCTTTGAGATGAAATTTCGAAGCCTACAAAAACCCTAACTTCCACAGATCATATATCTAAAAAATATGGAAAAAACAGACTGAAAATTTAGACACGAGCTTCATCGGGATTTCACCCAAGTGGGTTTTTAATTTCACCATCTAATACTTCCCAGAAATAAATTTATAGCAAAAACTCCTTGATGACCTATTTCAAGTAGTGAAATCCCCACATGAGGAGGATATGAGGATCACAATTTATATAAATGCTTAGGTTGAGAAGGTCTTCAACAAGTGAACATGGGAGGTATTTCAGGAGCTTAAAAATTATTAATTAGTGATTTTTCAATTACCACAACCAATTATTAGTTTCATGCCACAACCCCATGGAGTTTTATCCCACTAACTGTGATTACTAACTTCAAACATGAATATCTCTCAAACCATGAATAATTACGTGGCGAGGCATATATAAATGGAAACATATCGACACGTAGAATCCATAAAAAACATCCTTGACTTAGAATATAGTAATTTGTCAGGCCAAAATTCCCATGCAATATCGTGGTAGCCCCTGGTGCTGCTTGGGTTGACATCAATGACAACGGCTGATAAAAAATCTCCCCCTTTTGCATTAATGGAAACAAAAGTACTCCCCTTGCGATCATTACACATATTCATACAACATTCTCTTCCCATTTGACATCAATGGCAAAGGGTAACTCCCCCTAAAACACAACCATCCTGTGGACCTGTACACACTTCCACTCTCCCTTTATTTTTTGAATAAGGAAAATCTAATGAGAACTTGGAAGAATCCCAGGGTTCTGGAGAAGATATTCATATGTTTCATGAGGTAAAGGTTTAGTGAAGATATCAGTGATTTGTTATTTTGTACCAACATATTTAAGTTTGATATTCTTCTCAACGAATTGTTCTCTAAAAAAATGATATTTGGTCGAAATTGGTCAATTTCATCCTTTTCAGACCTCTGCTTTTCTGCTTCCAACTTCAATTCAAGTATTTCCTCTCTTGCTTCCTTTTCATGAGTTGTGTTCTTTATTTTTCAATCATCTTCTCCCTTCCCTTTCTCTACATGGTGACAACTTCTTCTTCTGTTGCTGCAGATAAATATATGATGTTTTATGGCTATATAACTTCACTGATTTTCTCTACCCTTTTTCTCTCCATGGATTTTGTTGCAAACTTGGTCATTGGCTTCCTTGGCTCAAATATGAAGCCAACATCCTCTCATGCAATATCCAATTTCTTGACAGACTTAACTTTCTTCAGTTTCCTTCCATCACCTTCAATGTCTTCTGCTTATACTATTGGGGACTCCTCAATATCTAATGCATGTAGGATATCTTCTAGATTTCCTTTGGCCAATGTATGACTCCTTGTTATCCTCTTACTACTTTGTTTGCTAATATTGTGTTTCTGTTTTGTAGGTGCTGGCTGAGGGATGTCAGTTTCTTGCAGAGTTCCTTCTTCAATGTCCATTGGTTCTACAATAGACTATCTTTTCTCTTCTTCAACCTCTTCTATTGAAGCTGGGTATGTAGTAGTTTTAGGTTTTTAAACATTCTTGGGAGTCACTACATCTATTTCATACCCACTCATAAACAACAAAGAGGTTCAATCTTTGTTTAACCTTTTCATCAATTCCAACACTAATAGTTTTATCAGACCATGATCAAATAGTGATGTCTCATTACATTCTGACTTGACTTGAACTCTATCTGACATCTTTCCCAAACTCTTGTATTTTTGGATCACCAGCAATAACTTTGCATATTTCTCCTTCATATAACCTTTGGGGATGTCATTCTTCATGTTAGCTCCTCTGTGCTCCTGCTTGAGAAATTATTCACGTCCTTGCATTATGAACTTTGTGCCTTTGAACCATTATTCACCAGTTCAAGGGATTTCTGTAGCTTGTGATGTGATCTCTAGTGCCACTGTGAGATTCAAGATCCCAACCTTTGATGTTGTCCCTGTAAAATTGGTGGAAAATTCTTTTGAAACCTGTGCATGAAAAACTTGCAATTTCTGGTAGAACTGTAGGTAGCTCATCTTCATGAAATCCTCCATAGCAGTAGGATCTTCATTCAACAGCTTCAAATCCATGGGTTCATACCTTACACAATTACCACCTTTATTTTTTTTCTTCTTCGAATCCATGATGCTTTATACTCTTCGTTGCCTCACTTGTTGATGACACCTGTAGAATCGAATTCGAACAACAACCTTCTTGATGTGGTGAGGTAGCTCTCAAATATCAATAGTGGGATACTTTTCATGCAAGGATTAAACAATAAATGACAAAGAACGACTTGGGGTAAATTTTTTAAAAGGTTATTTGACAACTTGGATTTTGATGGTGGCACATGTGACCATAAAAGGTAATAATGACAACAAAATATGGCTATGCATGTTTCGGAATCATCATAATGAACTCAAATGACCTCACCCTTTAATTTTTGAATAAAAAATTAATACCTCACACCACTCTGACCCTTTCTATATAAAAACCCAGTTTCGTAGTGAAAACAGTCTGACTGCTGACAGATTCGCTACAAAACTGTTAAGCAGTTTCGTAGCGAAATCTGTTGATTTTCTTTGAAATTCGCTACGAAACTATGAAAAATGACAGGTGGAATATTTTGTGATTAAAAGCCATGGGGATGAAAACTATATGATATGAGGTTTATTTGATTGAAATGACATGATTAGAGGGGGTTTTAAACTTAAGGTAGAAATCATCAAATGAAATTTTTTTCAAAAAATTCATGAAAATGGCTTATGAGACCACATCAACCTAGGTGAAAAAATTTTATGACCCTATCAATGAAAGTGTTAAAGCTAATGAGTGATAACACACATCTTGAGACTCATCCTTGGGAACCAACAATTCCTCCTCTACATGCAAGTCCAACTCCCTCTAAAGGGACAACCACATGGCTTTCTCCTCATCAGATTTCATATCTCATCACACAACAGTCATTCTACTGTTTGGAAAATGTACAAGATAATTATGGGGTGTTTCAGTGTACCCCACAAAAATCCCAACCCCAGAAAAATCCCAACCCCAGTTTTTGGTTCCAACTTCTTCTTGGCATCCTTGGTCACATGCACATAAACAAATGAGCCAAAAATATTAAACTGTGAAACATCGGGTTTCTTACATGTGAAAGCCTCTTTAGGTGTACTCATGCCAAGTACTCTATGAGGACAATGGTTTTGCACATGTACCGATGTACTTCATGCTTCTACCCACAGATGCATAGGTAGGCATTTATCATCCAACATCGCTCGTGCTACACCCACAATAGTTTTGTTCGTCTTCTCCGCAACGCCATTCTGCTGTGGGTTATAAGGCACTATGAGTTCTCTTTGAATTCCTTCTTTGCTGTAGAAGTTCTTGAACTCGTTAGAGATGTATTCTCCACCATTATTTCTCCTAAGAGCCTTCAATTGCTTCCTCGATTCTTTCTCCATAAGTGCTTTAAACTCATATAACTTAGAGAATGTTTGATATTTCTTCTACATGAAGAATATCCAGCACTTACGAGAAAATTCGTCAACAAATATTACATAGTACTTATGTTTTTTTGTTGAAGCAACAGAGAAAGGACCACACACGTTTGTGTGAACTCTCTCAAGGATCCCCGAAGCTCGGTTTTCTTTCTCATGAGAGGTGACATTTACATCTTTTCCCATAGTACATCCCTTGCATGTGTCCGAATGTGCAAGTGCACCCCTTAGAAGATCAGTAGAAATCCATTGCATGACTTTCAAGGCTCTAGGGTGAAGATGGCCCGATCACATGTGCCATAATTTGGCCTCATCGCGGCTCACCACTTCATCTGCCTTGCCCATCATTGCTATGCAGCCATATACCTCCAGCTTGTAGATTTTCTTAACTTGAATCCGTATCCTCTTGTCTTGACCCATTGTATTATGTCGGAAGAAAGCTTTTCCATCACTAAAAACAACGTCATAGCCTCTATCCTCCAACATCACAATTGAGACCAAAATTTTCTTTAGACCTAGTACATGCATTACATGTTTTAATTGAAATGTTTTACCTGACTCCCTCTGAAAGGTAATGATACCAATCCCGGTAGCATTGTACCACCCGTCATCGCCCATTTCAATATGCATTTGGTAATGTTTCTCCTCCAAGTGACTAAAAAGTTCCTTTCTCAAATTGCGAGGCAAGGGCCTTACCAGCTGCATGTCCAACAACCTTCTTGTTCTTCTTCTTTTGTGTATAATTAGTAGAAAAATGCCCATGCTAGTGACAGTGAGAAAAATTCATATTGGACATGTCCTGCTTCTTTCCATTCTTCAACTCAGATTTTGAATGGAATTTCTTCCCCTTCTGTTTCCTTGCCTTGGCAGCTAAAGCACATTCCTCTTCCTTGGAACCCAATTTCCTCCTACTAGCCTGTTTCTAACACAACCTAGTAGCCTACCAGGGTTAAGTTTAATTGCTTCAACTCCTATATAGAGTTAGAATATGGAATCCTATATAGTATCCTTCATCATGATGATGTGGATATCTTGTTTTCCATGAATAATGGGGGCTAACATGGAATCCTCTTGAATCATGGTTGTCAAAATACGAAGATCAACATTTAGGTAGAATAAATTTTGCATATGAACTCCAATTGAGGAAATTCTTGTATCATTCGAAAGGTATCGATGTGTATACTATTGCTAGCAGCTTTGGTGATTAAGATGTCATGCCATAGTTGGGATTGATTTCAAAGGTGTTTTAATTTTATGGCCCTTGGAACAAGGAAACAACGTAACCAAATTAACTGAATTGTATCATTCATAGGTCAACTTTTAAGGAATACTCAGGAATGAATGAGTACACCATTGTTTTCTTAAGGAGATACTTTCTTAATGATCCCTTTCATATTCTGCATGTATATACATTTCAAGTAAATCTGAAACAAAATATGAAATACGGACACATTAAACACAGTTCATGATACCATATGTATACTTTACTAGATAATGAGAAATGAGGTATTGATTGTCACTTAGAAAATAAGGTTTATTTTAGTTTTGATGTTGGTGGGTATTGAATTACAAGAGGTATTGTGTCTAATGTGAGTACAAAAATTGATTATTGGCTCAAGCTTGAGGTAATTGTAACTCAAAAATGTCACTTGATTCAATGAATCACAAATGACATTCAAAGTTCAACATATATTCTCTAATATGACTAATTTATATCATTACTCACCTTGTAACTGTGCAACCATATATTCATATCTAGGTAACCTTCATTGTTATGAAACTGGCTCACAAAATTGAAGAAAATATAGATCAATGCCTTAGAAATCGACCTCTTCGAGGGGGAAACCTCCTTTACATTATCGAAATGAACAATTCTTGGATGATAAAATGACGGCACATCCTTTCTATATATAGGAGTCAAATGAGCCACAATACAATCCTAGTCGACATAACAATAACAATGTAAGGGTAGAATAATAACAATAGTGGGATTTTATGGGGCACAATAATAACGATATGGGGACTACATGGGCAAAAAAGTAATAATAGGGGGGCTATACTAAAAATAAAAATAAGGGGATACATTAGTATTATAGGGACCTAACATTCCCCTCTCCTCTAAATGAATATTTTCCTCAATTCTTGAGTAGTTCTGGATGCTTCTATATAAAATTCTCATCCTCCCATGTCTAATTTTCAGCAGTTAAGTTCTTCCACTTGATGAGATTCTCTGAAATTGATTGATTTTGTAGTTGTCAAGTTATTTTTTTTGTGACTGCTTTAGGTACCAATATGATTTTTCCTTCTTCATCAAGTTCTGGAAATGAACTAGGAAATTGTCACCTATAACCTTATTTAAGAGTGAAACATGGAAAACTGGGTGCACTTAGGAAGATGCAGGAAGCTCCAATTTGTATTCCATAGTACCAATGTTTTGCAACACCTTCTAAGTACCATAATACTTTAGTGATAATTTATTATCTTTCTTAGCTTACTTTAGGGACACTTGCTTGTGTAGAAATTACACAAGAGCATGTATATCTTGGATTCACCCAATCTAAAAATGTACTAAAGTTAAATATTGAATCGCTTCTACAAATATTTTTCAAAATTAAAAAAACACAGTCGCTAATCACATGAACATGAAGAAAGATCAATCACACACAACACAGATAAGTTCTTGGGGAAATCTTACAGTTAAAAACCCCACTATATTCTATTTTATATTAACCATTGATTATGAAACAATTACATACAAAACTCTTCTCACAGGAGCCCTCCACTACTCAGTTAATTATCTCACACTGTCATATGAAAAACTGACCAACACAACCAATTCTCAACCTCCAGACAACCTGCCATTCTTGCACAATATCTGATGGTAAATATCACTAAAATATAGGAATTCTTGCCTTCCTTGACTGCGCAAGTATCATGGGCACTCCAATGGGTGTTTTCCTACATTTGTGCAAGCTAATAATCCTACAATTAAAAGTCAACTTCTCTTTCACCTAGAACTCAACTAGGTCTCCACTGGATCTAACATGCATGCATATAATAATAGTAAATCGTGAGTTGCATGTGAGCAGAGGGGCTTCATTGCAGAAGAAATACAATAACACGTGGGTTCATATCGGGGGATATATAATGGGGAAAAAATGATATCATATATTGGGGGATATATAAGGGGTAAAGGGCTTTTAAAATGGAAGTTATAAAAAATGGAGCTCAAATTTAATGGAAAAATATAAAGGGGTATAAAAAATGTTAATGAAAATAGATACTTACGAGTATAAATATAAAGGGGTGTAAAATATCGTGATTTTTAGAGGTATTTCCAATATGTACTAAAATTACGGGTATTCTTTAATATGCTATGATCACACATGATATGCTAGAGTTTTATTGAGTGAAGACCCATGCATGTGAGATCACTGATTATGAATTAATTAATATTTAATTCACTAGTTCTCTCACTAGTGTATCTTTAGATACAACTAGCACAAATGAGTTTAACTCACTTAAACGAGTTAAATTGATTTATAGCTTTCACCAAATCATGTACCACTGCACTTTTAACTCTGTTACAACTAGAATTACTCTGCATGCCTCACCAACAACCTCTAACTCGAAATACACTAGCTAACTGAATTTATCACTTTCAGTTAACTCATTCAATTCCACATTGAGAATAGATTACAGTTTTATGTCCATATTAATTAAGCGATAACAAAAATAGGGATGCACCCAAAAATAGCACTCTGGGCCCCACCCTAGTCTGGTTCCTTAATGCACTAGGCGTGGTTGTTGAATATTCTAGTTGAATATCAACAGTTTGAAAGGTTGTAGCCATAAAAATACCCAAACGATAACATCAAAAAAATTTTTGTTGTGATGTTTATCTACCTGTTGTTTCATTCGATTATGTGCCAAAGTGAGGTTATCCTTTAAGAGTTGGAGAACTTGTTGTTAATGCTCGATGTGATCTTCCATTGTTGAAGTTTATAATTTTCTCTTAAAGATGATGTGATGGACAGTGGATGATATCCATAAAGTACCATAAATGGGGTCATTTTTTCTACAGTATGGAAGGAAGTGTTATACCACTATTTAGCGAGAGGTAACCACTTGACCCATTGTGTTTGTTTATCAGATACGAAGCAGCAAAGATATCCTTCCAAACATTTGTTCACTATCTCAGTTTTTCCATTAGATTGAGGATGATATGATGAGCTATGAGTTAATTGAGTACGAAAACAAGAAAATAATTCTGTCCAAAAATTTCTTGTAAAAATGGGATCTATGTCACTTACAATGATGTTTGGGTTTCCATGTAGCTTTTGATTTTTTTCTAGAAATGTAATAGTAATTGTACTGGATATAAATGGATGAGATAATGCACAAAGGTGCACATGCTTTGTAAGTTTGTCAACTACCACCATGATGATAGTATTTCCTTTGGAATTGGGTAAACCTATGATAAAATCCATTGAAACCTTCACCTAACGTTGACTTGGAATGGATAAAGTTTGTAACACACCCGGGGTCTTAATTGTCTCAACTTTATTTTGTTGGCAAACTAAAAATTCCGCCACAAACTTTTCAATATCATTCTTAAGGCCATCCCAAACAATATCTTTCTTGATCCTGTGGTAAGTTTTTAAAAATCATGAGTGCCCTCCTAAGGGAGAGGTGTGCAATTCCAAAACAATATTTCGTTTGAGTTGGAAATTATTACAAATATATAAGTGAGATTTGTACCATAATGAATCATTTTTCCATCTAAATGTTTCATATGTGTTATGATCTTTCTACAAATTCTGAATGAGTTTCCACACCTCTTCATCATTCTTCCATTCATCCCTTGCTTCAGTTATCCATTGAGGTTGGATAATAGAAATGGAAGAAAGCATTGCTTCCACATCGTTATCCTTTATTTAAATTCTATATGCAAAAACCTTTTGCTTCCCTTTTTTGTAGATGATTTCAAAGCCATAACCAAACATATTTGTGACCCAATTTCTCTACTCTTCTGAAGATAATATTTGTTCCAAAAAGTACTTAAGGCTATCATGATATGTTTTTACCTTGAAGTTTCTTCCCATTAGGTAAGGTCACCATTCCTTTAGTGCATTTAGTATTGCCAACATTTCATTGTCGTAAATAGGTTTATTTAAATACTTTCCTTTTATTGGACGAATTACAAAATAAATGAGTCTTTCTTCTTGCATTAAAATTGCACCAATTCCATTTCCTAGGGCATCACATTCCACAATTAAAAAAATTGTGAAGTTTGGCGTAGCTAAGACTAGTGCTTGGCATATTGCTTCTTTAAGATGTTCAAAGGCCTTAGTTTCTTATGGAGTCCAAGAAAATGCATCTTTATTCGGTAATGATGTTAGATGTGTCGAAATCCCATAATTCAAAACAAATTTGTAATAATAACCATGTTATTCCTTCCTCAACATGGTCCACATATCACATGTTGCAAAATATTTTTAGAAGTGGTTCTATATCAGGAAATGTTCCACATATCACATTGCTTTGTACTTGCACTTATTTCCATTTAGAGAATGAGAGAGAAGACCAACCTCACCTTCCAACTAGGTTTTTTCCCATAAGGTTTCCTTAGATCGTATCTTGTGTTCATTGAGGTCATTTTGATTTGTGCTTTTATTTTATTTTTCTTTATTTTCCATATTTCATATACTACATGCATAAGAATAATGCAATAATTGATGAATCCAAAAATATTAGTATAAATTAGCCCCAATAGTTTATGTTTCAAACTTAAGGCATACTTTTTTCTGATTTCTTGTGAAAAACTATCTAGTGGAATATTCACGTAAATTTACATATCAATATTGGTGTCATATTTCGTCACTCATGCATTATTTCAGTCTCTGCTCCACATATTCATTACTCATTTTGCATTTTATTATTATATTCTTGGCATTGTATGGGTTATGTTTTATGTCAAATTAACAACAAATTGTGTTTTTTTAAGGTCAGAGTTGTGACCTAATTATTATTGAATAAGAAATAATGCCACCACATATTCAAGACATGAATTATAGATACAATATCCATATCATACATAACTAAATTTATCTACTGCTCATTGATCTTCTAAGACCTATGGCTTATTACACGCCCATCGTGATTGAGAAGTCTAGTATACCCCGTAAGCATATATTCATATACAAAAATAATTCTTTGGGTCTATAATCTTCAATATTGCATGCTGCTAATGAGATTATTTAATTTTTAGAGGAATTCTTCACATTTGTCTAAGTATAAAGAATGTACTACTTTTATTTTTAATGAAGTGATCAAAATATTAATCTTGGATAATCCTTGAATGAATATCCTAGGTTATTATAATAATCCATAAACTATCTTACCTCCATTACATTCATCAAAATGTTCCAACCTATGATGACCTGTATATTTTATGTATCTACTACTATCCCCTATTTTGAAATCACATGGGCCAAGTAATGGATTTTCTTTTGATATAAGTGAGACTTGAATGAATTTATCATAATTGTTGCTAAATTCTAATGGCCCTAATATTATCAATGAGTAGGAATTTAACCTTCTATGAGGTCTTGAAAATTTTATACCTCTCTCTATCCATGTGGCTATTAGTCATTTGTTTCACATACTTTGGAATTTTTCTAAAAAAAATTATAGTACACCTAAAAAAACTTCACTTTGGGCCACAATGTTTAACTCCATGGCAAACGACATCACTATATAGGCCTACCACCTCATGGAATGGGCCTTTGAATTATCTTCATGGCTTCCACATAGTCCTTACCACCTACCAGTATGGAAGTTCTATGTCAATTGACAATGTGGCCTTCAAGTCATAAAATAAATAATTTCCCATTTTTTTTTCAAAAATTCCAAAAATGCCCAATTTTGATATTTTCCCATTCAATTTCATGGAAACATGCAATCAAGCTTCCGTTGGCCAGATTAATCTTTCACATTGGAAATTATGCCTATGTGTTTCAAAATTTCACCATTTTAGCTCACCTTTGCACCCATGAATTGATAAATTTTCTAGTTTTCTAATCATTTGTACAATTCCACAATGGAAATTTTCAATTTCTTCAAACTAATCCAAACTGACCTCTATAAGTAACTATTTTAACTCCTACCTTGCAAATTATTTCCTTACCAATTCAACCAAAAGTTGGGGTTTTTCCCAATTTCACACCAGAAATATTATTGAACAAAAATTTGGCCAATCATAGACTTCTCAATAAAATAAAATTTTAAAATTATGTAGAATAATTCACATTATAATAATAACAACAATTAAAATAAACTTTGTCCATATAATTAGGGACATTAAAACATGCAAATGACTAGCCACTTACCTTTTACAAACACACAAACTAGCTATGGAGTAAGGATATTCCACCCATCCTTAGGGACTGGTTGTATAGGTACCTTAATAGAATGAAAACCTTCGGCTAGGGTTATGTTAGCATTGTTATCACACTAGTAATTCTCAGGTTGTGGGATGGAGATTTTTATAGTTAAGACAACCAAGAGTAACCAAGAATCGCTTTTAGAATTCAGGATCTAGCCTTCTTGAGTTCCAGATAGGGATCTCTCCTAAAGATTTAACTTTTTTTTATAATTAGGTTTTAGGCTAGCTATGATTGGATAGTGGGACTTGTTTTGAAAGTGTGGTGGGAATAAAAATTGTTTCAAGGTAAACTAGAGGGATCTACCAGAACATTGGGCTATGGAGTCAACTTTCTAGGCAAGCAGAGCTAGGAAATCAGACTTAAAGATGAAAATGTACTAAGGGCAGGGTAGATGAACTTCTAAGGCTTTAAATCGGATTTGTTGATGGAATGGGTGAAATCTAAACAAAAGGGCACTTAAGAATCCTTAAGTTACAGAAAAGAGTATTGAAGGAGGGGATCAAACAGGGACCTAGAGCAATTAAGAATTCTATAATCCGGTTATCAAGAAGAAAAAATAATAATGCCAACTAGTTACAAACAGGGAGCTTTTTATCACTAGTCCTATCTAAATTCTCCTAGTTGATCGTTAAAGATAGAAACACATTAAATGAATGTATGTAAAATTTTTAAAGAAAAAAGATGAAAACAGAAAAAAGACTAGGCTTATCTAGTTAGCACAAGAATCCTGAGTTATGATGTCTTTAATCTCAATTCAAGTCTGCTGCTTTGCTAATTAACTCACACCAACTTCAATATATCCAACAAAATGACTATAGTAGTCTTGATAAATTTTATTCCACACTGAATACTTCGAATGATGAAGTATTTATACAAATAAATTGTTTACAAAAGATCTCAAAATTTGAGATAATGTTTCAAGGAAAAATAGGAAATGTAACATAAGAAGAGGGACAACAACAAAACAGTTTGCAAGCTATTCTCTTTTACAAGGAAATATGAACTGATTATCCTAATCAAAAAGATTTTATGATGTGTTGTGAGCATTTCTGGAATTGGGTGTATTATCTCGTGGAAGATGGCTTGTAGATCACTCCTTCTCTTTACTTTCAACCTTGATACTCTTTATCATCTGATTTTCACTGTTTTACTGCTATAATTGAAAAATAACCAACAGTAAAATTCTTTTCAATTAATACTCTTTGACAACCTGATACACTTTGACCCTGAATTTTTACCCTAAGGTAAAAGTAAAATATGATTTCTTTATGTGAATTTCCTACATCTTTTACCTGTCAAATTCACATCAGATCTGTGAATTCTTGCCATTGTTGAGTTGTTGGGATCTTTATACTCTTCAATTTTCTGTAGCTTTCATCAGCCTCTGTGTACTTAGCAAAGTTTGACTTTAATATGAACACATGTTTAATTTCATTCTCCAAAAAGAAAAAATTCTCAAAATATTGAAGTATTACTTTGCCACTTGGAGATCCTTATGGTAAAGGCTTTTTAGCTTGCTCCTTAGCATGGGCTCTAATTTTATGATCATAATCCTTTTGTGGCATTAATTTTCCATTTAATGAATGAATATCTGTAAGTCCTGCTTCTAGTAGCAAGTCATACTTGGTCTTGAATTTACTGATTGATATGTTCATATTATCACATCTTTCTTCCAGATTGTTCATAATATTTCTCTTTGCTAGGACCTTTCTGATTTCAAGGATAGCCTCTGTCCTACCAGGAATCTTCATTTCTTCTAGTTCTTCCATGTTTTTACTATTTGAAAATGATATGAGCTGAACTTCTTGTGGTGGTTTGTTGCCAAGTTCCTTCTTTGTTTTATCAATTTCTGCTAAGGGAGCTTGTAGCAGATATTTTTGTTCATATATTATTTGAATAGAAGCCCATTGTGAGTGAATTCCTTTAATGATTTTTTTCCACAAATGATTCTTTATGTAGGCAACCTGTTCAGTAAGATTTACTTGTTGTTGAAGAATTTTCACCTGTTCTTGTAATCTGTCAGCCCTCTACTCATGTCCTTTGGAAGTGATCAAGGCATTTCTTTTAGATGTTTCCAGATCTTTGATGGTGCCTTTTAAACTGAGTATTTCTTGATCTTTTATAAACATATCTTCCATGGCCCTGATTATTGCAGTTGTTTCTCCTACTGTGTTTATATGTGATGTTGATGAGGAAGTGGCAGAGATATCTTTAGAAGTAATTGACACTGCAGTTGCCAATACTCCTTGTAGTGCCAAATGTTCTACCAATGTTGAGGAGATTGTTGTGCTTACAGTTGGAATAACTGTAGGAACATAAACCTGCTGATTTTTCTTCAAATTTTCAATTTCTTGCATAAGAGCTGCTATCTGAGTTTCCATATTTTTTATCTGGGCTATCATTTTTAAAAAAAGTTACATATTTTCCTCTTTCTCTGTCTTTTCCTGAAG
This sequence comes from Pinus albicaulis, assembly GCA_034641835.2. Taxonomy (NCBI): domain Eukaryota; kingdom Viridiplantae; phylum Streptophyta; class Pinopsida; order Pinales; family Pinaceae; genus Pinus; species Pinus albicaulis. The sequence continues at coordinate 800,036,327 of CM076579.1, forward strand.
TATTTCTTTTGTTTGAGGGTGCTCACTCTATGGTAATTTGAGTTGCTTTCTTAAGGCTTTAATATCATCGTTTTTCTATCTTATTAACTTCTTGTCAGCTTCAGTATTAGAAGGATCTTCTCCAGACTCAGTGACAAAATCTTCTAAGGATTTTATTCTCAAATCCTTGGCATGTAAATATGCTTTATCCAAATTCATTTGAATTTTCAAGTTTGGAGCATAGTGGCACTCATTTTTTTGCTTACTACTTTTGAATATAACATTTTTGATGCACTTCTGTGAAATTCTATCTGATCCAGCTCATAGATAGTATTAGCATTTACTACAAATTCTATCTTTTTGTTGTCTAAAGATGATTTTGGATGTGTTACCACTAGTTGGAGAAAAGACACGATCATTTGGTTGGCTGAGTAATAAAATGCAGTTACTAATCCGTCCTTATCTCCTGGTTTTTCCTTGAGAAGTTTAGAATAAACTTCATCTTTGATTTCTTCATTTTTCTCTCTAATTATCTTGAACCTCTTCTGAATATCAGAATCATTTTCTTCAATTTTTTTAGAAGAAGAAGAGGGGGTTTCTGTATCCATTTCCATTTCAACCATCTCCTTGCCTTTACCCTGTGCTTGTACCCATTCACTTTGAATCTCTCTAAGTGTCTCATTCACAATGATGGTGGCTTCATCATCTGTCTGCTGCTGATTAGTGTCATCCACATCTATTATTTCTTCTATTTCTAAAGTAGTCATTTTGGCCTTTTTGCTATAAACTATTTTGAATTTTTTTTCAATGATTGTTTCAGTTAAATATCCTTCTTCTTTCCTTGGTTTTTTGTTTGATACTTCTGCTGGTTCATTCACTGTAACCACCTGTACATTATTCAAATTGTCTGTCTGGTTATCCTGATCATCATCAATTAAGGTATTGGTTACCCATTCCAACTGATTGGAAATTTTTTCAATAAGTGGCTTAGATTCATGGAGAAATGGGGGCAATTTGCTTTTAATTTTGAGAGTGCTTATAATACCCTGAGGTCATAGTTCCAACAAAAGCTTTCCTGAAACTTGAATCCTGATTGCTTGTCTAATACTTCCTTTAAGGCATCTCTGTTTTTTACAATGAAAGAGCCAAATTGACTTCTCATTTTAAATTGTGCATTTTTTTTAGATGCTATGAAATTTACTGCATTAGCATTCAAAATCTACCTTATATACTCTAGAGAAAAAATCTTGGTGTTCAAAAAATTTGGCAATTTGTATGGGGCCAAGATTGCACCATATATTCTAATCTCAGTATGATTTTTGTATAAATATCAATCACCCACTTTACAGTTTTCAGACAACTATAAAATCCTTTTCATATCTTCATTTATTCTTGGTGGTTCTGCTTTATCCAACAAAATGATAGCAAGTTTGATAAATAGGTCATTGAAATCACTATAATTGTACTCACTGCTATTCTTTCTCAGAAGAGAGGTCCAAAATATTACTAACAGTGGTTTGCCTTCCATATCCATTTTTTGTACTGCAAAGGGAAATTTATCTTCTTGAAAGAACAAGAAGAGATGTAACAGATATGAAGTATATCTGAACACTCCTTCATCAGGAAATTTTATCAGCTAACAATGAATATTGTCAGCAATAAATTTGGCAAGTCTAGTGGCTGTCTAGGAGACAAAGTGGAAAGGAAACCTAAGACAAAGGCATATGTGAATTCATCATTAACATAACCCAAAATAAATGATAGCATAGAAACGATCTGTCTGGAGCCTTCTAGAAAATCAAAGGTATCATAAGGAGGGTTCACCTTAGGAAGATTGACATGATTGGGCATGAAATTATGGAGAATTTGGAACTTCCAAGGGAAATCTAGGTCTAAATACATCTAGGTCAAGTCTTAAATTGATAATGACACTGCTTTTGGATTATGGCTTAACTGGAGCATGTCATTGATTGATTCAGCAGTTATAAAAAATAAGACTTCACTATCTTTGTTAGCCATGCACCTTTGATCAGGAATATAATGCATTTGACACAACCTTATGAAATCCTGAGAAGGATGGGTGATGGGAACCACATACTTGGGAAAATTAGACTCCCATACAGGTATATCATTGGCTTCCTTCTTTTCGAATTTCTCTTGACACCGGTTATGCACTTCTAGAAGATTAAATTCAAGAATGGCATCTACAATTCTATAATATAAGTCAATCAAAGGATTGGTTTCTTCAGTGGTAAAAGGAGGTTGAAGAGGTCTAACTATTTCAGTACAATAAACAGTTGAAACAGGAGTAGGTTTATCAATTCTGGGAGGTTTAGGATTTTTAAGCTTGCTGGAGGCAGGCTTCTGGGATTTAGGACCTCCAGTTTTGGGAGTTACTTGTTTTTTGGTCATTTTAAATGAACAGAGCAAGATTAAACAATTTGATATGTTATTTTTTAGATACTTGGGATAATTGAATAATTTTTCTGGAAATTTGAGAATCTGGGTAGGGTTTTAAGAAGACATAATAGGTTTACTGTATGTAGAAGGTCTTCTAGATCAAATTCAGTAGTGAAAATGCTCTTAGAATGGATAAAAACCTGCTAAAATGGAAAATGTGGATTCTGGAGAAATTTTGAGAGGGTTTCCCTTGTATTTTGAAGGTTTATAAAACTGCCCAGATGGCTACTTCAACTCATTTTAGGCAATGACAGTCTAATTAGCTTAATTTTCTTTGAAATTGAAGATTTTATGGATTGATTTTGATGGAAAACACCTGTAAAAGGTATAATTGCAGTCGATGAATTTTTTGAACTTGCAACAATCTTCAATTTGGTTGAATTTGATGGGCAAAGGTTGTGGAACTTCTCTGGGAGTGAATTTCAAAGGGAAAGGCTATTTATATGTCAATTGATTTGCAGAAGGCTCGAAAAGGGTGTCGGAAGGCTTTGCAAAGGGATTATAGTGTTTATATGGAAAATGGGCAAAATACAATGGAAAAAATGAAAAACTAAGTCATAAAACCTTAAGTTATATCACCTTTCAATGCCATTTATTGCAGGTTGGGGCGGGAGTGGTTTGTGTGTTTAAAGGAGATACCATAAATGGTTTTCGCATCGCTTTTGAGTGGTAACTTATTTTTCCCTTTTGGAATGTGATCAAATGAAAGGAGGACACGTAGCATGGGGCAGTTTCACAAAACTACTTTTTTCGCAAAACTTTTGGGCAACTTCATTCGGTTACTTTAGAAATGTGAAAATGAATGTGCATCGTCCGATCTGTCAGAGCAGAGCGAACGGTCAAGATTTGATGTGAATTTGTAGGGTAAATACAATGGGGTTGGGGCTTTGATTTGTACCGTCAATTTAACAAGGGGAGATCAACGGATGAAATTCCATCTGATAGGAAATGGTGGGGATGAGGAAAAGGGCTTATCGGGTTTATTTCTGACTGTCAGATTAAAAGGAGAAGGATGATAGGACGGTTAGGATGGATTTCGATGGTGTTGAGGGATTTATGAAGATTAATGTATAAACGGATTTTATACAATGGAGTAAAGTGATCGGGAGGGGTATAAAGGACTTCACCCAAGGTTCTAACTGTGGTGATGGATATATATCGGGAAAGTAAAAAAGCTTAAGGTTTTAACCTTGGGTTAAGAGAGTCAGGAAAATGAAAAGATTATTTTATTTGAAGTTTAGTTTAAATTAAACTTCGGGGATTATTATATTTTTGTTTTAAACACATATTTAAATATGTTTAATGATTTTTTCATGTATTTTTATTATACATTTAATTAAATCAAAACGATTTAACTACCATAGGGGGCAGGATTTTAAATAAAGATATATTTTAGTCAAAGGGGTTATAATTTGGGTATTTTATTTAGACATGTGGGGATTAAATAAATTTGGCTAAAGTTATAATATATGGGTTTTTTGAGGCTATTTATATAAAAGGATTTATATAATAGGAAAAGGTTATTTCTATAGCGAGTTAATATATAAGCTAAAGTTGATATGAAAATAGGACAAGGTATACTCAAAATACATAATCATAACCAAGTAAAGTGAAATTCAAAAGACAATTTGCATTAGTCTTATCACTTTAACTTAAGATATAATGTAATTTTGAGGGTTTAATGTTTCTCATGTGATGATGGAAATTAGTTAAATGGGAATTATAATGTCTTTAATTAAAAATGAGGTTTTAATGATGATTATTTAGGGGAATGAATGCATGAAATGGAATAATGATGTGAGTTTAAGGGATTAATATAGAAATTTTACACTTTCAACTGATCAATCATAGAGCCTTGAGTCTGGTCCCAACAAAAGTTAAGGAAATGCCTTGAGCCTTTTTGATTAATAGTTTAGAATGTTTCATGATTATGGGAAGGGGAAGTTAGTTATTTTGCAGCCCATGATGAATGATATTTACATTGGGACTTTTTACCTTCTTCTACCTACCCAGCTTACCATGCTAACATTTTTTCTTCCTTTTTAGTAAGGTGCATTTGAGCTAGCGACCTTCACAACATTTATTCTTTCTGAAAGCAAGTAAAACTATCTAATTCTACACTTATTTCATCCATGAATCCAGATTAAACTGTTGGATTCACTTTATTTCTCTACCTAACTACTGAATTGTCATGATTAAACTGTATGACAATTCATTGTTCTCTATCTACAACAAGTGAAATTGAAACATGACAAGTTAAGATTAAACTGTTTAACTCATCATGGACTATGGCATTTAATGACACTCTTCCATAGTCAAAAGGTAAAATTAGTGGCATTTATACTCGCACACTTTCATTTTTTATTCATTTTTCTTTTTGGGTCTTTTATTTTTTCTAAGTCCTTTGATTTTTCTTTTAGGACTTTTTACCCTCTTTTTTATTTTTTTGATTTTTTTACAAAATATGTGAATAGAACTTGCAGAAGGCAAAGTATGTACAGATTTACAAGATTATCAACAGTCAAGTCAAAATTATGAATCCTATATTATAGGTCACTAACAATCATAAGGAGAAATAATTCCCTATTCTCATCTAAAAACCCACTAACGCTTAGGTTTTCACCAAACTAGTCATCCCAATCATACGTTCTCTTTCCCCAGCTTTTCTCACATAACCCAAGAGGGCATCCCCACTCTCGATCATTATAGTCCCTTAGGTTGACTTCATGTATAAGGGCTTTCGTGTAGGCTAGCTAGGAAAATCTGTATCTGATCCAGGTGGATCAAATAGGTGCAGGTACAAGTACAAGGGCTCAAAAATCAAAGTTTATGGAATGTGGAAAACTTAATGTAAAGTTGTATTTCTCATCTTTTGGATTCCAACGGCGTAGACGATGTAGAAATTTCTTGACTTTCCCACCCTGGTTTTTAGTTTCACCTTATTTCTCCAATTAGTTAAATTCCCTTTCCCATAACCTTACGTTCAATAAGCTGGAAAATAAATATTTGCTGAAAACACAAATTCTGGAAATTTTTCAGAATGTTGGAAAATGCAGAAATAAAAATCAGCAGATACAAACATCCATTCAATACATGATAATACAGTGATTTTTGGTCAAGGTGACCCTGGAAAAACCCCCTACAACTCTAGGGGAAAACCAGTTCGAAAGCTCCTCCTTATTTCTAAAAAATGCTTTTACAGAGAGGTGAAATATACAGGAAAAATTTCAGCAAATTAATTACAGACTTATTTGGTTTTCTGTGCTTGCCTCTGCCTTGGAAAATGCGTCAGAACAGAAAAATACTCAAAATAGAAATTTATTACAGCAAATTGTCTTTATCAAAAATTGTGCTGGCTGCCTCGAAAAATGTGCCTAGCAACCTTGGAAATCGAGCCCTTTGTTGTTGTACTTTTCCATGAAAACCGTGGTGCCTTTCTCCTCGAAAAACATGCCACAAAACAGTTGTATGGACTGTTGTCTCAATTTTCGTGCTGTTGTAAGGCCTTGCTGCCTCGATATTCATGCAGCCTCTTGCTACCTCGAAAATTGTGCCCTCCTTTCTGCTGTACGGATTTGCTAAGTTTGCCTGTCCTTCACCTTCTCAAGCTCTCTTCAAAAAAAATCTCCATCTCTCCTTCTCCTCCTCTCTCAATATGCTCATGAAAGAATGAATGACCTTTTCCCTCCTTTTCCTCCTTTAACCTAACCCTATGTGACTTTTGGGGAATATCTAAATCCAATGGCTGAAATAGATTGAGATCTAGGGTTGAGATTAAATGCTCATTTAAATCTCACTTTCTATTTTTTAATTCACCCCACTTTAATAAAGACCCACTTAGTCATTTATTTCCAAAGTCACTTTTCCTTTTCTAATTTTACATTGACTTTATTAAAGTCACTTTAAAATTAGACTTTAGTAACTTTATCACTTAAAGTCACTTTTAAATTAGATTTGACTTTATAACTTTATAAAGTCACTTTAGTAACTTTATCACTTAAAGTCACTTTAAATTAGATTTGACTTTATAAAAATTATAAAGTCACTTTAGGAGAAAAATTAAATTCTTTTGGACACTTTTCCCTAGGCCAAAGATCAAAGCCTTAGGGAACCACCTGTCCTCCGGTACCAAATTTCAACACTCCCTCTTATCGAGGAAGGTGTTCCTCACTACACCCATCTTGTCTCTGAAGTAGACATGCTTGCCCCGTGGTAAGGCTTTGGTAAGAATATCTGCAACCTGCTCATCAGTGGGAATATACTCAAGCTTCACAGCTCCTTTTTGAACATAGTCTCTGATGAAATGATATTTGATCCCGATATGCTTTGACCTGTCATGAAATACTGGATTCTCCATGAGTTTAATGCAACTCTGATTATCACAGTAAATCACTGAAGGTCTCAACGACTGACCAAATAAGCCAAACAACATCTTGCGAAGCTAGATGGCCTCACAACTAGCTAGACTGGCTGCCATATACTCTGCTTCCGCTGAACTCAATGCTACTGACTGCTGCTTTCGGCTGAACCATGACACCACTACCGAACCCAACCCAAAACAGCACCCTGAAGTGCTCTTCCTATCAGAAGCACAACCTGCCCAATCAGAATCAGTGTAACCTGCCAATCTCACTCCATCCCCCTGCCTGTAGTCCAGACCATAATCCACTGTCCCCTGCAAGTATCGCAAAATGTGTTTTGCAGCCACCCAGTGAACCTTCCTAGGCTCACACATAAACCGACTCATCGTGTTGACTGCAAAACAAATATCTGGTCTAGTGTTGACCAAATACATCAAGGAACCAATCAGCTGTCTGTACAATGTGGGATCCACCAACTCAGAATCCGAAGCATGAAGCTTCTTCCAGTTGGTGATCATCGCTGTCGACATGGGTCTACAATCCTCCATGTGGAATCTGCCAAGGATGTCCACAATATACTTCCCCTGTCCCAGGAAGAAATGCCCCTCCTCCTGCCACACCTCCAAACCCAAAAATTAATGCATCAAGCCGATGTCCTTCATCTCAAACTCCGCCGCAAGATCTCTCTTGCAGTGCTCTATGAGTCTCTCTGCACCCGTAATGACCAAGTCATCCACATACATCACAAGAATGAGAGGCTCCTCACCGATCAAAATATAGTAAAGGTTCGGATCTGCCTCACTCTTTGTGAAACCCATCTCCTGCAAGTATGTATCTATCCTGGAGTACCAAGCTCTGGGAGCTTGCTTCAGGCCATAAAGGGCCTTCTTCAATCTACACACATGGGACTCCTTCCCATGCACCTCAAAGCCCTGTGGCTGCTCAATGTACACCTCCTCCTGTATGAAGCCATTGAGAAATGCGGTCTTCACATCCATCTGGTGGATCTTCCAACCCATCTCTGCTGCTATCGATATGATGGAGCGAATCGAAGTATATCGAGCCACAGGAGCGAAGGTCTCCTCATAATCAACTCCCTCTACCTGGGAGAACCCTCTAGCGACAAATCTCGCTTTGAATTTCTCAATGCTGCCATCTGCAGCATGCTTTACCTTGTAAAGCCATCTAGAAGTAGCCACGGATTTGCCCTCAGGCCTCGGCACCACCTCCCAAACATCATTCTTCATTATAGAAGAACACTCCTCCTACATGGCCTCTCTCCAGACCTGCTGGTTAGCTGCCTCCTCATAGCTAGAAGGCTCAGAGTCAAGGATGTTGGCAGCCATTGCCATATAGCTACAAAAATCTTAGGTGGTCTTCTCTCTCCGATCGGCCTCTTAGGCCCAGCAATAGATGTGGCCTCTCTCAAGGTGTCCTGAAGCCACTTGGGCTTCCTCTTCCCTGACCATACTTCTCCCACTGGAGAATGAAACTCCTCCTCATCATCATCAGGAGCCTGAACTCCTGACTGTTTGTTTGTTGTCCTCCCGCCTGCACCTAAACCTGTAGATGTTGAAGTACCGTGTGAATTGTCCATTAGTGGACTCCCTAGTGAACTGCTCTATGGACTACTCTGCATGCTACCCAAAGCACCACCCCTCTGACTCTGTGAGCCACTACTCACTGACGGACCAGACATCGTCATAGATGTACCTCCGGATCCTCTTGATCCCTGCCAACTAGATCCCTGTGACTGACTCAACTTCTGTTGAGGGTCTGGCTGATCTAGATACTCTAACTCCAGTGACCTCCTAAAGGCCCTATCCTCCTCGAACTTCACATCCCGCCTGACAACAAATTTCCTCTGTGCAGGAATGTAAATCCAAAAGGCCTTTGAGGTCTCACTGTAGCCCGCAAAGATGCCCTTCTCTGCGGTGGGCTCTAGTTTGGTCCTCTTCTCCTTGTGTATGTAGGAGTATGTAATACACCCAAAGATACGAAGATGACCAATATCAGGCTTCTTCCCAGAAAAAGCCTCCTCCGGAGTCATGTGACCCAAGGCACGATGCAGAATCTTGTTCTGCAGATAAACAGTTGTGTTGCAGGCCTCTGCCGACAAAAACAATGGCAACTCCTGATCATGTAACATGGCTTTGGCAGCCCCTCCGATGGATCTTTTCTTCCTCTCCGCAACCCCGTTCTGCTGGGGGTTGTAAGGAACAGTGAACTCCCTCCTAATGCCTACCTCCGCACAATAGTCAAAAAAATCTCTGAGGGTGTACTCTCCTCAATTTTCCGACCTCAGGGACTTGATCTTTCGACCTGTCTGTGTCTCCACAAGAGCTTTGAACTCCTGAAACCGCTTGAAGACCTCACTCTTGGTCTTCAAGAAATAAATCCAGGTCCTCCTAGAGTGATCATCCAGGAATAAAACATAGTACTCATATCCACTCAAGGAAACATGAGACATCCAACCGCGCACATCGGAATGAATCAAATCAAGTATCCCAGTTGCTCTGCTGTCCAAGTATCCCCGCAAATTCCTCAAGGCTCCATGATACATATGCCCCATCTTGCGGTGCCAAATCTCAGAAAGCTCAGAAATTCTAGCTCTGCTGTCGGTACTACTGCTCAATGCTAAAAGGGGCTGAAATGCAAACTTGTACACCTTTGCATGGCGTACACCTATCACTCCAGCTGAATCAGTTGGAGCACCCCTGGGATATATCATCACCTGTCCTCCCCTGAATAGTATCTCATATCCTCTATCCTCCAAAGCTGAGATGGATATGAGGTTCTTCCTCATCCTTGGCACATAAAGAACATCTGACACCTTCAAGGGAGGTTTAGACTCCCTCTGAAATGTTAGTGTTCCCACACCGACCGCTCTAACAACTCTGTCATCACCGAGTACTACCTCTATATCAGTGCCACTCTCTGAAAGCTCTGAGAAGTACTCACGGGCTCCTTTCATATGATGTGAAGCCCCACTGTCCATATACCAGATACCCGAAGATGCTCTGCTAGTTGAGGGAAAAGAATGCTCCCTCTGAACCTCTGTGGTAGGTGATCCTGCACTAGAGGACTCACACGCAATGAACCCAAACTCTCGGTCAAATTGATTTGCAAATTCCTCAACCTCTGCTAATTTTTCCATGCTCTAGTTCTTCCCCTTCTTCTTCTTCTTCTCCAAACACACAACTACATATTGTCCCATCTTCTGACAATTCCAACACTTCAACTTGGAATAGTCCTTCTATGTGTTACCCTATTTACCTTTACCTTTGCCTTTGCCCCCACCATTACTTGTGGAAGCCTGCTTCTTCCCTTTGCCTTTCTTGCCTCATGCCAGCAGTGCTAGATCATCCTCTTCCTCAACTGGCTTGGCTACCCCAAGCTGACCTTTCCTGATCTCTGTCTGAATGCAATCATCTGAAAACCTCTCCCATGTCGGAAGGGTCTCACATGCACAAACCCCATCAGCAAAGTTCATCCATGAACTGGGAAGGCCATTCACTGCAATCCGCACCAACTCGGTGGGTGGAATGACCTCTCCAATTGCTGCCAACTCATATCTCATATTAGTAATCTTTGTGAGATATCCAGCTGCACTATCAGTCTTACCCATCTTAATGGTCTTCAGCTTCTCCTTTAGGACCATTTTTCGGTTCTCATTGGTACTCTCGTAGAGATTGTTCAATGCTGTCCACATCTCATGAGCATTTCTCTTTCCTCTCACATGAGGAATTCAATGGTCTTTGAATCCATCTAGAATCAGTGATGTTGCCAACTGAACAGCATCAGTAGGCACATTAACAGGCTGCTGTTGGGTATGAACCATGATATCCCAGACTTCTGCCTCCTCAAAGATACTCTGCATTCTCTCCTTCCAAACGTTTTAATTGGTATGCCCATCCAACCTATCCTCCACCCTCAGTCCCAATGACATCCTACTGTCCTAAAAACTGAAAAATAGCACTGTTGTAGTAAAGATAAAAATTCCGTTTGTGAAAAATCAGCTTGCTGGAATTTTCTGAGTGAAAAATTAGCAAACTATATTTTTCTTCTTGCTATCCCAAACCGCACTTTCAGCACTCAAGCTCTGATACCATGTAGAAATTTCTTGACTCTGCCACCTTGGTTTTCAGTTTCACCTTATTTCTCCAATTAGTTAAATGCCCTTTCCCATAACCTTACATTCAACAAGCTGGAAAATAAATATTTGTTGTAAACACAAATTCTGGAAATTTTTCAGAATGTTGGAAAATTCAAAAATAAAAATCAGTAGATACAAACAGCCATTCAACACATGATAATACAGTGATTTTTGGTCAAGGTGAACCTTGAAAAACCCCCTAAAACTCTTGGGGAAAACCAGTTCGAAAGCTCCTCCTTATTTCTGAAAAATGCTTTTACAGAGAGGTGAAATATACAGGAAAAATTCTAGCAAATTAATTACAGACTTATCTGGTTTTCCGTTCTTGCCTCCGCCTTAGAAAATGTGCCAGAACAGCAAAATACTCAAAATAGAAATTTATTATAGCAAATTTCCTTTCTTGAAAACTGTGCTTCCTGCCTCGAAAAATCTGCCCAACAACCTTGGAAATCGAGCCCTTTGTTGTTGTACTTTTCCTCAAAAATCGTGCTGCCTTTCTCCTCAAAAAACGTGCCACAAAATAGCTATATAGACTATTGTACAGACTGCTTTCTCGATTTTCGTGCTACTGTACGGCCTTGCTACCTTGATATTCATGTAGCCTCTTGCTGCCTCGAAAAACGTGCCGTCCTTGATGATGTACAGATTTGCTGAGTTTGCCTCTCCTTCACCTTCTCAAGCTTTCTTCAGAAAAAATCTCCAGCTCTCCTTCTCCTCCTCTCTCAATTTGCTCACGAAAGAATGAATGACCTTTTCCCTCCTTTTCCTCCTTTAACCTAACCCTAAGTGACTTTTGGGGAATCCCTAAATCCAATGGTTGAAATAGATTGAGATATAGGACTAAGATTAAATTCTCATTTAAATCTTAGTTTCTATTTTTTAATTCACCCCACTTTAATAAAGACCCACTTAGTCATTTATTTCCAAAGTCACTTTTCCTTTCTAATTTTACATTGACTTTATTAAAGTCACTTTAAAATTAGACTTTAGTAACTTTATCACTTAAAGTCACTTTTAAATTAGATTTGATTTTATAACTTTATAAAGTCACTTTAGGAGAGAAATTAAATTCTTTTGGACACTTTTCCCTAGGCCAAAGATCAAAGCCTTAGGGAACCACCTGTCCTCCGGTAACCAAATTTCAACAGATGACACTCAATTTTTAGTCTGTATGAAGGAGGTAGGAGCAGTCAAAGTTTGAGGGTTGACTTGGTGACTTGGCAGGCTTACGGAGGCAACAATTTTGCTAGAACTAGGCCACCAGATTCTGGCCAACCCTGGCCAGATTCCAGGAAAATTTGTGGGATGGTTAAAATTTCTCCTTCGGTCAAATTCTAGAAGATTTGAAAAGATTAGGTTGCTTTTAAAAAATAAAAGAAATATAAGTTTGGTTGTGGCAACCGCCCTCCCATGCCACGAATTTAAAAAAATTTTAATTAAATTTCAAGGGGGTAAGTAGCCATGACTCTGCCGCCCCTGCACCATATGGTGACCTTCATATTAAATAAGGGTGGGGCCAATGGTCATGACCTTGCAGCCCCAAACCGTCACCATGGTACCAATGGTTTATGTGAGGCGGGCCGCCCAATGTGGGCCTAACCCGCACGCCAACCTCCGTTACCTTCACACTTGTTCAAAGGTGGGTTGTAAAACTATATGAGATCTTTCAACAAAAACGGTGCAGGGTTTAATAAAATCAAATGTGGATTTTAAAACAGCTTTCGCCTTTATTCAGAGGGGTCGAGATTTGACCACTCGACCTCCTCCCATACAATTTGGAACTTAACCATTCGACCAACGGCCAACTTGTAAGATCCACCCAACCCAACATTACATAAACCTTCATTTTGGCAGTGCACTTAGATTAGACAAGAGCAGGCACAGAAACCAAGGCAGTGGAACCTTGAGCAGTGTACAGGAGGGGGGTAGAACCATAATCAAAGCCATTTTCTATAGTGGTCAGATTTTCACTTTGTCGGATTGAGACAAGTTATATATGGATTCTACACTACTCGATGCCACAAATCCAATGGTGTTTCCCCTTTCGTCATCAAAGGTCTATAATTTTTGGCCATTTTTAGATTGGGTAGGTATAAGGGTGTAATTCCTCATTTTGCACCTGTACTTTCATTTTTTCCATTTAATGAAAGAAGGGCCTCCCCACTATTTGAGCAGGGCCCGGAGAGGTAGTCCCTCATGGACGAACTCTGATATCAACTCAGTGTCCTCTTGCATGATGTTAATTTCTTCTCTGTTTTTTCGTTTATGCCTTTAAAGTTTCTTGTTTAAAGTTGCAATTTTCACATGTAATTCTTTCACACATCTCAAGAAAAAGATATTGGATCAATATCCTAGGAAATCATGGATGTTTCTATGAACATTTAAGACTAGTTACACATGCCATTCATCTCTTTGTCATTTTTCTCTTACTCAGTTTGGATGGCCACATGAATTTGGTAGCTTTGTAGGGAAGAAGGAATGAGATAATATACCAGATTAATCCCTCAACTCTCCAAATATCCAAAATTTTATGTGCATGACTTCATATTCACACATGGAACTCTCTTAACAACTTCCCAATGACTTGGCACAGATCCTAAAGTTGATCTATAATTACTTTCGGTTGCAATATAGTAATGATTGATATTAGCCTTGAATATGGGTCGAATTAGGCCCCCCTTGTTCCTCTATTATGGAGTCATACTCCTACCACATTCTTTTCCATTCCTTTGTCATGAAACTAGTTGTGTCTTTTATTAATAATATGATTTAGCTTAGTTAATTTAGTTATATCGTTACTTAGCCATATGATCAATATCACTATCCTATATAACCAATATTTAAAAATACATTAAAAATTTAAGGGTATTACATGAAGCTCATATTTGGGACACTTATGCTCAAATTACGTAACAAAAAAATGGATCTAAGGATCCCTCACTACACCACCATCAACCAAAAACATTTATGGCATTCATATTCATCTAGATTTGGTGCCTAGGCTCATTGATGTGTATTCGACATGTTAAACATGGCCAATCTCTTTGTTCTTTAAACTTTAGCTTGATGTGTCATTGGTCATATCCACAAAATCATTTTTCAATATTAAACACTTCTATATCGATAATTTTTCCATAAATTTAGGACATATGGGTACAAATAAAAAATGCTCTCATACTTTCGGGAAGTTGGTAGTATAACTTCCAATTTCCTCATTAATTGGTTTCTTAGAAATTGGAATTACAAATTTTTAGTTGAAAAATCATTCTTTGCATAGGTTATTCTAATAGGAAAACATTTGCGACCTTTCCCCTTTCCAAGATCCCACTCATGGCTCATTTTCATGTTATTGCTCATATTGTTTGACATTTTCATTAAAATAAATACATCACCTACTTCTCTAGCTCTAACCCATTCCACATTTACATTCCCATATAACCAGAAATAAAATAATTTTATTAAAATATTAGGAGGGAACCTAAATGGGGGTGCTAAACATTAGGTTTGGTGATTCGAGGTGTCATTATTCGAGTTTTATGGATGGAAGATTAATTTATATCTCAGGGCTTTATTTTCCTCCCTCCACTATGTAGAGTTCCCCAGAATGGATACTTGGTGCTAAAAAACTTCTAATCTACTCCATATTGCAACTTGGAGTAAAATTATCCCATAGCGAGGTAGTTTTGGTCGTTTTAGTACCCATTCATAGATCTTGAGCCATGAATGCTATTTTTTAGGAAAAATGCAAAAGGACCATCACTTGACAATGGTCAAAGTATTTGTATTGATACCCACTTCTCCAAAAATCCTAATGATGCCAATATTCCCACTAAGGGAAAAAGGATACACTTGGAAGGTAATATATGTAGGTTTGAGGGATTTTTCTCTCCCTTGGATGCATAAAATATTCCTAAAATACATCAACCAATGGACTCCCCGCACGACCATGTTTAGGATTTGTTGATCCATAAGTTTTGCTTAAAAGTTGTAATAATAAAAATAACACCACCTCGATGCCAAATATCGCCTTCTATGGTCATGTTTTTTTATGGAATATGGTTCCTATAATATTCATTTATAGCATAAGACCTTAGTTTCCCTCCTAACTGTATCCAAGACCCTAAGACCCATACCTAGTTCTAGAAGCTTCCTAATATCGTCAATATCGCCATTCAAATCAAAAGGGTATGTTGAAGAGGTCATATATGGTGGATTAAATGAAAATATTTAATCTTGATACTTAGAACCTTATTTTATTATTTAAGGCCTATGTTTTCTCCTTGAATGATGTATAGGGCCCAAATAATTATACCTGGTCATAGAAATATTCTAATGGCATCTATATCCTTACTAAAATGAAAGGATAACATTAAAAGTATTCTAAGGTGGTTCAAGGTGTTTTTCATAATCATATATTCCAAAAATATTACTGTAGGGCCAATTCATTGGGTTTCTTTTTGTGGATACATCAAGGGTCTTCAGACCTATAATTAGTTCTTAAAATATTCTGATGATTCTCATCTCCCTAATTGGAAGACAAGGATGACCTTGTAATGTTCTATGTCGTAGTTTTAGTTATTATTCTTTATGCTACATGATTAGAAGCTTCTTTTATACCTTAAGTCATGAGATTCCTCCACAAATAATTTTCAAGTCCCTTAGACCAATACATAGTGTTGAATTTTTCTTCACCCCACTAATATCCCCATTCATAGGCTAGGGATACCATTGAAAGATCAAACATAGTGGTTTAAGGTATTCATATTGGAATTTGATACATAAAAGAATATTGTATCACCCAATGCATAAATTTCCTCCGCTTACCATCTCATGGATTCAAGTCTCCATACCTAATGCTTAATATAATGCCATTGTTATCCTCACTTGGAGGCAAAGGATATACATTGGGAGAAAACAATTTCTCACAATCGAGTATGCACATTGTTGGAATATGGGCACACTAGAATACACATGAATTATTCCAATGCATGTTACTTTAACAAGTTTTTATTAATAAGATTGACAAATATAAAAATTGTGTATAAGTTTAGGTTAATAATTGCGTTGGTAGTGATAATAATTTGATAGTGATTTGGGTTTCAACTACATAAAAACCCTCATTTTTCTAATAACTTTCAATATATCTATCTTTCACATTATTTTTATATAACATAAATCAATTCTTCATAAAAAAATTAAGCATTAATATAAAATTTCATGAATAGGTAATAAATTCATTACCTTAAAAAATGATGATCTCATTACATCACACTCCACACTCAGATTGAACATGTCTTGGTTTTGAAGGAAAAAAAAACTTGATTTTTTTTATTAACTTATAATAAACTAAACATTAAAATTATGAAATTTGATTTTCATAAATATAAACTAATTATAAACAAACTATGTGCAACCATGTTGTTTTTATCTTTTATGCAAAATAATAATAATAATAATTCAAAACTAATTAAAATTATAAAAACTAACAAACCATATAACTTATGGTGGCCTTTTTTACCAATCAAACTTGTTTGCCTAGGTTTCTCACATTCGGTTGGAGCCATTGGAGCATTTCTTCTTGGCCCGGGGATTGAGGTGGGTGGGTAAATTGATTTTTTTTTTAACTTAATTATATCTATTTAAAAAAAAATTATTTTAAAATTAATTAAATTTTTTTTTTTAAATGTTTTTTTTTTTTGAATAAGGCTACTTCTATATTGATACAAAATAGTGTTACATAGAGGCCGAAGCCTCGAGAATTCTAGCCCATTGATGCAGCATTCTCTCTTTGCTAACTGGACATTGAGCATCAGAAAAATTTGGAAGAGGACTCTGTAAACTTTGTAGAACAGTTCGACTGTCTGTTACTGACAAGTATTGGACTTCTATGACTGATATTAGAACAGACCTGGAAAATAAGACCCCTGTGGAGTAGGCCTTAGTAGCCAGATTTTTACAATTTCGTATCATAATTTAACAAAAAAAAAGATTGTATCAACCTGTGACTAAAATCTTGACCTGGACATATAACAGAGTGGACATATAATAGCAAGTAGTTCCCACGCAGGGGAGACCATCCATAAACCAAAAGGAAACCCATGAGAGCAGTAGCAGAAATAGACATTGACAAAGTGCTGAAGAAAGACACCTTCGAGATGACGAGAGCCAAAATGTAGTAGCGCCGCGCTGGAACCACATTACTGTTCAGTGGGAGGATCTTCCTCTACAATAAGACATCCGAATTTGTAGGGGTCCTCATCAGCAGGAGGTGGAGCATCATGGCGCTCTTGGTCCTCATCAGGTGGAGCCGAAGGGTTGGCCTCATCGTCCAAGTTAACAACTTTGTCCGGAATAGAAGCATTCTGCAGAGAATCCGCCTGAAGATTGCGTTGCTCTGCCCCCACAATGGGTTCCAAAGAAGCCACCGAGGCGGCGCGAAACTGGTTCGAAGTATCCTGATCAAAGGGGGCAGCCCGAATGTCAATAGTGACTGTAGCCAAGAGAGAAGTGTTGTTGACGCTGCAAGGGAAGTGGAAGCGCGCATGGTGGGATTGAGCCCGAGAGGACAGGCGGAAGTGCCCTGCAGGATTGAATCGATTCCGGCCTCTGCCACGGCCTCTGCGCGGAGCAGGAATGCGCATAGGGCCAAATTCTGAAGAATACGATGAGGAATCGGAATTGGAAGATGAAGACCTGTTTATGGCACGCCCCACTACACCCGCGCGCCTGCAACGCATCCGTGGTCGTAATCGAGGCATGGAGTGAGCAATAAGGACTTGCTGCTGACAGGAGTCGATGGAGGGCAAGCACAGAAGTTTGCAGGTGGCGATGTTCGTGAATTGGTAACCTGGTAAGATGTCAATACAACAGTTGATAGTGCAGCGAACCCCCGTACTGGTGCGTGAGCAGCGCTCAGCTGCAGCAGAGGAACAACTAGCTCGGAGGGGCGGAACACACAAACAAATTCCAGAATCCTCCATCGTTGATGTTGAAATGCTCGGGTATCGGGGATAGAGCTCCCCTGCTTCCTCATTTAATGGTCGGACAGAGTCATTTAAGTTTCTATGCATGCGAGGGTGGGTGGCGGTGGTGGTGAGCCACGCGCCGATCCCAGAATTGGAAGATGAAGACCTGTTTATGGCACGCCCCACTACCCGCGCGCGCCTGCAACGCATCCGTGGTCGTAATCGAGGCATGGAGTGAGCAATAAGGACTTGCTGCTGACAGGAGTCGATGGAGGGCGAACTCAGAAGTTTGAAGGTGGCGCTGTTCGTGAAATGGTAGCCTGGTAAGATGTCAACACAACAGTTGATAATGCAACGAACCCCCATGCTGGTGCGTGAGCAGCGCTCAGCTGCAGCAGAGGAACAACTAGCTCGGATGGGCGGAACACACAAACAAATTCCAGAATCCTCCATCGCTGAAGTTGAAATGCTCGGGTATCGGGGATAGAGCTCCCTTGCTTTCTCATTTAATGGTCGGACAGAGTCATTTATGTTGCTATGCATGCGAGGGTGGGTGGCGGTGGTGGTGAGCCACGCGCCGACCCATGTGCCCCCCTGTGCACCATTAATCCCCCAATCCACCCGCATCCGGGAGAGAAAGATCATTATGCACCAGTAGAGTGCAATCCTGTTGAAGTTGTAGATCATTTGAACTGCTGAGAGGACCCGAGAAGAACGGAAGATCCAGATTCACTCCTTGATTAGCTAGTCTGTCAGCTACTTTGTTAGCTGTGCGTCGAACATGTTTGAAGATTATGCTGCGGGGAGTTTTGAGCCATTCTTCTATTTGCTCCAGTCTGTTAAGAAGCCTCCAACTGGACGCGATCTTGGTGGCTGAGGCCCCAGATTGGATTCGAGCTGCAGCTTCAATTAAGATTCGGGAGTCCCCTTCTATCTCAAGGGGGAGGAAATTCTCTTGAACCGCTATGCACATTCCTTGCCATAAACCTTCAAGTTCTGCTGCATTGTTGGTGTCGTTTCCTAAAGAACCATGATAAATATACTGAGCTGAGCCAGCAGTGTCTCTGAATATGCCTCCAAATCCAGCAGGGCCAGGGTTTCCTTTGGCCGCCCCATCAAAATTAAGTTTGTAGGGGTGGGTGTTAGGGGGAACCCAAGACTGGGGGGATTCCGGCAAGATAGAGGAGTGGGCAGAAGTCCTTGCTGTGGGGGGCAGAGAGAGATTCCAATTCCTCAAGATGAGGCGTTCCTGAGGGGAATCTGGCATATCCGAATCCTGCCAGGATCTGAGGGCCAGAGTCTCTTGAATAGATTGCTTCAGGAGAGTCCATAGTGCATCAAGAGATCTGTTTTGGTCCTTGAAGATCCGATTGTTGCGCTCTTTCCAAAGAATCCAGTATATAAATCCTGGAAGTAAAAGCCAGAGGGAGTTGAGAAATGAACTTTGGAAAGGATCCCTGGGCCAGTTCCGGATCGTGTTTGATATATCTCCTTTTCTTCTACCTGTTCTGCGATTGCAAATAGCTACTTTCTCCCATATTTGTTCTGCAAGGGGACAGAGATCCATAAGATGGGTGATTGTCTCTGTTTGAAGTTTGCAATTTGGACAACTTGAAGGGCCTATGAAGCCTCGTTTTTGTAGATTATCCCATGTGAGGATTCTCTTTTTGCTTAGGAGCCATAGGAAGGTCGAAACTTTGGACCATATTCCTGATCGCCAAATCTGGTCCCAAAGCTGGTCCTTGGTAGTTTGCTGTGGTTGAAAGAGCAGTTGATAAGCCTCCTTGGTTGTGAACGTTCCTTTGGGAGTGTATCCCCAGCGCACTTTATCCTGTTGGTCCGAGGTTTTGATTTTTCTGTGTTTGAGTTCCTTATCTATTTCTTCGAACGTTTCCTCCTGCTAGTTGGTCTGCCATGTTTCTGCTGGGCTCCAGATTTGATAACCTTGTGAGGTATTTTGTTGCCAGTATTGCTGAACGAGAGTTTTATCATTTTCTGTCATGTAGGCTTGCCACTTAGGTTTGTGAAAGAGAGAGGCAAGTTTGGGGGTTTGCTGCCAGGAGTCTTCCCAAAATCTTGCCAGATTACCAGAGTGGATTTCCCAAAAACTGTGCTCTTGTATGAAGGCACTATGAGGTCTAGCTGCATTCCAAATTAATGAGCCAGAGATAGTAGAGCTGAATCTGATTAGTGCTGCCTGTGAGCTACCGGAGGCATATTTGGCCTGCCAGAGGCGTGCCCAAGGTGGATGAGGGTTGGAGACCCATGTCCACCATATGCGGGCTCCCATGATATTATTACTGTGCAGAGGGTCTCGCAATCCTAGCCCTCCATCGGCCTTAGGAAGGCAGACATCTGTCCATTTGACTAGAGCCCATTTTTTATTGAGCCCTGCGGAGCCCCATAGAAAATTTCTTTGGAGGGTGCGTATTCTTTTCAGAACCCATTTAGGGGCTGCCAATATAGAGAATAAGTAAATAGGCATCGCTTGCAGGACAGACTTGATGAGGATAATTCTGCTAGCCATGTTGAGAGACCGATAGGTCCAGGAGGAAAGCCTGGATTCTAACTTGTCAAGAAGGGTACGCCAAGTAACATGCTTGATGGCTGAGCTAACAAGGGGAGCTCCAAGATACTTAGAAGGGAGACTAGCAATGGGAAAACCCAAAATTTTAGCTATATTGCGCTGGGTGAGGATAGGAGTATGGAAGAAAAAGAGCTGGGATTTTGCTTCATTGACAGTGGCCCCCGAGGCTACAGAATAGAGATTGAGCAAGGATTTAAAAGAAGTAGCCTCTTGGACTGACGGGTGGCCGAACAGCATGTTGTCATCGACGAATTGTTGATGGGAAACTGGAGGCTGGTTATGCAGGGAGATGCCTTTGAGGGTGTGGGATGAGACAGCAACATGCAGGAGATGGCTTAGGCCTTCAGCCATGAGGACAAAAAGGAAAGGGGAGAGGGGGTCGCCTTGACGAATGCCACGGGAGGGGCGAAAGGTAGAAGAAGGAGAGCCATTTAGTAAGATGAAGAAGCTTGGAGTAGAGATAAGGTTCAAAATCCAGCGGATCCAAGTAGCGTGGAAACCGAAAGCTACTAGCATTTGATGAATGTAAGACCAACTGAGTTTATCAAAAGCTTTTGAAAGGTCTAACTTTAGAATCATACCTGGTTTCTTGAGAATTTTGAGTGAGTGTATCACTTCGTGCGAGAGAATGATGCCATCCAAAATTTGTCGCCCTTCCACATAGCTTGTCTGCTCAGGCGAGATCAGGAGGGGGAGAAGAGGTTTCAGCCGGTTAGCTATGAATTTTGAGATAAGCTTGTAAATTACATTACAGAGCGCGATAGGCCTGAAACTATTCGGGGTGCAAGCGTCCTCCATTTTTGGTACAAGCGCAATGAAGGTCGAGTTCAGAGAAGGGAGTAGCCAATGCATCATGCGTGATTCATCCACTAGCTCCCAAACCTCTGTTTTGACCATTTGCCAAAATATATGAAAGAAGTTGGCAGTAAAGCCATCCGGCCCTTGGGCCTTTCCATCCTTTAATTGTTTCATAGCCTCTTCCACTTCCTGCATGGAAACTGGCTGAAGAAGTTTGTTGTTATGATCCTCTGTTATAATTTTTGGTATGTGCTGCGTGATAGAGCTGATGGCTTGATTTCTGCAGCCTTGAGGTTCTTTTAGAATGTCCTGAAAGTGCCCCTTTAGTTCCTTTTCTATGTCTTCATGCCGTTCCAATCTCTCCCCTTGCCGATTGTTGATGAAGGCAATGTTATTGTGCATGCGTCGTTTCACTGTGGATCTGTGGAAGAATTTGGTATTCTTTCCCCCCTCCTTGAGCCATTTTATCCTTGATTTTTGACGCCATAGAATTTCTTCTTGATGCCGCCTAGCCTCCATCTTGGAGAGGAGGATCTTTTCCTGTTGAGCTAGTTCTTCTGTTCTGCCTCCTGAAAGGAGAATCTGTTGAAGGGTCTTCATTTGCTGCTCCAACTCTTTCTGGTGAGCAAAGATGTTGCCAAAATGGGCGTGATTCCAAGATTTTAGAGCCTGTTTGAGATGTTTTAATTTCTGTTGGAATATGTACATCTTGGCGCCTTCCGGAGGCGTGAAGGAGTGCCAGGCATCTTGGACGACATCCTTGAAATTGGGATGCGAGATCCAAAATTCTTCAAAGCGAAAGGGTCTGTTGCACTTGGATCCCGAGCGCGTCCAGTGTAGCATAATAGGCCAATGGTCAGATCCTGCTTGGGGTAGGATTGAAGCATTGAAGTCTCCGCCTAGGTGTATGGCATTGTCGGTCAGCAAGAATCGATCCAATCTGGATGCGATGTGCTGGGGACCTCTCCTTTTATTGTCCATGTGTATATGCCATTTTTCGTGCTCATGTCCATTAGCTGATTTCTTGAAATGAAGTTTTTAAAGCTGGCGCTATCACTGTCCAGCCTCATACGTCCTCCTGTCTTTTCCTCCAATGTTGTAATGGTGTTAAAGTCTCCGCCACAGATCCATAGAGGGAAGCATCGTTCAGAGTTAAGAACAGTGATAGAATCCAGAAGATCCAGTTTATTCTGTAGGTCCTGAGGGAAGTAGACATTTGAGAGATGTCCGTGGATATTCGTCCCTATTAGATGGAAAGTGGACTGAATAACAAAGTGAGAGGCATGAAAATTCTGGAGGTCGAGAATTTGAGGATTCCACATTATGGCTAACCCACCTGAAGCGCCGGACGCATCCACTGAGACATGGCTGCAACCCGACCAAACTTTGTTTAAAGTTTTTTCCAGGACAATATTATTACATTTGGTTTCTTGAAGAAAAACCAGAGAAGGCTTATCTTGCTGTATCATATTTTTTAGAAATCTGTGTTTTGCAGGACTATTGAGCCCTCGCACATTCCAGGAGATGAGTTTCATGAGGAACTGTGGGGGAGGGACTTGTAGAATTTCGTCAGCTTGGGGAATCTTCCAGATTCTACAAGCATTTCTCCTAGAATAATGATTCTTTGTAGATCAGTTTTTCGCCCTCTCTTTTTTGATTCCTTGAGAATTTTTTTCCCATCCCATGGGCTGCCTGCTTGTATGCCAAGGTAATTATGTTGCTGAGCTCTAGCTAGAACCACTTCAAGATTGTCAATCTGTCTTGAATGTATTGTAGTGTAATTTTTCTGTCTGCATGCATCTTCTAAGCCAAGAATATCCAAATCCCCCAAGTCTATGCTCTCTGGTTCTTCTTCCATATGGCTGGGAGGATTTTGGTCCAAAGTGCTTTGCTGTTGATGCATATTGAGAGCCGAAGCTTCATCTAGATCCGTGGAAGCGCTTTTAGGACCCTGATCTGGAATAGCATCATCTTTGGGCGGGAAGACAGGGATCTTGGAAAGATCGGAGGGCGGAATCTGAGCAGAGGATTCAGGAAGTGGAGGGACAGATGTGGAGGGCTGCTCTTCTGATGCATTTTGAGTGGGGATCTTCGCCAGATCGCTTTGATGGGACAGGGGATCAAATCTATTATGAGTATTGGGTTTGTTTGGAGGGTCATTATCTGCAGGGGATTTTTTTGCATGCTTTCTTCGGCTAGAGACCTTGGTGAAACCATCAACATCTTTGTTGCCCTCAGAGGCTGGGGATTTTGTTTCGCTATTCAAATGGCAATCCCTGAATAAATGACCATGTTCATGGCATTTCCTGCAACGAAAGGGAATATGCTCGTAATCTAAAGTTTGGATCCATTCAAAGTCGTCATGGAATAAACTTACCGAGTCCGTGAGTGCTTTTGAGAGTATCTAAAGATATTCCTATACATGCATCTGGTTTCACTTTCCCATTGCTTTGATGAAGACTCCCAATCCATTGCCAATATCCCTAAGAGTTTCCTCATCCCAATACTCCAGAGGAAGGGAATACATGCGAATCCAGACAGGAGCCCAGGTGAAGTCCTCCTTGTCTGGGTTGAATCGTTCTGTCCATTCCCGAAGGTACAAGCCAGCGGAGTTGAAAAAATACGGACCACCTTCGAAGATACGTGTTCGGTCCTCCAGGCAGTTAAATATTGCCGTAAAGAATCCTTTGGGGCCGAGCTGCAAAGTAACCTGTCCTTTTGGCCTCCATTTGGATATGATCCATCCTTGCAGGGCCTTTTCGGTAGGCCAGAATCCTAAAAACTTGCCAATGAGCGCGTGATCTCTCATAAAATGGATCTTGCCATTGATACGGTGACTAGGAAGATCGATTTTTGTCCTTTCTGTGGTTCTTGGAATGCAAGTAGCCGAGGACACCTTTTTTGTCTGCGTTGCTGAGTCGTGCTGGTCAGAGGCGCTGTCTTTGGCGGCCGTGGAGCTGTCCACAGGAGGGTCGCTTTTGTCAGTAGCTGCAGGAATGTCGTTGCCCTGTGGAGTGTCGGGTACCTGAGAGTTGGTTCCGAGTTTGACAGAGGAATCTAACTGTGCAGAGGATTCAGCTGACGGGCCATTGGGAGGAGGGGGGGCAGCACCCGCCCCTCCAACCCTGGTAGTCATGGAGTGACGTGCAGTCAGAATCCTGGGTAATGAGGACAGAGGTAGCTGGAAAGGGGGCGCTGCAGATCAGCGATGCAGAGAAACTGCATAAACCCTAGCGATTCAGAGAAACGCCAAAAACCCTAGCAGA